>JZKD02S0200630.1:60041-106943 GCA_000966675.3 Picea glauca | reverse complement strand
AGGATTTGAGAATTAAGTTTGGGTCTTGAACCTCGTTGGTACTTCCGGCTAAGTCTATTTGGATCAGGTTTCTAAATAATTCTTCCTTTTCTGATATGGCTTGTTTACATGATTCGACAATGAGCTCCAGGTTCTTAACTTTACTTTTCCAACATGCTTTTAATTATTTGGTCCGCCTTGGGGATGGGAGATTCTTTTGTCTTCTTTTCATATCTGAGTTGTTGATGGCATGGTTGGCAAAAGGGGTCAGCACCTGTTCACAGAAATGTTGATCATTTTTTAAATTCTCCTGCAAATGTTTGTGCAAATCATTTGCCCTCTTTCGGAAGGAAGCTATATTTTGTGATGTTTCACAGGATTCAGTAACTAGCTGCATTCTTTTCTTAATGTTATTCTCTATAAGGGATCTACACAATGCAAGGAGGGTGGAGGATACTTTTATCTTGGCTGCAGTGGTAGGAGGCACGTTTTTTGCTAAAGGATTGGCAAACTCTGGGGTAGCAATGAAAGTCTCCTCAAATTCCTTGACACGGTCATTCAGTGTGGCATTCTCTGCTTCAATTACTCCAATGGAATCATCAATAGAATCACTGATTACGTGGTGAAATAGGGAGATTTGGGACGACCGCATTTTCCTAAAGTTAATCTCTATGCAATATTTTCCTTTCCTATTTGTTACATCTCTCTTTTCAATGACCATATTTTTATATTGGCTGTCAAAAACAACGCTCTGGAATACGAAAGATTCATCTTCATAAAAAAATGTCGATCTCAGCTATTTCCATTGCAGATGGACCAACTTTTTTCATGTGCTCAGTTTCAATTTCAAGTTGCATCTGTTCACTTTCAATTTCGGGTTCGTCCGCCTGCCCTGCAATGTTTTTTCTCTTCTTCGTCAGTGGAACTTTGTGAGAACTATCAATTTTTGTGCGAGGAGGGTTCTTATCTCCTCCTCTGTTTGAAGATTTATGGGTTACTTTCTTACTGGGGTGGGTCATTGAAGCGATGTTCCGTGATGGCGTGCTCTTGGGAGTGTTGGCGAGGGACTGGGCACTCTTCTCACTGGATACTTTTCCCTGTTGTTTGTACAATGCAATCGCTCTTTACAATGTCTCCACATCGCAATCGCCAGAATAAGGATTGTTGTCATCACTGTCCCTATCTTTGGTTAGGCGTCTATGGATAAAAAAGATGCTAAAGCCAACTGCTAGTAAATGTTCTCGAAAAATCCCATTAGGGTTGAACCCTTTTAGCCTTTCGACATATGTTAGGTTCAAGTTCTTGAAATGGCTTGTGAATTCATCAATCTTGTTGATGTTTCTGCACACGAAGTCCCCGACTTTCTAGGGTAGAGGAATGAACTGTTTTTTTTCTTGTCATGGAAAAAATGCAACCAGTGGTTGTATTGCCTTTCTATTTCTGCAACAAACATCTTGTCAGTGATGTGGCATGGAAGGAAAGAAGGATTTTCCTTGGAGCCAAAGACCATTAGTACACTGTGATTTTCCTTTTGTTCAAGTGTTCCCTTCCTGTTCAAAAACTTGGTTTCCTAGCCAGACATCCGGGGAGCATCCTTCCCTAACAATAAATCTTTGAAAACTGAGACAAAGTCATTAAAAATTTCATAAAAGCAATGGGAGGCCTTATGCCTCCACAGGGCCTGGTACCAGAATGCTACTAGGTCGAATCCACAGTTTATTTTCTTGGAAAGAGACAGTTTTGGAAACAGACAACAATGCACTATTGCGAAAATCAAGTACGATGCCATATAAAATTTATTCAATTCTTTGAATCGTGACAACTGGGAACAAATTTCAATGGAAATTAGCTTCCCCCAATCGAAAATGAATTGTTCCTTGACTGTGAAGTACAAAATATAAATAATTATATGGGAAATGCTTGTCGTGGATGCTTGTCTCGTTATTCTTGTAAACAACCAAGCAATTTCCCTGAATGGATTTCTAAAGGAACTTACCTGCAAATTTGTGATATCTTCATAAACTTTTGTCGGGTCTTCGAGGAACTTAGCTAAGATGTCCAACCCGTTATCATGTTTTTCTAGGAAATGCTTGCAGTCTTTTCCTCTGAAGGTCAATGTTGGCTCCGACAATTTTAACATCTCGCGGAAGACCTGAGGTGACAAAGAAACATGATAATGGTCGCGCAGTGGAATAATTCTTTGGCTTGGAATATATTTTTCGGCGCACCAAGATACCACCTCCTTACAGTAAAAAACCTTAGGGATCCATCCTGTACGAGCGATTCCAGAGGTCCAAATCACTTTGTTTTGGTCAGAACGGGATGAATAGTAAAAGTATGCCCTCGACCACTGGAGGTTCTGGTCCTGACGTCTAAAGATATTTACTGTATCTCCACAAAAATGTTGTCGACCTACTGCCATAAGTTTACAAGAACGTTTGTTTGCTCCAAACGATGATTGAAATGAAAAATTGGAAGGGATAATATAACGCTGCACAAATCTTGGTCCAATACGTGTGAATGGGAGATCTCCTTGAGACTTTTGCTCATTAATGACAATTTCAACAATTGTTGCATGATGTGTTGTTAACATTAAAGACTAGTAATTGCACACATAGAAGTTCGAACATGGTGGATACGACAATGAGCGATTAAGCATTGGAGATTTCTTGAATGGGCAACACAACGACCTGTGTTTGAGATGAACAATCGGAAGGGACAATATAACTCTCTGCAGATCTTGGTTTAATGTGTATTAATGGGAGATATCCTCGAGCGTTTCACTCATTAATGACAATGTTGAGGGTTCCTGCATGGTGAGTTGTTAGCATGAAAGGTTTCTAATTTCATATTTAGAAAGAAGTACGAAGATCGCGAGGACGGGAAAGAGAAATCAAGGAGTGTCTAATTATCGAAAGCGGTCGGGTGGGCTTCAAAATAGGGTTACAAGGTACAACTGTTGGAGGTGAGGACGCGAGGGTCAAATTGTATGTCTCAGAACTTTTTGAGTGTAATACACATAACACCGAAGAGGGTATGATAGGACAGTCCATAGGGAAATTTGTATATCGCAGAAGTCCAGGTAATGTTTGCAGGACATAGAACAATGGAGGTGCAAACGTGAGCCCGCCTATCTGGGAACCCGCAATCGAAAAAAATGTCTTAAGTATGGAATAGAGAAACGGCTGGGTGGATTCGTTTTCGCTAAGATATTGAAACTTGTAATATATATCCCATTGCGTGGCAAGATCTTTTTTGCATGTCTCTGGGCAGAAAAGAGAAAATAAGAGAAGATAAATTAATTTAAATTCGACGAGTCGAGCTTTAATTAAATTTCGTTGTCTCGTCTACGCTTTTTCTTTTTAATGGCGGTCAATATGGTTGTTGCATGATGAACTATTAGCAGTAAACCTTGGTCAGGCAAAATAAACAGTGCCTAAGAATTGGAGATTTCGTGAACCCGCCAACCCAAGGAACCGCAAAAGAGATTCCATTAAATGGGCAAGTATGGAAAGATGTCGGACGAGCCTCAAAATCAGAGCGACAATGGTTCCCCAGGAGACGTGACTTCCTGAAGGTAAAATTGTATGTCTTGGGACTTGAATGAAAAATATGTAACACGGAAGAGAGGATGGTCATTAATGACATGTTTAAGGTTCATGCACAACGAAGTTCTAGCATTAAAGCTTACCAATTGCATTTCCAAAGAGAAGTAGGAAGGTGGAGGGGACACAGAACAACAAGTAAGGAATGGATAATTATCAAAAGTGGTTGGTGACGCTTCAAAATAGGGCTACAAGATACATCAAACAAAGGTGAGGCCCCGAGGGTCAAATTGTATCTCTCGGGCATGATGATGCTTTCCTGTGGACAAACTATATATCGCGAAACTATGGGTACTGCTTGCTAGTCATGGAACAATGGAAACACAATCCTGATCCCGCCAGTCCGAGAACCCGCAATTGAAAAAATGTCTAAGTATGAAACAATGATACACAATAAATGTACAATGTCATGGAAATACAACTAACTTGGGGCTAAGTATTGACAGGAACGACGAACAACTAGGATCGTCACGGGGCATTCCAACGGACAAATTTTATATCGCGAAACTCCAGGAACTGTTTGCAAGTTGCAGAATATTCCAAACACAAGTTTAAGGCCGTCAATATGGGAACCTGCAATCAAAAAAGTGTCCAAGTATGGAATAGGGAAACGCTGGCCCGAACTTGTTTTCGCTAATATATTGAAATTTTACCTGGAAAGATCTTCTTTGCATGTTTCTTGACAAGTTCTGTAGGGATGGTTAGTCCTCGAGACTTCATCTTATTAATGACTATCCTTACGGTTATTGCATGATGGCGTTTTAGTATTAAACCTTTGGTGTTGCATATTTGGAAAGAAGTACAAGGATGGTAGAAATAGGAAAAGTCACTAAGATTTGGAGATTTTGTGAACCCCTCAACACGAGGATCCAAAATAGGGTGACAAGATCTCCCCAGAAGACGTGAGGCCCAGACGGTCAAATTGTATCGCTCGGAACATTTGAATGCATAATCTATAACACAGAAGAGGGAACGATGTCGGAATCCAGTAGTCAATTTGTATATTGCGAAGGGCCAGATGCCAACTATTTTGTACCAGTGTGTTCAGTTGTCACTAGTAAGAGCATAACTAATATATATTAGGAAGGACAGGAAGTTAGTGGGGATGGAAGGCAGCGACGGATACTTTGAAACATTTGTGAACCATGGTAGAGTGAAGCTTGCAAATTCGAGGAGTCCATGGTGGAATTGTAGATCACGGAATTTTTGAGTGCAAGATGTATATCACGGAACAAGAAGCAGCAGAGTTTGAAAGCACCAACCCGACAACCATGGACATAAAATTGGCTAAGTATGGAAAGGAACAGTGGTCGGTTAGATTCGTCATGTGAGGATATAGATGGAGATAAATATATGTCAGCCCGCCAATGCTAGAACCCGTGATCATAGAAAGACGACTAAGTATATAACTAGAAAGAGATAATACACAGGAAGAAGAAAAGGGAAAAAGGTCCAAGGATTCTGCGGTGGAATTGTATATCACAGAAATTTTGAGTGCAAGATGTATATCACGGAACAAGAAGCAACAAAGTTTGAAAGCGGCAACCCGGAAACCGGATCGGATTTGTCATGTGAGGATATATATGAGGATGAATATATGTCAGCCTGCCAACGTTGGAACCCGCGATCATAGAAAGGCGACTAAGTATATAACCAGAAAGCGATAATACACGGGAATAAGAAAAGGAAAAAAGGGCCAAGGAGTCTGTGGTGGAATTGTAGATCACGAAAAATTTGAGTGCAAGATGTATATCACGGAACAAGAAGCAGCAGAGTTCGAAAGTGCCAATCCGGCAACCGCGGGCATAAGATTGGATAAGTATGGAAAGGAACAACAGTCGATCGGATTCGTCATGTCATAATATCGATGGAGATGAAGATATGTCAGCCCGCCAATGCTGGAACCCGCGATCATAGAAAGGAGACTAAGTATATAACTAGAAAGAGATAATACACGAGAATAAGACAAGGGAAAAAGGGATAAGTATCTCACAAAAGAACATCTATTGTTCATTTATTAATGCCAATCGTTTCGAGCCCCTGGTGAGTTCTCACTAGTAAAAGTACAAATTGCATATCACAGAAGTTCTTTGGGTGAAAGATGTATATGACAGAACAAGGGACATAAGTGTTGGATACCGCAAACCCAGGACCTAGTGATCAGATAATTGTCTAAGTATTGAAAGGGATTGTGGTCAGTCAGGCTCATAGTGTGAAGATATCGATAAAGAGTTTCCAATTTTCAAATCCAAGAGGTTGTGATCATTTAGATGTGGCTAATTATAGAACCACAAAGGGATAATAGAGGGGGAGAAAAGAGGAAAAATGAAGAGAAAGTGTTTATGATTCCAATAGTATTCATATTAATATATATTAATAGATTATTTCTGGTCCAAATGCAAATCATCTTCCAATTTGCAGGATCCTGTTTGGTTTGCAAATTTCATTGAAATCCATAAGCAACATCTATTGTTCGTTTATTAATTCCAATCCTTTCGAACCCCTGGTGAGTTCTCACTAGTAAAAGCATAAATTGGAGATCACGAAAGTTCTTTAGGTGCAAGATGTATATGATGGAACATGGGGCATAAGTGTTGGATACCATAAACCCGGGACCCGGTGATCAGATAATTGGCTAAGTATTGAAAGGGAATGCAGTCGGTCGGGCTCATGGTGTGAAGATATAGATAAAGAGTTGCCAATTTGTGAATCCATGAGGCTGTGATCATATAGATGCGACTAAATATAGAACCACAAAGGGATAATAGAGGGGGAGAAAAGAGGAAAAATTAAGAGTGTTTATACATTCCAGCAGACAAATTGTATATTGTGGAACTTCGGGTATTGTTTGCAACTCGTGGAAGATTCGAAACACAATTTTGAGGCCGTCAATCCAGGAACCCGCAATCAAGAAAGTGTCCAAGTATGGAACATGGAAACGTTGGCTGGGACTTGTTTTCACTAATATATTGAAATTTGTAATAGCTTTGTCGTTACCTGGCAAGATCTTCTTTGCATGTTTCTGGACAAGTTCTGTAGGGATGGTTGGTTCTCAAGACTTTTTCTTATTAATGACAATATTTACGTTTGTTTCATGATGTCGTTTCAGTATTAAACCTTTGGTGTTGCATATCTATAAAGAAGTACGAGGATGGGCAGAACATGAAACAATGAATAGGAGTTGGAGATTTCGTGAACCCGCCAACGTGAGGATCCGAAATACGGTGACAAGGTCTCCCCAGAAGATGCGAGGCCCCAACGACCAAATTGTATAGCTCGGAACATTTGAATGCATAATGTGTAACATGGAAGAGGGGACGATGTCGGAGTCCGGTAGTCAATTTATATATGGCGGAGGACCGGGTGCCAATTCTTTCGTACCAGTGTGTTCAGTAGTCACTAGTAAGAGCATAGTTAATGTATATTAGGAAGGACGCGAAGTTAGTGGGGATGGAAGGCAGCGACATATACTTTGAGAGAAGTTAATGTATTCGAGGAGCCTGTGGTGGAATTGTAGATCACGAAAGTTTTGAGTGCAAGATGTATATCACAGAACAATAAGTAGTCGAGTTTGTAAGCGCCAACCTGGCAACCGTGGCCATAAAATTGGCTAAGTATGGAAAGGAACAACGGTCGGTCGGATTCTTCATGTGGGGATATAGATGGAGATGAAGATATGTCAGCCTGCTAACACTGGAACCAAATATCATATAAAGGCGACTAAGTATATAACCAGAAAGTGATAATGGACGGGAAGAAGAAAAGGCGAGTTCGTATGCGCCAACCCGGCAACCGTGGCCATAAAATTGACTACGTATGGAAAGGAACAACAGTCGGTCGAATTCATCATGTGAGGATATAGATGGAGATGAAGATATGTCAGCCCGCCAACCCTGGAAACCGTGATCATAGAAAGGTGACTAAGTATATAACTAGAAAGCGATAATGGACGGGAAGAAGAAAAGGGGAAAAGGGCTAAGTATATGATACTATAAAATCCATTTTTCGTTTATTAATGCCAATATTTTTGAACCCTTGCTGAGTTCTCACTAGTAAAAGAATAAATTGCATATCACAAAAGTTCTTTGGTTGCAAGATGTATATGACAGAACAAGGGACATAGGTGTTGGATACCACGAACCCGAGACCTGGTGGCCAGATAATTGCCTAAGTATTGGCCAAGAGAAAGTTTTGATATTTATTTCCATAGTATTCATATTAATATATGTTAATAGATTATTTATGTTTCAAATTCAAATCATCTCCCAATTTGCAAGATGTTGTTCGGTTTGCAAATTTCGTTGAAACCACAAAATTTTTGAGTGCAATATGTATATAACACAACAAGAAGCAACAGAGTTCGAAAGCGCCAACCCAGCAACTGTGGCCATAAAATTGGCTAAGTATGGAAAGGAAGAACGGTCAGTCAGATTCGTCATGTGAGGATATAGATGGAGATGAAGATATGTCAGCCCTCCAACCCTAGAACCTGCGATCATAGAAAGGTGGCTAAGTATATAACCATAAAGCGATAATAGACGGGAAGAAGAAAAGGGGAAAAGGGCTAAGTATCTCACAGAAGAAAATCTATTGTTCCTTTATTAATGCCAATCTTTTCAAACCCCTAGTGATTTCTCACTAGTTAAATCATAAATTGCAGATCACGGAAGTTCTTTGGTGGAAAGATGTATATGAAAGAATAGGGGACATAGGTGTTGGATTCCTCAAACTCAGGACCCGGTGGCCAGATAATTGGCTAAGTTTTGGCCAATAGAATTTTTTTATATTTATTCCAATAGTACTCATATTAGTATATATGAACGGATATTATCAAATAGAAGAAGCTGCAATATATGCAAGATATTGAACAGGAACATGGCGTCAACACTTGAGTTGCCTTGTATTAATAGTCATTGATTTATTCTATTTACAATACCCAAAGAATGAAAGCAGGACGAGTCCTCCAATTTCTTTCTTTAAGTACAGGGCGAGCACCATGTAAATATGGCCTATGACAAATTATTCTTCCATGTAAAATGTAAGGAACGAACAGAGTAGCCTTTATTTAAATTGAAGTACTGGGCAACAGAAAGAAACGATTGTCGTCCATGTTTAACGACACACAAAAAAAGGTACAAAATAAAATGAAAAAGCAATCCCAGAGATTGGAAAACACAATAAAATAAAATAAAAACCGCAAATATTCTATATTGAAATAAGATGGGTTACAAAATACAACTGCGATTATTTTCCACAATGACTGTGATTTGGCTTTTCGTCGACCAATAAAAAATATGTACAATAATGAAGCTTGTTGACAGTCTTCTTGACGATCAAATGCTTGATTCGTAAAAACAATGAGCTGAATATCAATTTCGGGTCTTGGACTTCATTGGTGCTTCCAACTAGATCTATCCCAGTTTTTTGAATAACTTGTCTCTTCTAGATATGGCCTGCTTCCATTGGTTGGTTATTCAACATTCCATTCTTTGTTAAGTATTAATTTCCCTCTGTCGTCGAAAACATGGGGTTTAAGGTTCATTCCTTGTAATGTTCCTAACCATTGACATCCAAGACAACTTAGAAATGTGATTCAGGCCCAATTCAAAGTTGAGGGAGTCATTTTATATGACGTTGGTTCTGGGGAAACAAATCATGTTAGACAACAAAAGCCGAGACAAAAAAAAAAATCAAGTATGTTGTGACTGTTATTCTCCCTGTATTCGATCATCTGTTTAGTTGAAAATCCTGCCTGAAGATTTGTATGTTGAACTTCTTTGTTTTATTACAGTAAATTGGAAGGAAAGTCCAAGCCAGCCACAAAATGTTCTTCTATTGAAGTACATCACTTCTTCCGACAGCACAGGTCTGGCAAGTGTATAAAATGTTGCAGATCACATCAGAATATATCTTTCGTCGTAGGGGTGGCATACATGGAGACCCATAGAAAGTTCTGGAATGTTCGGAAGTGACGCCAATTATTACTCCATGACCAAATACACTCAGTAGGAAATTATAAAATTGGATACCAACGAACGTGAGAAACTGTATGGGCGTTTGAATTAATATTCTGAAATTACATAACGTTTTATGCCAAAGTTGTAACATAATTGATAGACAACCAGTTTCTATGTCAAATAGTGTTGAGTGACCTTTGGATGCAGCAAGAGAGTCAACATACAATCAACTTTCGATCCAGGTAGTTTCACCTTCAGGCATCCACATAGGCGGTGACCCCAGGCTCCAGATAGCTTCAGCCTCGGACATTGACATTGGTAGTAGCAATGGGAACAGTGCTACTGAATGCACTGTGACAATGTGGTGAACAAGTAGGGATGTCATTGTCAAAGAACTTAAACTGCAGGATTGTCAGACCTGCAAAGAACATCGACTTTACTATTTCTTTCTCACGAAATCTACAATGTTGGTTTGAGTCCATAAATCTTTGGATGTTGGCTGTCATGTGCGATAATGACCTTGACATTAGGAACATACCATATGTTAGTGCTTAAACTTGTCTTGTTCTCAGGGATTGTGGTCTTGGTCGAGACCTGTGTTCTTGTTTTCCTTTTCCCTCTTTTTTCAGATTCGATCATAGTTTTTTCCCTCCTCGGCGTATATTACCTTTGTCTATTTCCCTTGTGTCGATTGTTTTCCCTGACAAGATGTGCTCAAAAGAAATCAGTCCCAGGCTTCTCTGTTCTCTTGGAGGCTAATAGCTTCTCCCTTTTGCCCATCTTTGAACCTTCACCTTCCCAGTCTTAAGTCTAGGCTACCAAACCTCCATTTTTGCTTTTTGAAACACCAAGAAAGATTGCGCAGTGACACAAATCAAGAGAGCGGACAAAGATATGTTTTCAATGGAAAGGATATAATGATCGAGTAGATAAATGGCCATCGGGTGATCGACGATCACAGAGTCACACGGGGGTTAGCATCATGCAAAGTCGCGATTTCGCGAGTTGGGAGAGCGAAGGAGAAGAGTCATTAGAACTCACGAAGACCAGATTGTCGAAGTCCCGAAGCCCAGGATAACAGAGAGCCCTCCAATCTCACGGCAACAGGTGGTGGCAGATCAAGCTTTTCGGGAATTGGCATTTCGGATTTTTTTTCAGCGCTCACGCCGAGAGCCCGAAGCCCTGAAACACGAAACGCAAAATGTGAAGATATCGAGGATAGGCCCATGGTCCTAGCTGGTGACCATATGGAGGAGGGGTAAGGGAGGCGCCAACGCGATGTATCCCCGATCGTGATTTCAAAAATTACGATTCTCGAGGGTGAGGAGTTCACTCCTTCCCATCGTCATTGCCCGAAATCTGCAAAGCGCCTTTGGTTTTGGGGCAATGTCACAACCCGTTGTCATATGAAGAGAAAGGCCAAAAGAAATATAGGCACCCATTTAGTCCACAGACGGTTGAGAGTCAGTTAAGAAAGTCATCCTGGCCGTCGATTCCAAGGGACAATTGAGCTATTGGTTTGGAAAGGGTGATTTCGAAACATCGGGTATTGGGGGTCCTGGACACAGCATGAGGGAATCCCCGAAAGGAAAATTCTGAAGCATCTTTAAAGACAGGTGCAGGGTCATGACCCTGGGTTACATTAAGGGCAGAGCCAAAATAAAAGCAGGCTACCTTTCAAGCCTTGGATAGCTGGTGCATGGTCGTCCCCTATACATGAAGCCTCGGCCATCCGCCATGAATGAACGCAATAAATGAAAACTGAGCAGGTAGTTGAAAACTCATCTCAATCCATAAATGAAAGGCACGGGGAAAGGTCTGGAGAATTCAGCCCGTGGTACCCCAATGGACAGGTTCCCGGCAAAAGCCATTCTATCTGAACCAATGTTAGGCAAGAAGCTACGTGCATAGTCTGCAAGAAGATCATGCACACGTAAAGCCTTAAATGAAGTAGCTCAGCAAATCTTCTATTGTCAGGGGGAGCAAATTGCTCTAAGTATATATCCTCAATTTTGACATTTTTTGTAGGTATCGATGGTAGAGATAAGCTCCCAATTGTAAATCTTTAACGAAGCCTCTGGTTCTCTGGTTATAAACTGATATTTGAGACTTCTTGTTTAATGGCAGCCAACCTTTTCCTCTCCTTTTTCCTCTGAATCTTAAAGCCCGAGCATGGATGATCCAGTCAGGTGTTGTTATAACTATATGATGTATGTTTGATTATATTAGTTCTGCAACATTTTATGTGTTTTTGAAGTTTCTCGGGTCTGAGAGGATCTCGTATCCGAGACTTTTCCCCCCTTTAAAGGCTGCTGGAAGACCGGATGTCCAAAGCATAATTTACTTATTTCTTCTTTCCTTCCACTTACTCACCACTATGCAAAATTACTAGCTTAAGTTAGATCAAGACCTCACATGTCTTTGTTGTCCCAACCAATTTTTCTGAGTTAAATGATATTGTTCTGAGTTTACTTCCATTCGATCGCCTTTTAAGAACAAAATTGTGATATTTAAACTGATGGGTATCGGGCTTGTCCTCATCGAAATATGAGGCCAACTTCCGGTGCTAACATTTATGGTGTCGTTGTCGGGGACGAAGTTGAAGATTTTCCCCGGGATTGAACGACAAAGTTGACTGGTTCTGAAGGTGCATCAGAACTTAGCACATCCAAGATTGCTACTGTGCACCTGGAGACTCCATTGTGACAACTCCACTGTGGAAAACCTGTTGTTTCAGTTGTGCCTTCTAGAGGCAGACACACGCATTCCCATCCACAGTTGCCCTTAGTTATGCTTGAAGTTGCTCCGGAGAAAATTATCAGAAAGGGAAAGTCTTTTCTAGAAGGTAATTCTACTGCCGAACCAAGTATTTCTTATCATTTTCACTGTTCCCCTATTAAAACTCCAATAGTTGTTTCTCATTCTCCTGATATACCCGTTGTTAGATTTTCCTGAAGTTTAAAGTTTGGGAGTGTTCCTGTTGAGTTTTCTCCTCCTAGTCTTACATGGGAGGGAGAAAGCCTTGTCACTCCACTCTCCCCTGAAGTTGTATCATGGTTTAGACCTAGAAACTCAAAAGATTTTCCCACCCCAGGCTTTGTTGTCCCTTCTCCTATCATTGTTGCTTCTACAGAGAGGGAAACATTTATGCCTTCTACCCCTATATCCTTTTCTACAAATCCTTTACTGTTCCCTTTCCCTCCTGCAAGCTTAGTCCCAGTCTCCCCTGTTCAAACCCCTTCTCCTCCTTGTTCTCCTCCACCTCATATCCCTATGGCAGGTGTTAATCACCCTGGTAGTAGAATGGATGCCATAGTGGCTGTGAGATATGCCCCTCTGGTCCTACCTCAGCCCATGAACCCTCTCCCTGCTGGAGACTACTTGAAATATATGCCTAAGTTCACGGGGGAAGAAGACATAACTGTTGAAGAGCACCTTGTTGCTTTCTAGAGTTATGCAGACAACCTGAACATTGAAAATGAAGATGTCTGGATGAGAGTCTTTGTCCAGAGCCTTGATGGTGAGGTGAGGAAATGGTTTAGGGGACTAACCCTTAGATCTATTGTTGGGATTGAGGCTCTAGATAATTCCTTCTTGAGACACTGGGGGGATAAGAAGGATTTCATGTATTATATGACATAATTTGGGTCCTTGAAGAAAAAGGAAGGAGAGTTTGTCTCTGACTTCTCCAAAGGATTCAATAAAATGTATAACAATATCCCTTCTGAGATAAATCCCACAGAAGACTCTGCTAAGATATCTTATGCTAATGCTTTTGACCCTGATTTTTGCCTCCTGTTGAGAGAGAGAAGAACTACTTCCCTAGATCAAATGCAAGATTCGGCCATAGAAGTAGAATCTAACATGTTGGTGGTTGATAGAATCAGAAATAAAGTCGATACAGACAGAAGAAAAGGAAGGTCTGAGGCCTCACTTCACTTCCTTTGTACCTCAGCCCCAAGTAAACGAGCTGACCAAAATGATAAAATCTAGAAGAAAAGGAAGGTCTGAGGCCTCAACCTCCTCTTCCTTTGTACCTCAGCCCCAAGTAGACAAGATGACCAAAATGGTAAAATCCTTGTCCGCAAAAATGGAGAAGATGAAATTTGAAGGGAGGCAGACATACAGAAATCCACAAACTGTTGATAACAGAGGCAAATTCAGAAGACCGAATAATAATGTTCCTCAGGTTATGCCAAGAGAACCCGGGAACAAAGATAGAGATGATCAGAGGATCCAGACTCCTCTTCAGAACAACTTGGTTGCTAATGAGGAAGGGGAGGAAATAGAAGAGCCTGATCCCAAAATCCATTGTTTTGGAGACACCTCCCCTTTTCCTCATTTGACTCAATCAGTATACGAGGAGTCTCTCATGGAAAGCCAGCTTAATGAGCTGAGAAAAGGGGAGAAAATTCAGGCTAGTAGCAGCCAAAAAATATACAATCTCAGATCCAAAAAGAAGGCTAGAACGTCCGACAGTTCTAATCAACCTCTCATCGCAGAAAAGCCTGCTAAGCCCGCAACAAACACTGCCAAAGAAACGAAAGCTCAGAATCTCTCATCGATAGCCAAAGACCTTGTCTTAGAGGTGAGGGAAATCCCTAAGCCTCCTTCCTCCTTTAACTTTGAGAATGAAATTCAAAAAATTAGAATCCCTGTGCCCATTTCAGAGCTGGTCAAACATGAAGATTTCAAAAAATCCCTTTCTAAGCTTTTACAGCTTGAGCCATCCTACCCCTCCACAGACTCTATGAACCTTCAAGATGAGAAACCAACAGTTATCCTAGGTCCTATGGTAGAAGATAGAGATGATTCACCCCCTCCCTTCTACACATCCCTGAACATTCATGACAAGGTGTTGCACAACTGTCTAATGGATTATGGAGTCTCCCATAACCTCCTGCCCAAAACTGTCATGGAAGAACTCGGGCTGGAAGTCACAAAGGCCTATCACGACTTGTATTATTTCGATTCAAGGAGGGTACAATGTCTTGGGGTTATCAAAGATCTAGTCCTAACCTTGTTCCAGCAACCAATGAAGAGCGTGGTCATGAATATCATGGTGGTTGATGTCCCTCCCAAGTTCAACATGCTATTGTCAAGGTCTTGGATTAGAAAGCTTGGGGGAACATTGCAAATGGACCTCATGTATGCTACCATATCGGTATTTGGAGGGGAACACAGAATATTATACAGAGAATCTCAGATGGCCTACATTGTCAGCGATGAAGAAGACCCCACCAATCACCCCCTCTTTTCCCTTGACACTGATCTGGGATCCAGCTTGTTGCAGCTCACCCACACCCCTGAGACCCCTCTTCAAATCAGAAAGAAGCTCGTTTCCTTTCATGAAGTACCTCCCCCAACTACTACTGTGTGGAAAATGTTCTTTGATGGAGCTTCCTCTAGAGAAGGTGCTGGTGTTGGAGTGGTTTTTGTTTCTCTTGCTCAGGAAACTATATCTCTGTCATACAAATTAGAGTTTGAAACTACCAATAATGTGGCAGAGTATGAAGCTCTTATTTTGGGCTTGAGGGCTACAAAAGACATGGGAATCAAAGAAATCGTTGTCTTTGGGGATGTCGAGTTGGTCATAAAACAAGTCAGAAATATTTACCAAGCCAAGAATCCGAGGTTGAGATCTTATAGGAATGAAGTGTGGGATTTAATAGACATTTTTTTCCTAGCTTTCAATATTTCATTCATTCCTAGAGAGGAGAATGTTTTGGTCGATTCTTTGGCTGTTTCGGTAGGTAATTTCAAAATTCCCCTACCACCCAAGATCAGGTATGATATAAAAGTAAAATACAGACCCTCTATACCAGACAATGTCAAGCATTTTGAGGATTCCTGGAGACTGTTGAGGATTTTTCAGCATTGCATATTGATCAAGACCCTGCTGCTGAAGTTGATCCTTGTGTCGAGGTTCTTCTGAATAAGATTGTTGATCATCACATTGTAAAATTACCAAGTAATCACATACCAAAGGGGTTAGTCCCATTAGAGAGGATCTTCGACAATAATGATGTGGCAATGAAAGCTAAGAAGCCGGTTGATGATGCTGACATATCTGAATGCAACATTGGCATGGAGAAGGAGCCAAAGTTTATCAAATTGTCAAGCAGTTTGACATAGGAGCAGAGGACCAAGTACATTGAGTTGTTGAAGAAGTTTGATGATGTGTTCACCTGGACATATGAAGATCTCAAAACATACGATACAGGCGTCATGGAGCATAATATCCCACTGAAAGAAGAAGCCAAACATTTTTGGAAAAAATTAAGACAGATTAATCCCATGTTGTTGCCTGTCATGGAAAGAGAGGTAAAGAAGTTATTGGATTCCCAGATCATTATGATATTGAGGTATTCTGAGTGGGTGGCAAATCTGGTCCCAGTAAGAAAGAAGAGCGGGGAAATCAGACTTTGTGTCGATTTCAGGAATCTGAACAGAATCTCAAAGAAGGAAAATTACCCCTTGCCGAAAATGGAACACATATTGAAAAGGGTAGCTGGTGCATCAAGGATATCCATGATTGATGGCTTTTTAGGCTACAATCAAATATCAGTCCTGCCTGAGGACCAAGAAAAAACAACCTTCACCACTCCTTGGGGCACATTCATGTATTCCAAAATTCCCTTTGGACTGATGAACGCAAGCGCAACCTTTCAGGGAGCCATGGATATCGCTTTCATTGGAGAAAAGGATAAGTTTGTGGTCATCTATCTGGATGACATTAGAGTTTTCTCCAGTTCTAATAAAGAGCATTGTGAGCATCTGAAAAGAGTTTTCCTCAAATGAAAAAAGTTCGGCCTTTCCCTGAACCCTAAGAAATATATGTTTTCCATGAAGGAGGGGAAGTTGTTGGGCCATATAGTGTCAGCCGAAGGGGTCATAATCTATCCCAACCGCATGGAAGAAATCCAAGCCTTATCACTTCCCAGATCCAAGAAAGAAATCCAGTCCTTCCTGGGTAAAATTAATTTCTTGAGGAGGTTTGTTTGTAGTTTTGTTGAATTGGTGAAGCATATCACAACAATTCTTAGGAAGGGGAACGAAGTAAAATGGACTACCCATTCCAGAGAATCCTTCAACCATATCAAGAGGGAACTAACTGAGACACCTGTGCTTGTCAGTTCGTATTATTCCAAGGATTTTATGATCTTTTTGTTTGCCTCTTTGGACACGGTGGCAGTCGTTTTACTACAAAAGAATGTCGAAGGACTGGAGCAGCCGATATCCTTTCTCAGTCGAGCATTGAGGGATGCTGAAATTAAATATGACATCATGGAGAAGCAGGCCTACGCTTTGGTTAAATCTCTTAAGGCCTTCAGAGTCTATGTCCTTCATTCAAAAATAATTGCGTATGTTCCTTCAACTTCAGTGAAGGAAATTATCATTCAGTCGGACTTAGATGGAAGGAGGAGCCGATGGATCGCCAAAATCCTTGAATTTGATCTGGAGATAAAGCCCACAAAATTATTCAAAGGTCAAGGTTTAGCCAAACTCTTGGTCGAGCCTAATCACGAAGCCTTGGGGATAATCTTCATCGGCGAAAACTCAGAGAATCTGCAGGCTGAACCTTATGATACAAATGCTCAGAAAGACCCCCCATTAATAGAATGCTCTTGGTACGAGGACATCATATATTATCTGCAAGAGTTATGACCCCCTAACGGCATGCAAAGGAAAAGGGAAAGAGCTCTTAAGCTCAAATAAATCAAATATTTTCTTATTGAGCAGGTTCTATATTGGAAAGATCCCCTGGGGGTGCTGCTGATATGTTTAGACCCACACGAAGCATAGAGGATTATGTCATATTTTCATGATGGCTCGTGTAGGGGGCATCACTTCTGGAAAACAACGGCTCATAATATTCTCAGGGATGGTTATTTCTAGCCCACTCTATTCATTGATGTTTACACAAAAGTCAGAGCTTGTGCTAAATGTCAGAAATTCTCAGGAAAGCAGCAGCTAAAACCCTTGCCATTGAAACCTATGGTCGCTTTAGGACCCTTCTAGCAATGGGGCCTAGACTTCATTGGGGAGATTCATCCTGCATCCAGCAGTCAACATAGGTGGATCCTGAAGGCTACGAATTATCTTACCAAATGGATAGAATCTATCCCCAACAGGAGCGTGTCCCATAAGGTAATCATCAGTTTCCTTGAGGATATCATAGCAAGGTTCGGTTGTCTGAGTTGAATCGTCATCGAAAATGCTACATCTTTCAGAGTTGAACCCCAGATCCGATTCTGTGAGCAGTTTGAAATTCCCCTAATCCACTCTACACCCTACTATCCGCAAGGCAATGGACTAGCAGAGTCTTCTAACAAAGGCCTCATCAAAATCATCAAAAGACTATTAGAAGATAACAAAAAAGCATGGGATTCAAAGCTTAAGTTTTCTCTGTGGGCTGATAGAGTGACAACAAAGATGTCCCTGGGTATCTCCCCTTTCCAACTCGTGTATGGGACCGAAGCAATTTTCCCTTCTCAGTTAGCCCTGGCTGTGGCAAAGTTCTTCCAAGGCTGCCAGGAAGAACTTGATGATATGATCAGGAGGATATATCAGCTGATAGAAGTGCAGTAGACTAGAGAGAAGATGATAAATAGAGCACATGATCGTCAACAGAAAATCAAGCAGGCCTTCGATAGAAAAGTGAGAAAGGAGATTTTCCAGCTGGGAGATCTGGTGCTTAAATGGGATGCTCCGAAACAGGGCAAGGGAAAGCATGGAAAATTTGATTCCCTTTGGAGCAGTCCTTTTAAGATTTTTGAAGTGTTTCAAAATAACACTTACAGGTTACAGAGTGTGAATGATCATGAGGTTGTTTCGGGCCCTGTGAATGGGCACTGCCTTAAAGGGTTTATTGTTTGAAAGACGCAACCGGTGTCCCATCTTTGTAAATACCATCTCGTATTTTATGTATTTTGTTTTATTTGAATAAAAGACTCCACAACCCAACACTAAGGCACTGAAACTGAAAAAGAGATCTTAGAGCCTCACAGGGAGGACTCTATCCCCCATGGAGCCTAATGTTAGCGCTTAAACTTATCTTGTTCTCAAGGATTGTGGTCTTGGTCGAGACCTGTGTTCTTGTTTTCCTTTTCCCTCTTTTTACAGATCCGATCACAGTTTTTTCCCTCCTCGACGTATATTACCTTTGTCTATTTCCCTTGTGTCGACTGTTTTCCTTGACAAGATGTGCTCGAAAGAAATCAATCCTAGGCTTCTCTGTTCTCCTGGAGGCTAATAGCTTCTCCCTTTTCCCCATCTCTAAACCTTGACCTTCCTAGGCTTAAGTCTAGGCTATCAAACCTCCATTTTTTTTTTTTGAATCACCAAGAAAGATTGAGCAGTGACACAAGTCAAGCGAGCGGGCAAAGATTAGTTTTCAATGGAAAGGATCTAATGATCGAGCAGATCAATAGCTATTGGGTTAGCATCATGCAAAGTCGCAATTTCGTGAGTCACATGGGGGTTAGCGTCATGCAAATTCGCAATTTCGTGAGTCGGGAGAGTGAGGGAGCAGATTCATTAGAACTCGCGAAGCCCATATTGTCGAAGTCCCGAAGCCCAAGATAACAGGGAGCCGTCTGATCTCGCGGCAACAGGTGGCAGCAGATCAATATTTTCGGTAATCGGCGTTTCGGAGTTTTCGTTAGCGCTCATGCCCAGAGCCCGAAGCCCCGAAACGAGAAATGTGAAATGTGAAGATATTGGGGATAGGCCCATGGTCCTATCCAGTGACCATATGGACGAGGGGTAAGGGAGGCACCAACATGATGTAGCCCCCATCGCAATTTCGACAATCGAGATTCTCAAGGGTGAGGAGTTCACTCCTTCCCATTGTCGATGACCGAAATCCGTGAAGCGCCTTTGGTTTTGGGGCAAGTTCACAGCCTTCTGTCATATGAAGATCAGGTCCAAAAGAAAGATAGGCGCTCATTCAATCCATAGATGGCTGAGAGTCGATTAAGAAATTCATCCTGGTCGTCGATTCCAAAGGAAAATCGAGCCGTTGGTTTGGACAGGGTAATTTCGCAACGTCAGGTATTGGGGGTCCTGGACACAGCATGAGGGAATCCCTGAAAGGAAAATGTTTAAGTGTCTTTAAAGACAGGTGCAGGGTCATGACCCTGGGTTACATTGAGGGCAGAGCCAAAAGAAAAGGAGGCTACCTTTCGAGCCTTGGAAAGCTCGCGCATGGTCGTCCCCTGTACATGAAGCCTCGACCATCCACCATGAATGAACGCAGTAAATGAAAAATGAGCAGGTGGTTGAAAAATCATCTCAATCCATAAATGGAAGGCATGGGGAAAGTTATGGAGCAGACGGCCCGTGGTACCCCGATGGACAGGTTCCCGGCAAAATCCATGCCACTTGAACCAGTGTCAGGCAAGAAGCTGCGTGCAAAGTCTGCAAGAATATCATGCACATGTAAAGCCTTAAATGAAGTAGCTCAACAACTCTCCTGCTGTCAGGGGGGAGAGAAATGATCTAAGTATATATGCTCAATTTTAACATTTTTTGTAGGTATCGATGGAAGAGCTAAGCTCCCAATTGTAAATCTTTAACGAAACCTCTAGTTCTCTAGTTATAGACTGATATTTGAGACTTCTTGTTTAATGGTAGCCAACCTTTTCCTCTCCTTTTTCCTCTGAATCTTAAAGCCCGGGCATGGATGATCTAGTTGGGTGTTGTTATAACTATATGATGTATGTTTGATTATATTAGTTCTGCAACATTTTAAGTGTTCTTGAAGTTTCTCGGGCCTGAGAGGATCTCGTATCCGATATTTTCCCCCCCTTTAAAGGCTGCTGGAAGATCAGATGTCCAGAGTAGACTTTACTTCCTTCTTCTTTCCTTCCACTTACTCACCACTATGCAAAATTATTGTCTTAAGTTAGATCAAGACCTCACATGTCTTTGTTGTCCCAACCCAATTTTTTGAGTTAAACGATATTGTTCTGAGTTCACTTCCATTCGATCGCCTTTTAAAAACAAAATTGTGATATTTAAACTGATGGGTATCGGGCTTGTCCTCGTCGCAATCTAAGGCCAACTTTCGGTGCTAACACCAGACATCTATTATCTGACACTACAGTGTTAATGCAATTTCCATAGTGGACGACGACTCAATTGCATTGGCACAAACAATACTAATTTTGTGATTACTTAACATCCTTGAAGGACGTGAACCCCAAACAATGCCTAAAACGTTTCGAACAGGTGTCTGTTCAAAAAACTACATTGTTCTATATTTAAAAAAAAAATTGTATGGTTTGAACATTTTTTTTTTATCAAATATCGCATAAACTGCAACTGAAGAAATGCATTTTCCCTATCCAACACAAGGGAAACATTGGGAAGATTGACATTAGGTGGAAACGGATCTGGAAACACACCACTACATTAAGGTCTCTTCTAAAGAATAAAATAAGATGATTACATGAAGGTGGTCGTAAAAGGTGATTTTTAGAAACCAAATCATTACTTGAACACACGAAACCTCTTGCAGAAGGTGGTAGTATAAAGTAATCCTCGGAAAATGTTGCAAAGTTCATAATCCAGTTATATGTGTAGGAGTAGTAAAATAAAAAATGTGCAATAGCAATAGACAGTTGATTGTATGTGGATTTTGTAACTACATCCAGAGGACAATGAACAAACTTTGACAAAGAACATGGCTTTCTGTCAAATTTGTTACCACACCTAGAAGTAGCTCAACAAACTTTTAAATAGAAACTTCTGTAATTTTAGTATGTCGTTTTATCCACCCATATAGTTTCTCTTACCTGCTTCTAGGTACATTCATGAATGGAGTAATATTTTGCGTCATTTCCGAATATTACAGACCATTTTGCAAGCCACGGTAAGTGTGACTCTTCTAATGAAGACAAATTTTTGTGTGCTCTGCATAATTTGATACACTTGCCAAATATGTGTTGTTGGAAGAAACTATATACTCAACGAAGGAGCATTTTACAGATGACCTGAAAATCCATTCCAAATCCCAGCAAGAAAACAAAGAAGATCAACAAACAAATCTCTAGGCAGGCTTTTCAACCAACCAAAGCATCGAATACAGGGAGAACACCAACCAGAAGATACTTGTTTTTTTTTTTTTTTTCCTATCCGAGTTTCTGTTGGATAAGAGAGTTTGTTTTTGGCTCAAATCTCACGTCACATAAAACCATTCTCTCTTCTTTCATTTGGGCCTCAATGGAATCTCTAAGTTGCCTTACATGTCCATGACCAAGAACATTAGAACGAAGGCATCCTAAAGCCCAACTCTTTGATGATACAGAGAAATGACAATAAGTATTTAAAAGCAACGTTGGAGGATGACAGTATAATCTTCTATAGATTTTGGTTTAATTAGTCTTAATGGTATATGCCCTCAATCTTTTCACTTATTAATGTCAATCTTTTCAAATATGTAAGTTGAATAGTGACTAATAGCATGTAATAATGTTCCCATATCCAAGCAGATTCTCAAATATGACAACATGTAACATATGCACAGTATTAAAGAGGGACATGACGTCAAGGCCTCTGTGGATGACACATTCATGGATGGCAGTGACGCAGTACAGTACTTCACTGTTACTATGATGAAGCCTTTAAAAAACTAAAAGAGCCAATATTTTTTTTTGCAAATTCAAAATGCAGGCAAATTTTTTTTATCAGATCCCATAGTATTCGCCTGTCTATGCATTTTAATGGGAGATGTCCTCGAGCTTTCTGCTTATTAAAGGAAATATTTTTGAACCTGTCTGGTTGGTTGTCACTTTTGAAAGCATAATTAATTTCCATTGGGAAGGGTGGAAGGTAGTGGGGATGGAGAGGAGCGACAAAATGATTTTAAACTTTTCTGAACCTGAGAACGCGTGAACCCGTGAAACTTTGAAAACTCGACTAAGTCTGGAAAGGCAGGTCAGACAGACAGAATCATCGTAGGCAGAGGCAGGGTTGTGATTTCAAGGAGTGCAAGGTTGAATTGTAGAGCACGAAATTTCTGGGTGCAAGATATATATACCGAACACGACTTACCATAGTTCGATAGCACCTATCCGCGAAGCCGTGTTCATAAAATTGGCTAAGTATGCAACCGAACGGTGGTCGGTCGAACTCGTGATGTGAAGATATAGATGGAGATAACGATTTTTCATTTCTCCACATCGGGAACCCGCGAGCACAGAAACGTGAGAAACTATAGAACCATAAACGCATAATAGAGCGGAAGAACAAAAGGTAAAAATGGGAAAGTTTACAAGAGGAAAGAAAAAGGGAGAGAATAATTATATCACTCAGACAACAACACTTACTCTCATAACTATGAAACCATAGTAAGACATAAACCATGGAAAAAGCATCGCCAACTATGAAACATAGTTAGAGCCCGACAAACTCTGGTTGAAGCTGTAAGAGGTGCAATTTACATCGACTGCAAAATTTTGCATGTTATTTTATCTTAATAGTATTTTATGGGGAGCCAACTGCAAAACAATGTAACAACAGATCCAACTATAGATGCATTACCCCAACATTCGAAAGCTTAAGGAAACAAGAGCAAGCAACAAATAACAACCCAATTAAGAAGCACCAAAAGGCCCAACTGCAGTCGCAAGACTCGAACCCTGCAAAGTTGAATCAAACAACAATAAGCAGCATCCAACGAACAAAGAAGCACACACCAACTAGTCAACCAGGAATGTTGCAGTTCCAATCGCGATTGCAGAACCCCAAACATGCAAATTGCAACAAGACAAACAGGAAAACAAGAACAACATCAACAGGCAAATAAGAAATCATTGGAGATGCAAGAAGCAAGCATGAACCAGTGAACCAACAATGCCACTGAAGTACAATATTGCCCAAATTGATTGCAAAGAACATTGCATATAAAAAAAAAGGTAGAAAATGTACTGTAATAGGCTGTTGAAGTACAATATTGCCCAAATTGACTGCAGAGAACATTGCATAAAAAAACAAAAACGGAAGAAAATGTATTGTAATAGACCTGCAAGTAAATATTTAACGCTACGAAGCCTGTTAAGTAAACATTTAAGTCTGTCAGAACTGCTCTGTAAAAATTTAAGAAAGAATGCAATGTGGCAGGTCTCTTACGTACCGAAAAAACATTTATTATATTATTTTGTAACAATAATAAAATAAAATTAGTAACAATAGTTCAAATAGTAGAGAATGTATTTGAAGGACAAACTTTGGATATGCTAGCATATCAAACATTGGGATAAATTTAGCTAGCAGAAAATGCTAAGACAAACATTCGAACTAATGTTAGCATTAATCCACCTTCAAGCAATGCATAAGAAAAATATATGATTCAAAAATACCGTATACGATCAAAAAGTTTGGATATGCTAACATAAAAAACATTGGGAATAATGAAGCCGACAATAAGACCTCCAATCTGTTATCCAATCAGATCATTACATATATGGTACTTTTTATTATATAAAAATCAATGTTTTTAGTTCCCTAGTTCCAACAATAGATATTATGCAACTATTTATGGTCAAAGGACAAACTAATATGAAGTCAATGAATTATCAATCACTATAGTCCCTCTATGCTTACGGTAGGGACTAATAATACCAAGGTTTAATATTAATAATAATATTAATAATAAAGTACCAATGTAAAGAAAAGTAATAAAAAAGTAAAAACAAAATGTTACTTTAGAAAGTTATTAATATATGTAAGTTAATATTAAAAGCAAGATAAATATTAATAACAATATTAATAGGATAAGAATAATATAAAAAAATAAAATAAAGAAATTAAACCAAAATAAAATTATAAGATGGAAAAGGAAAAGAAACCAAAATAACAAATATTAAAAGCAAGGTAAATATTAATAGGATAAGAATAATATTAAAAAGAATAAAAGGAAAGAAATAAAACCAAAATAAAATTATAAAAGGGAAAAGGAAAAGAAACCAAAATAAAAAAAATCATATATATATATAATTTTATATGATTTCAAAGTGAAATAAACTAAAGGAGAATAACAAAAGTGAAGAAATTAAAATATTAGAAAAAATAATATTATTATTATTGATAATAATACTAAGGGTTATATTAGTATTAATAATTATATTAAAATTAAAAATAGACATTAATATAAAAAAAAATAAGGCTAAAGGTTAATTAAAAAAAGAAAACAACTTTAGAAAATAAGAAAGGAGGAAGGAGAGGAGGAAATGACAATAACACTTAAGACAAAAGACTATCAAAATCGGGAGGAAACTAATCATTGTTGATATCATTATCAATGACTTTAAATGAGTCGTTCGTTCTATGAAGAACAGGGAACCAACGTTTTCTAACATCTCAATGGCCTACCCTATGAGGTCACTGAATGGATTATGGGATGTGTCAGCACAACAAACTTCTCAGTAATGATCAATGGAGCTCCTACAGATTCCTTCAAGAGTAGTAGAGGACTAAGGCAAAGCTTTCCTCTTTCTCCTATGCTATTTCCATTGGTTATTGTGGGACTTAGCAGATATATACTAAAAGAAAAAGAAGAGGGTGATCTGGTGGGAATTAGGATAAGTGCCACAAATTTATCACTCACCTGCTATTCGTTGATGATTTTCTCATGTTTGGGATTGGTATTGTTCAGGAGCGGAAAACATTACATCATGTGATTCAAGTTTTCTCCAAAGCATCAGGAATGGAATGTAGCTCTCTAAAATCCATTTTTTTGAGTGATGGAATTAAGGAAAATATATTTGCACAGATTGAGACATTGTTTCCTTACAAGACTGAACCATTGGAGAAATACTTGAAGTATCTAGGCTTCTATCTTAAGCCAAACAACTATTGTAGTAAAGATTGGAAGTGGCTCATCAAGAAGATTGAAGATAGGATAAAAAGCTAGTGTTTCAGATGGCTTACTATGGGAAGGAAATTTACTCTAATAAATTATGTATTATCCAGCATACCTGTGTACTGGTTCTCTTTAGCTTTAATGCCAATGTCAATTATAAATAGGATTAAAGGCAGGATTATCAACATTCTATGGGAGGGAGCTGTGAAGATTGTGCATAAGATACACCTAGTTTCATGGGACAAATTTCAAGACCAAAATCTTTGGGCGGATGGGGCATAAAAATATCGTTTGGTTTAACATTGTTTTAGTATTGAATATTGTCTATACAGGATTAATGGGGAAAGGTTTATGGAGCGAGATTTTATTTTCAAAGTATCTAAAAAACAAAACTCTCTTGGAATGGATAAGAAATTAGGAAGGTTTTCCCTCATCTGGTTCCCTTATCTAGAGGAGTTTTACTAAAACTTATCCTTGGATTGGCTCTATGTTGTCTTGGAAGGTGGGCAGGGGCTTATTGGTAAGGATAGAGGTTGATCCCTTCATTGGGGGAAAGTGGTATACGGACTACTTGAGGGGCTCACTTCCTTTTTAGCTGGCCAAGGATACAATTACTTATACCAATTGGAAAAACCTGCAGATTTTTGGTGGAGCCCTTCGAAGTGGCTCTCAACAGAAAAATTAAACCTTCAGGGAAGATGGGTTTTAGAATCGAATGCAATGTCTCAGTGTATGAGGAGAGCAGGGATCAGATTAAGGGATGATGAGGAAATATTGGTTTGGATAGGCACCCCTCAAGGATTGTCACTGTAAAGGCATTATATGAGGTAATTGCATCCAAATATTTACAAATTAATACAAAATGGTGGTTTAATTCAATATGGAAATGGAACTTGCCAATCAAACTGAAATGTTTCACTTGGTTGGTCTTGAAAAATAGAATACTTACCTGGGAGGTATTACAATACAGAGGATGGAATGGGCCTAATATTTGTGTCTTATGTTATAGTGGAGAGGAGACTGTGGATCACATATTTATACGTTGTCAATATGTAAGGAATCTCTAGATGCGGGTTTTAAATTTATTAAACATTCAGACAAACTAGGGAACCACCTCATTGGAGAAATGCTTTGAAAAATGGGTTTGTGAAAATAAACAATTAAAGACTCTACCAGTGTATGTGTGTTGGGCTACTTGGAGACACGAGAACAACCGGATATTTAATGGAAAAAATATTCCTCTCAACATGGTGGCTACATACTCGGGGGTCTCTTTAAGGAATATCAAAAAAGGAAAAAAACAAATATTACTAGAGTGGTGACCTATGTCACAGAGACAAACCTATTTGTAAAAGGATATTTGATGGAGCTGCACAAAGGGGAATCTATGGTGTTGGGTTCCTTTTATCCTTCAATACTCACATTCATATCAAAGGATGGATTGTTGGAGGGGAGGGAACAAATACAAAAGCTAAAATGTTGGGCCTATGGGCATTGATGCATTTTGTGTTTACACGTCATGTTGAATTCTTGCATATTTATGGGGACTCACTGATGTTGATTAACTGGATAAATGGAAAGAATACTCTACAATCAACTTTTCTTTAGCAATGGGGGCAGAGAATCCTGGAATGCAAGGAATTTTTTCAAAGATTACACATCAACCATATCTACAGAGAACAAAACTATGAAGTAGATGACATGTCAAAGAAATCTCTTCAAAGTCCTCTCAGTATGTTGTTTTTTTAGGAATACAGAAATGACGTGGTCTCAGTTTAAGACTTTGTTTCTCTATTCTAATAGGACACTTGTATGCGTTATTTGGTTGATTATCTATTAGGAACAATTATTTTTTGTAGGTATATCTTGAAGGAACTGTGTAAGTTTATGTCACTCAGCTATGGTCTGAGTGATGGGATCCATTTAGGCCATGTTTCAACAATGCACATCATAGTTGGTTTTGACTAAAATATTGGGAAGATTGTCTTCTCTCTATTTTGGGTATGGGAATTTTAGAAAATTATTGATAATTTTGTATGAGATACATGTTTTTTATTTTGACTGAAGGACCTAGCAGACATAAGGTGGACAATGTATATTTCTCTCTTTGATTCTAATATGAATAACAAGAAGCAGTTTTTTTTTTTTGGTGAAAAACAAACCATTGTCTCTATTGAGATTCAGAGGATGTTTGAAAATGTCAATGACTTCTCTAAATTTAAGCCTAAAATAGTTATCCTCGGTAAGCACCTTAGGAATGAGGTCATTTAAGATTAGAATTTGAGCATGCTCCAAAATAAACTTGTTTTTGTTTCCTAGTTTAATGTTTCTCTTAAGTTTTAGATAGAGTATTGATTCCTTTGTTTGGCTATTGACCAAGTCCTTTCCTGTCTAAATGTCCCTTTTAATAGATGCAATGTTGAAAACCATGTCGATACATCCAACGGATTCCCATCGAGCTAAACCAAGGGAGAACACCACAAACAATGTTCATTAAATGTAAGTTACCAGGTCTATTATATTAGCAGAAAAGAGAAATAATGCAGAAAATAACACTGAGATAGCAACAGAATATGAAAATACTACAGAGATAACAACAGAACAACAAATTATATGGAACCACAACACCATAATTATACCTTTATTGATAGGAAACAAGGTTCAATTGCCTCTTTGAGGGGGCAACCTCCAGCAGAGAAGATATCTATTACAATAATTCTTCAAGACAAAACTTCTCATACCCTCTACTCCTATTTATACTAAATCTATCTATCCAAAAGAACAATCTAGAGGAAGATCCTTCTAGAAGTGGAAGCTTCTATTAGGTCTTCTTACATTTGACTTATTCCTCCTTATTGCTAGGCTTTATTAATATTGACCTTTATTACATGGAAATATATTATTCTACCCACTTGAGGGGTTAGGTCCCTAACATGACCTCCCCCTTAAAATCAGCCTTGTCCTCAAGGTTTGAGATGAGGAAATTACTGTAGAATGGTAGATGGCTCCTAGGTGGCATCTGCTAGAGTTGTGTCTTTCCACTGGACTAACAATTCCTTGATGGTGCCCTGATGAAGACAATGCTCATGCTGGTCCAAAACTACTTGTGGTTGCAACTAGATGGATCCTTTGTCATCCAACTCGGGAAGGCCGGTTTGAGTTTGGCACTTAGTTCCAATCACCGTCTTTAAGCAGGATACATGAACAACAAGATGTATATTAGAAGCATTGAGCAAAGATAATTGATAGGCCACCTGTCCCACGTGTTTGAGAATTGTATAAGGACCATAAAATTTGGGCACCAGTTTCTAACAATGTTCGACCTTGAGTGAATTTTTCTTATAAGGTTGCAGTCAAAGAAATACCTGGTCTCCTTCAGCAAATTGACATTCTGAGCAACCTTGACCGGCTTGTTGCTTCATGCGATTCTGAGGCATGACCAAATTATCTTTGAGGGTACGAAGAATAGCCTCTCAAACTGTAAGTGTTTGGTCAACCGCATGGACCTTCGAGACACCTGGCATGTAGGAGAAAATGAAATGTGTCTTTTGTCCATATATTGATTCAAAAGGAGTCATGCGAGTAGTTGTATGGTAAGAAGTGTTGTACCACCATTCATCTAATGGTAACCATTGAGCCCATTGATTTTTCATTTCAAAGGAAAAACAACTCAAATAAGTCTCCAAACACTTGTTGACAACTTCATTTTGACCATCAATCTGGGGATGATAGGCGATGCTGAGATGAAATTGGGTGCCCTGTAGCTTGAAAAATTCTTGCCAAAAATTGTTGGTGAAAGTGTGATCTCAATCAGAAACAATAGAATGAAGCATGCCATGAAGATTGAAGAAATGATCCATGAAAAGTTGAGCCACAGTGGATGCGGTAAATAGGTGTTGAAAAGCACAAAAATGAGCATACTTGGAAAGACGATCAATGACCACCATGATGATTCAAAATCCATAGATATGTCCCTCCAAATAGAGGGTGGAATTGGAAGCGGGTGGAGTGTGCCAAGATATTTGAATGTTTCTCCCTTGTTGCATTAACAAACATCACATTCTTCCACAAAAGTGAGAACATCCTTTTTCATACCATCCCAGAAAAAAGAACGTTTGAACCAGTGATAGGTTTTGGTAAACCCTGAGTGCCCAACTGTGGGTGTAGCATGAATCTCAAAAAGCACTATGGATTTATTTTGTGTCTGTTTACTTAAATACAAATAGCCTTTGTAGCGAAGCTCATTATTGTGCCAAGAGTACCTTGGGGAAACTGGAGAATTGGCTTGCAATTGTTAAATCAGATGCGAAATTTTAGGATCTTGTATCCATTCCTAGTGAACAACTTGGAGCCAATATGGTACAATGAAGGAGAGGGAGAAAAGGGACCCTTCATCTTCATATTGTCTATAAAGAGCATCAACAACCACATTTTCTTTGCCTTTCTTGTAAATGATCTCATAATCATATCCAAAGAGATTAGTTACCCATTTTTGTTGCTCTGGGAGGAAGGTCATTGATCCAGAAAATACTTGAGGCTTTGATGATCTATCTTAATTTGGAAGTGTTTCCCCAAGAGATAAGGGCGCCAAATATTCATTGCATGCAGAATAGCCAACATTTCCTTTTCATAGATTGATTGGCCCAAATGGCGTTGTGACAATTGTTTGCTAGTAAGGCCAAAGGTATGCCCTCTTGCATAAGGACTGCTCCAATTCCTCTCTCGGAGGCATCACATTCTAGGACAAAGGTCTTTGTGAAATTAGGAAGGTCCAAGACTGGAGTAGCACACATAGCCGCCTTCAAGGATTGAAAGGCCTAATCAGCTGCGAGAGTCCAAGTGAAAGAATTGTTTTTAAGGAAAGTAGTGAGAGGCACCGCAATATTTCCATAATTCTGAACAAAGTTGCGATAATATCATGTTGAACCTAGAAAACCATGCAATATTTTGATATTCTTGGGGCGAGGTCAATCCTGCATTGCTTCAATCTTCTTAGGATCCACCCAAACACCAGCCTTGCCAACAATATGACCCAAGTAATCGACTTTCGAGGTGCCAAAGGCACATTTAGAGTGTTTGAGGAAAAGCTGGTGCTGCGAGAGTAGATGGATAACTTGATCCACATGGGCAAGATGGGATTGACAAGTTTTACTATATATGAGAATATCACCAAATAAAACTAAGACAAAATGATGGAGAAAAGGATGGAAGAAATGATTCATGAGGCTTTGGAAGGTGGAGGGGGTATTACATAGGCCAAAGGGCATGACCAAGAACTCATAGTGACCCTCATGAGTTCGAAAGGCAGTCTTGGGGATGTCAAATTCTTGCATATGTATCTGGTGGTATCCAGAATGTAGATCAAGTTTAGTGAAGTATTGAGCACCACTCAGCTCATCCGAGAAATCATCAATGACAGGAACGATAAACTTGTCCTTGATTGTGAGTTTATTGAGGGAACAAAATTCAAGACACATGCACCAAGTACCTTCTTTCTTAAGTACCATGACCATAGGAGAAGAATAAGGGCTAGTACTAGGGAAGATAACACCCGCTTGGAGCAATTCCTGCAATAGTTTCTCAATTACATTCTTTTAGGAAAATGGATGATGATAAGGGCGAACATTTGGAGGAAGACTTCTAGGAACAAGGGGGATGGAATGATCATGAACACCACAAGAAGGAGGAAGTCCCTAAGGAGTGTAAAAAACAACTTGAGGTTTGGAGAGGATAGCTTGGAGGTCAGGGTGCACAGAGGGTGTCTCAACTGTTTAAATAGAATGGATTTGAGCAATAATACTAGAGTGGCCTTTATTGAGGAGATTTTCCATGTGATGGGAACTAATGATCTCAGAAGAACCAATTGTGAGACCTTGGAATTCCTTAAAATACGTAAGAATGGGACCCAAAGTGCGTAACCATTCAACACCTACCACAATGTCACAACCTCCCATTTCAATGGAAAACATATGAGATTTCAGGTGGTAATGTCCAATTTGAAGACGTACATTTTCACAATTCCCACCACATTTCATGGACCCACCATCGTCTATAATCATTTGAAAATTATTGATAGCACAAATATAACAATTTGTTTCCTGGGAAATGCGATGATGAATAAAATTGTGGGTGCTACCACTGTCAACAAGGATGATGACCTTCATATGCTTAATATAGCCAATGAGCTTGAGTATTTGTGGAGTAGAGAAGCCAGTGAGGGAATGCAAGGAAATGAGTGGGTCAACTTCAGGTGGTTCAATGGGCTCCTTGGTAACATCGGGAAGGGAGGGCTCTTCAACAAGGGTGTAACACACCTGACCCCTAAATGTTATTTTAAGGGGTGGGGCATCATAATTTCGTTTTCCTTAACTATCTCAAATCTTAATTCCAGGATTTTTGTCACATCATTCTCGTCCATAACTCTCCAACCACTGCCTCCATGCTCAAATCTGAGCTCTAGACTCGTAGATACGCCCTTCCCAAGTTCTTCCAGCGTTTATTGGTCAAAGGCCATGTAGCACCCACATGGATCCACCTCACACGTATTGTCTCCAAGTTCCTTCATCCACGATGGAAGTCCATCCACCAATCGAACCCATGATTGGATTCAATATTTGTCTAACACGCAATCCAGTGAGGAATTTGACACTTCGACGCTTCGAGGCTTCGACACTTCAGCGTTGATGTACGAGACATCCCAGAATCCCAAACTCCTGAAGTCTCATAATATTTCCACGTGGCTCCGACCTTCAACCCTTTTGATCTCTATACAATACTACACCCCAAATCCTCCGGAGTCCCAAAGTCCCAAACTCCTAGAGTTCTGGTCACTTCACCAACCACTTTGTCTAGGTGAGCACATACCAGGGGCTGACACATAGAAGGGCCAAGGATGACACATGCCCTCATCAGGGGGTGACATGTGGCACATCGATCATGGGTCCAAAACACCCTAGTGACATCATCTTGCCACGTCACACCAGAATGAAAGCCTTCTAACATCCCTCAGATCTCACGATCGAGATCCGGCCACATAGATCCATAGATATATGGCTCTTGTTACTTCGTGAATTCGGCGTTCAGGTGTTTTGCGATGCAAACTCTTCTTTTCTCCCAGATTTGGTCAACATCAGGATGACCATAGCCTAAATATGATGGTTAGGAAAAGTCCCAAAGCATCATTAGATTGACGACTCTCGTCACTTCGAGCTTCATAGCTTATCGACACACCACACCTCAAATCCCCCGGAGTGCCCAGTCTCTGGACTAAAGGATCTAGCACCACGCGTCCACTGTATATCGACGGCTAAGAGGGATCTCGAAGGATACGAGGATCGACGATCCTCATTACTTCGTGACTCCGGCCTTCGAGGGTTTTGATGTTACAACACCCCTGTCCTCTCAGAGAGGTCAATGTCGGGATGACTACATCGTATTTCCGACGGTTGGGATAGTTCCCGGGCATCCTCGGATCCACGGCGCATATTAACTTCAGGCTCTAGGACTTTGGAGGATCCGTCTCCCTTACGAAAGATACCAAAATACGCCAAACTCGTGAAGACTGAAGGATTCAAGGAGTTAACACCTACGCTCCTTCTCCAAATCCAACGGTCATGACAAACCTTGGGTTCTCCTGAACAGATCTCGTCCGCTCGTTTTCCAAACGAAAGGATCTTCCCTTTCGAGACTTAAATCTCATTATCCTTCTTGAGCTTCATCAGTTCTGAAAGACTTAAGTACTGGCATGCACTTTGCGCTCTTTCTCCTGATCTTAACAGACTCCTTTTCCCAGGAGACTCCAAACAGCTGGGAGTGTCGACATGCATACGATAAACTATGTCCAAGGTCGAGGAACTCACAATTCATCTACTTAAACTTGAGCCACTATAGGGCTCGAGCATTTATGTGTACAAACCATATAGTTCCTTACTTGCTTACATACACAATCAAGAAAAGATAAAGGGATACAGTCTAATCATCAAGCAAACATGCATATCCCTGAAACATTCATAAGATATCCAACTTTAATTCACAGTTACAGTTCAATTACACAAGATTTGAGAATACTTAGATATTACAGGTTGCAACCAACTAACTGACTGTGGGTGTTCTCCTTTCCACCCAACCATAGGCTCAAAGGCATTCATTCTTAGCGCTCTGGCCACCCCTGTGCCAAGCCATGATATCACTAGGAAATTTATGCCAATTCTCAAAGATCTTTTCTCTTTCACAACTTTTGTGAGGTTTATCAAATGCTTCCTTAGCATCAAGCTCGCGGCCTTCTGCTCAAGTCCCATTCTCTGCAAACTCTCAGATATTTCTTTCTCTGTCATGGGCTCGATGAGGTTTATCAGATGCTTCCTCAGCATCAAACTCATGGCCTTCTGCTCGTTCTCAGCTGGAGAGATCCCCCCCGTTCTCCTTTCTTCTCTCCATTCTTTTCATTCTTGCACGCCCATCCCTCCTTGGGAGGGTTCTTCTTCCTATCTTGTTCCTTCTGTCAGAAGGAAAATCGGGTCAGTCTGGGTCTGCAGGACCCTGTGGTACTTCGATCTAACATTCTACAGCTAGACCATGCTTCTATTCATGGGGGTGGTTGATTATTCAACCACCAGTCCTTTCTTCATTAATTGATTCCTCTCCTTGGGATCCAGAGGAGGTTTATTATCCTCATCAAAGAGAAATTTGGTTCATTTGACATAATGAACCCTCTCTTATAGTTTCCACATTCTTTCCTCTAGTGATATCATGGCCAGTACTTTCAAGGCTTCACCCCCATAGTCAGTTATTGGCAATTCAAACAATAATACATTTACATTGTTCCCATACCATAGCATGGTGATTATGATTAATGATTAATTACAAGTTGGGGGAAACATGGGTGTTACAAAGTGGAACTATCACATCTTCTTCAGGAACATCTTCAGAAATGGCCATAAAAAGTTTTTGTTCCTTACACTTATGCCCATGAAAATATTTTTCATCACAATTATAACAAAGACCCTTTAGTTGGCGTTCAACCATTTCATCCCTAGTTAATTGTTGGACCTTGAGGGGAGTGGCAGGGGGGTTAGGATTAGTGGATCGAGGGTAAGTAACAAAAGAGGGTTTTTTGTTCTAGGAAAAAACAACTTGTTGGGCCTCTTTAGCACGTTTAGTAGCTTACAACCAAGTTCGAGGGTGGGCCATTAGAACCTGGAATTGGATTTCATCCTTTAGGCCACTAATAAAGCATTCACAGAAGAACACATCTGACATACCCTTGGTTCGAAAGGCCAAATGATCAAAAGAAGTTATAAAGTCTTCCACTGTGCCTGACTATTTCAACTTGGTCAAACGACCGAGATAGTGGGTATCAGTGTCAAAGCGCTCATATAGCTCTGCAACAAACTGGGTCCATGCAATATACCCCTGACGTGAATTTGTATGTCATTTCCACCATTTCCATCGTTTAAGATCTAGATATAGGAAAACATAGTGAAGTTTGGCCAACTCATCAGTAATACCATGCAAAGAAAAATAATGCTCGATTTGAGTGAGCCAACCTGTCGGATTGGAGCCATCAAATTTATTGACCTCAATGCAAGGAAGACGGGGGTCACAATGAAAGGAGTTGGATTGAAAATGCAGAGAATGAGAGGAATTAGCAACATCTGGTTGGTATGAGGAGGAAGGACCCGGAGTGTGGTTCAACAACTAGTTGAAAACATACTCGAGGGTGTTAAATTGGTTCATGAATTTGGCATCCATGGTGTCAAATTGGTGCTGGACTTGGGTCTCGAATTGTGCAAGACAGGAATTGGTAGAGCCAATCTCATATGTCACATGTTGGATGGATTCCTGGGATTGATTGATGGAATCTTGTAGGTCTGAGTTGCGAGTGGTGGCCATTTGGAGAGGGGGAGTGCGGGTAAGGGAAAATGGGTGGGTCGAACCACAGAAAAGGACTTATAATTGATAGGTACCACGAAGATCAAGTCGAGAAGGGAAATATAATGGAATAGGAGGAAAAATAGGGAAGTTGGGAAGGGGTTGGGTCCACTGAAAAAAAAAAAAGATTAAAAATGAAAGGTACGACTGCGATCAGGGAGAAAAGGGGAATCCAATGGGATATGTCCCAATTAAGTGTGTCGTTAGGACCACTATACTCATTTTTTTTTAACTCCTACAAAGTTATACTCCAACCTGAATAATATTGCAGTGACAAAATGCCCAAATGCTTAATAGGAAGAAATGTGTAGTAATTTTTCAACCAGAATGTAAAAGGCACAGTTGCATGGCAATAGATCTTGTTTGTTCTGTTTTTGTTTCCGTCCCAAGGGGTAGGGTATTCATGGTTTCTACAGACAAGGGTTTTCCCTATGCTATATCTCTCAGATATATGTGCAAGGTCCAACAGTATTACTTGGCCCAATATCTCAAGGCACCAACGAAGGAGGCTAGACCGTTCCCTTAGTCGTACTACCCGACTACCCAGGTACTAGAGAGTATCTTCCTGAGTGTTGTTCTCGGTGGCACTATAGCAGTCAGGTGGCCAATCACTTTATCTATAGAGGGCTTCAGGAGATTTAGGTTGATCTATATACATGTGTTGTCTGATGCGCTACCACTCAAAGGGATACCAACATGGGTTACAAGGGTGGCCAAGAGATGTGTGCTTGAGTGCCACTTGTGTTTCCTATGTGTATTACTCCTCGACTGTGGGTTTATGCATGTAACGACATATATCTATATCTTTAAGACGTCGGAGTACGTCTCTACCTTGAAAAAAAATTAACTCACAAGTTTTTGTCGAGGAAAGTGCTTTGATACCACTTGTAAGGTACCAGGTCTATTATATTAGCAGAAAAGGAGAAATAATGCAGAAAATAACACCGAGATAGCAAAAAAATACAGAAATATTGTAGAGATAACAATGGAACAACAAATTATATGAAATCACAACACCAGAATTATACCTTTATTGATAGGAAACAAGGTTTACTTGCCTCTTCGATGGGGCAACCTCCAGCAGAGTAGAGCTCTGTTACAATAATTCTTCAAGACAAAACTTACCATACCCTCTACTCCTATTTATACTAAATCTATCTATCCAAAAGAACAATCTAGAGGAAGATACTTCTAGAAGCGGAAGATTATATTAGGTCTTCTTACATTTGACTTATTCCTCTGTATTGCTAGGCCTTATTAATATTGAACTTTATTACATGGAAATATATTATTCTACCCACTTGAGGGGTTAGGTAGGTTAGGTCCCTAACATTAAAAGACAAGTTCATTTGTAAGATTAAATTCTTCCATGCCATGATTGGATTAATGTCCTCTCGTGGCTTCCAAATACATTGAACCAGAAAGATACTAACAATATTAACCTATGTAGAAATGATGACCATGGTTTGCAGTGAAATACGTTGTTAGGTGCTCTTTCCCAACAAGAATCCTTGACTAATACAATTTATGACCAATACTTTCTAGGCCTCATTCCCACACGTGTCCCTCACCATCCTTGGATAAGAGAGCTTGGATTTGAATCCAAGTAGTACGATGCCCAAGCCAACATGATCTTTAGGAGTGTAATAGAAATCCTAGCTAAATCTATGAAACCCCTTCCATTAGCAATGTTGGACCAAAGTCAATTCATGAAATCCCTTTCTAAGTGTTAATAAACCAACTTGGAAGCTACCCAACACAAAAAGTACTAGACATGAGTTGTGGTCAATTGTTTTGCAAATCAGAAACTTGGCCACTACTACAAAGGCTTGTTACCAACTAATCAATTTTATTTTCAACCCTCTACGCCACCACTTTCCATAAGTCCTCAATGGAATCATGAAAAACAAAGGGAATGCCAAGAAATTTAAATATCTATCCCTATTGAAGCCAATACCAATTCTAAGTATCCTACCAGTTTAGAGTTGGGAACTAAATCTTACTTTCAACACAAATATTTATGCCATTGAATGTTCCACCTCAAGGCCAAACAAAAATATTCTAGACTCTTCATCACGTTGTCCCAAGAAACTTGATCATCTAGAGTGGTAAAAAAGAGTCGTTGGAAAAGTGGTCATTCACTAGTTGTGCAACATCAAGTTTAGGTAGTAGGATGATTTTAACAACCTTGCTCTAAACTTATGGAATTGTATCAAATAGAATAGGGATTCAAAAGAMAACACATACATGGTTAKATATACTGAACAACCTTGCATGATGGATTGAAATGAACTAYCTGTTATCACTATGTAAATTGCCTAGGCTGAGGAAGCAACTCACAAAGGTAACCAYATAACCACTTTAGARCTGAAACTAGCCTTTYAGTTCAGAGAGGGATCTCTCTTGTCACTTGGTCTCTAAAARATAGGTTTTCTTTTGAGGATAAGAGGCTAAATATTTGATTAGATAAAGGGGTTTTTAAGGTTTGTTGGCAAGAAGGAAATGAACCTGTTGGGAAATGGAGTCAACTCTGAAAGCAAATGAAATCAATGGCTGGTAGGTAGAACTCTCAAGGAAGCAAAGGCTAGGTATGTAATGATATTTCAGTTTTTTAATTTTTTGTTATAGAATGGAAGAAAGAGGAAAACACATAACAACATTCAGAGCATCATAAAAGATGAATTCTGATGAGTTAAGAAGGAAAAACATTGTTCAAATTGCTTGAATCTAAAGCATCATTTCAGATGAATTTCAGACCATTTGATGTCCAATTTAAACATATAAGTATATGAAGATGAAAGATAAAGAAACAGGAAGAACATTCATGGAAAGGAACACAAACTTCAGGTCATCACCACTAGAATCTTTGGTATGAAAAAGTTATGGACTTCTGCACTAGTCTTTCATTCAAATTCAAAAAATATGTACAAAGTTCAATACAAAATATCCTTTGTGATTTTGCCAACCATGTGCACCTTCAAAATGTTCCAATATATAGATAAACTACCTTACTAAGCTAGAGAAGTTGAACTCCCCTGTTATCCTATGATTTTGGATCTGATTACATAAAAAAGAATACAATTTTTATACCACTTACTAAAAATAACAAATTTGTTTAGATCATAATTATGCCTAACAAAATATTTTTACAAAACAGATCTCCAACACATTTTCGACTTTAAGACTGATATGAGTCATCTTGGACAGTTGGAGAAGGATCTTGGAGGGATATGAGCGCTGACAAGGCTCCAATCCGTCTTTGCGTAGCGAGCTAGTATGGTGCCCTGTGTTAATGTGACCTTCAACATTTGCATAGCGTGCTTTGCACATTGTAGCTAGTTTTTGCTTCAAGACTCATCCAAATGGTGGTTGCAACATCTGAGGGGGTTGATCATGATTTATGGGCCAAACAACAATCATTTCCCAATATTTATCATCTTTAAATATGCTTGCAGAATTTGCGTAGCGCAAGGTCGCTACGCAAACTCTGTATAATGCAATTTTCAGAAAAACTCAAAATTGGTGTATTTTCAAGGGTTCCTCAAAAAAACAAATGGTGCAGGCATGAACCTAAATCTCGGCCACCTATGAAAGTAACTATAACTTCCCTCTATCTTCATCTCCAACTTTAATTCTCATCTTGAGGGACATGTTCTCCTTTCTTAATGACAGATTTTGCCTTTTCAAATTGCCCACTTGTCTGAACAACAATGCATTCCTTCTCAGTTTTGACAGAGCATTTGTGAGTGCTTCACAAGAATTTCTAATGGATGGATCTGAAACCTTAGATATGATACCCTTTTACTCTCCCTGAGCCGAATGATCAGGTATTGGGACTCTCTCATCTGCTTGTTAAGATATTTTACAGTTTTCTCACCTTCTCCAGGTAAAGTGTGAGTCTTTTCAACAGGTTGGCCCCTTTCAGGTATTACCTCTGCAAGTTTAAGGTCTAGATGCATCCTTTTAGATGAGGCTCTTGTCATTGGAGATGTAGGTTTAGTTATATCTACCACTTTAGGACTCTGTTTGAACTCTTTTCCTTTTAAAACTTTTGGAACCTTTGGAACTGACTACCTCCTTGGACCTAATGCATCTTTTGATGTTTTCATGTCAGGTGTCTTTTCATCCAATTTCCTCTTCATCTCCTTGTTGTACTAAAAATACTGTCCTATGACATGCTTGGCTTCTTTAAGCTGCTCTTGGAATTCTTTAATAACTCAATCTTTATCCTCGGGCTGCAATTGATCTTCATGTATTTCCTGAGCTGAATGTTCAACAGGTTGTGTATGCAAGGCAGGTACAGGTATTCTTCTGGAAGATGATATTGTGGTTGGGCTGCTTACTCTGGGTATTTCCTCTACTCCATCAGCAAACTATAACCTCCTACCCTTTTTCTTAGTTGGTTGGCCTAGTGGTGAGTCATCAATCTCCTTTCCCTTCCCTTTTTTTTGTTCTGCAAACCTTATCTCTTTTCCACTTGACTGTTTAGAAACCAATTTTTCTGCATGTGAGGGGGTGTCTCCTTTGGGATCTAGAAGGATGTTTGTTGAGGCCAAGAAGGGGTCCCATTCTCTGTTCACCTTCCTAAGTTCTTCGACCACGAACAATTTTACCAAGGAGAAATGAAACAAACTGCTCTTCATCTGATTAGCCCTAGCTTGTACTTTGTCTATCATTTTTCCTAGGCTTCTATATAGGTAAAAATGTATGTTTAAAGCGTTCTTCCCAGTAAAATGCATCAGAAGCCTTATGTGATATTGATATACCTTATCAAATTTTACCTCACAAGTGAAATACCTTTGAATCAACCTTAACAATTTCTCATAATGCTCAAGTATGCATTCTCTAGGGATGGTGGCACCAAATTTATGCTTCTTGTACTTGGGTTTAAGAAAATCAGTGTAGAAAACTGGATCAAGGGGCATACCTTTGAACCACTTTTCTCCTTGAATTGGAATTTCAGTTGCAACAACCACTGTCTCTTCTGACACTTGGAAAGTGAAATCAACAATCCTTGACTGAACTCCATTGAAGTTGAGGGTTAATTCCTTTGTCACATGTGCATTGTAACCCTAGATCTTCTCACAAAACCTTATGCAACCAACCTTCTCAAATGAAACCCTAAACATTGGATCAGAGTTCACTAGCTCTAAAGTCTGTGGTTCACACCTCAGCACACTACCTCCTTTGTGATATTTCTTCCTTCCTTGAGTAGCCATGTTGTGGGTGCAAGAATAAAATAAAGGGACTGATAAGGAAACTTCAAGGGATGAAATCTGTCATTAGTCTTTGCATAGCGAGCAACAAGGCTAGGGTTTACTTCATTATCAAAGGTTTCATCATAGGGCACAACAAATTCTCGATCTCAAGTCTGCAGGGTATTTGGTAGACACTAGGCTTTACCTTTAAACCACTTGCGAAACGAAAGCAGGGGATGTGTAGCACGAGCAGAGGATGCGTAGCGCACTATGAGGTATTTTCATAGCGGACAACAGGTTTTGCATAGCCAGTGGAGCAACTCGATATTGATGTGGAGAAGAGGTCTAATTGTTGGAGGAGGATGTTGTGTAGGGAAAAATAGGTGATAAATACAAACATGAGCAGGCCAAACGGGATTTTGAAAGAGATAAGTCTTTTTGAGATGACAAGACACTTTGGGTAGCGCCTAGGTACTTGTGCAACATCCTTACACAGTGTGTGCAATTTTTTGCAATCTAAGTACAAAAACCACTTCATAGGTAATAAGGAATTTCATAACAATCTTTGATGACCCTTCAATACATCATGTGTCATTATGTTCCATTACATCATCAAAAAACACCCCACCTATACCTATGACTTGACTCTTTTTCATATGCCAAATAAATCTTACTTGAAAATGACTCAATGACCTTGAAAACATTTTATGAGACATAACTCTTTTGAAGGAACACACACACTCAAATGAATCATGTTGTAATGCATTGGTCTTCTCAAGATCAAGGCATGACTTTGTAAACCTTTGACAACCCTATAACTCTACCTTGAAAATATGGATGCTAACACTATCATCCTTATTCTTGCATATATTAATGGATAGGAAAGTTCGCAAAGAGCGTATCCACAACCTCGATGAAGGATGAACCAAAGCTCAAGGGTTTAAGCATCACAATGATTAATGGCCACTCAGCCTAGTTATAGGAATTCTTGAAGTTGATCTTAATGAAAATAACATCCATGCCTAATGTGTAAGCCATACATTGCCCTCCCAGACAATGATAACATTGTCTAAAATGTATCAACCATGAATAAATCTTGTCTCAACCACTGTAATCTTTGAAAAAATATACTTGAGATGAAGATATAAGGCTTTTAGGAAAATCATGTAGGAAGCGTTGAACAACATGATTGGCCTCTAGTTGGTAATCAACTCAAGCTCAACCCACCTTGCGAATAAACTTGAATAAATATTGATTAATGCCCACCCCAAAGATGATTTCTTAAGGGATTTTTTATATCCTAGAGTAATCTAGGCCTTAAAAAAATCCACGTGGCCTTGTAAAAATCACATGGGAAACCATCAAGCCTAGGAAATTTATCATCATACATCTTATGCAAGGTTGTAATCAAGTCATCTCCAAATAAGCCATCATCACATGCATTCTTTTGTTCCTCTATAATATTAACTGGGACAACATTGAGGGAATGTTGCATAGCCACCTCTCTTTCTTTTGGAAGGCCTGAGATTGAAAAGTTGTCAAATAATGAGCTACAACTTCTCATTTGATAATTTGTTGGACAATCACCTAACCCTTCAAATTCTTGAGAACAACTATTTTTTCACTAGCTTCTTTGATTTCCAAGACCTTAATGAAGGCCTTAGTGGGCCTATCTCTCAAATTGAGCCAATGCAAATGAGCTTGAAATTGAGCATCTCTAGCCTGCTAGATTTCATCCAAACTCAAGACATGGTAAATCTTGGTGCATGCATTCAATTTTCTTCATCAACGAGGGTGAATTGAAGGGCTTTAGAAACATCTTCAAGTTCCTCCTGAATGATTCAAATCTAGTTACACCAAATGTTGCAAGTTGTCACCCATAAGCATGTAGAAAGGACACAGTTCATCAAGCACATCTTTCCACCAAATGATCCACCAATCCTCACTTTGGGATCTAGGTAAAAGGTTCCAGAAGGTTTTGAAGCAAGCAAGACAACTAAAGAAATTTCAAATGAGAAACATTCATGATATAACACATTTTATGCATGGCTATCTATTTTTCTCTCCAAGAAATGACAAATCAAATGGATCTATGATTAAACAAAATGGTCATGCCATAAATCCATACAAAATAACAACCATATGAATCCAAGGAGGAAGTGTTATGTTTTGATGACATTTCTAGGAATTAATATTTTCTATATCAAAGACTTAAAATTAAAAATCATTGATGTTGTAATATATAAAATATAATACATCTGGATTTGACTGCAATATGGGATTATCATGCCAAGAGTGGAGAAAATGGGTGAGATAAATGTTTTTAGTTGACTTGTCATTTGTCAACACAAGAACTTCCCATTTGGGATATTGTAAATGTGTGTATACATTTAAGAGATTTCTATTATCTCATTCTTAATATGTAAAGCTTCATATAGAATCCAAATATCCACTTTTGGCTCTTATTTCCCATTGTCATTTTTCTCTCTCATCACCTTTAGTAATGTTTTTGGACTCTTTTTAAACCATACATTCTTAGATGCCATGTAGTGGGATTATGAGCATGGAAGGGAATTCTTGTAGTAAGTTGATAAGCTTATTATGAGCTTATGAGCACAAACTTATGTTGAGTCAATGCAATTGAGTTACATCTTTACTCGAATCCAACTTGTATGAGATATTGGTGATGAATTATTTATGGCATCAAGCTTAGCATATTTGTAGCTTGGAATTATCTATACCAAAATCATTGCTCGGTTATTCAAAGTGTTTTTCCAACAATAGCAGTTCAAACAACAAAATGACCAAGCCAATGTGAGTATATAGGTATTGGGAGAATCTATAGCTTCTTGACCAACACCGCATTAATGTGAAGATCATGCATGGTACTTTGGAAGATTGGTTGATGCAAAATGAATCCAAATGCTAATGTGGACAACATGTTGAAGGATTTGAGGTCACGAGGTGATTGTTCAACCTATCTCACCCTCATACCTCGCACAATGAATTACCAACTTAGGTAGATTCCTTCTACACCTAGCAGTTCACTTCACTTGGTGAACATCCACAATCCAATGTCATAAATAGTTTCTAATTCAATGTCTTGGGCTATGGTCTAGTAATTGAGATGGGGGTTGTCATGCTAAATATCCATTTTTAAACCTTAGAAGGCACAGAGTCTTGCAAATTAAGTTTTCGAAAGAGTTTAACTATGATTTAAATGTAATTTCATTCAAACAAAAATCATTGTGATGCAAGTTATTGGAGGAGTTTAGTGGTGTTTCATATGTAATATTCATTCAAAAAAAATTATGTCATTATGTTGGATGAATTCACAAAATCCCCCTCCCTTTATATGAAGTAGTTTGTAGCACTATTAGTATAGTTAAATTATTCCCAACTTCACCAAGTGATGGCTTGATGAAAGGTAGTTCTCTTGAACAATGTATTTCTTCTATCTTTCTTGACTCCTTTAATTGGGATTGATTCAAGTACAAGCTGCCCAACTTCTCTATAGTTTTAATTAGACATTCTCCCTTGCCAATAGTCATGTTTTCTTAGCTAATTTCAGTCCCTCACTGCCCATGATCACATTTCTCCACTTTGTTGCAAATACATGCTTTGAAGAGTAATTTGACAATTATCAACATTTTTAGAAGCCAACTCATTTAATGTCATTAATATATATCCATTGCTCCTTTTTCTCAGTTACTATAGATCTTATTATGCAATTCACTGTTTCCAGTTAGCTTACAACAATCATCATTTTATGCAACTAACTCAAGTTGACCTCGACATTATAGCACCACTTGCTCTATGCCACAACTCTATGTTCAAATGGCATTGGATATCTTACTTGGTCTTTAGATAAAGTAAATCGAACACCAATCTTGAAAAATAGCACTCCTTATAGACCAATTCTTTAGCATAATTTTTTCCTCCGTTTCAACGAGATAGTGGTTAATCCAAATTACTTTAGGACAAGGAAAATATTAAGGCTTAGATTGCCAGGTACCTAGGGAGGATATTTAATATAATGTGGCCATACTCATGGAATAAGGTCCATTGAGTAGTTGGTGTATGGACTCATTATCAATGCTATGTTGTCATACTCATTGAATCAAGCCCATTAGGTAGTTGTAGATCAAAAATTTATGGAATGTAATTATAATGGGTAGTTGGCATAGGGCCCTAGAGATATTTGTGAAAGAGCATATATACAGATGCAAATCATTGCATTAGGCATGGTGGATTGGCATTGTAACTAGCATGGATTGTGGAGTGATTCCTTCCATAATGAATAATTGATGGTGTTGCCCTACTTTAAAGATATTATATGATCAATTGCATGGTTGTACTCTATTTCATTACATTCACTTGAATGTGACATATTTGGACTCTTTCCATTCTCAATTTGAATTTGTTATCTAATTGTTATTTTGAAAATTTGTATAGAAAATTTATCTTTTGTAATTGTGATGAAATCACATTTCATGAATCAATTTAGTTATTTAACCATATAGTGAAGAAATCACTTCTTATTAATCAATTAGTTATTTGATCATTTTTACTTAGCATGAGATTGTTATTGCAATCCTTAATTTGACAAAAAAATGAGAAACAAAATAAATAGTCACATATAAAAATTAAAATTGCTACCACACATGCACATTTTCACCTCCAAACATTGCATATCTTATTAATTAATATCATGATTTCAAAATGCTAGATAAATATTATTGAGTAATATTATGGTTTTGTTATTAAATTTATTATTGATTCTCATGGTATTTGTATCTTTTGACTTGTTGCTAATGTTATAGCCGTATTTGTAATATCATAGTTAGTCACAAAAAATTCAAATTCAAGATCCAATTTTCCAAGGCTATATCAGAGATGATATAAGGAAGGAGACGAAGGTCTTGGCAAAAAGAATAAATGCATTTATTAATAATCTAGTTTTAGCTAAACAACATACTTTTGTACCTTGTAGGAAGTGGTTGAAGAACCTTTTAATTATATATGGATAAGGGAACTACCACCATTATTTTTAAAAATCAAACACAAAGAACATGTTATATCTGATTTTCTAATAATTATATTTAAAATAGAAAGCAATTCTTTTGACATAATATTCCATTGATTTGTAATATATTGTGAAAAAACATAACTGTTCTTTTCTATAAAATACTCAATGTAATTTTCCCAACCTTTAAAGTGTAATAGAAAAATACTTGCATTCACCTTCAATTATTTTGACATAATATTCTATTGATTTATAATATATTGTGAAGAAACAACATGACTATTCTTTCCAATAAAATACTCAATATAATTTTCTCACCTTTTAAAATGTAATAGAAGAATACCTACATTCACCTTCAATTCTTTTGACATAATATTCTATTGATTTGTAATATATTGTGAAGAAACATGGTTGTCCTTTCCAATAAAATACTTAACATAATTTTCTCAACCATTAAAGTGTAATACAAAAATACCTGCACTCACCTTATATTATACTTGTATTATGGATACACAAGTGATAAATTTAAAAAGTGATCAAATTAACTAGTAGTATTAGTTCTGGACATATTCATCAATGATTTGTTCAACAAAATCTCGATGTTCAACTATCTCACCTCTCAACATAATATCAAAAAATCACTGTATAAATCTTCTATTGTAGCTATAAGCACAACATAACATCACAAAATCACTTTATGAATCTTCTATTGTAGCTATAAGCATATCCGATGAACAGGTTTTGTTTACTCACAAAACATGTTAACCACATTTATAAACATGGGGAATATGTGCTACAGAAAGGAAAAAGTCCAATTCTCCACTTGGAAAATTCAAACAAAATACGTTTCTGCCATCAAGACATTAAGGACATCATGCTTTTATATGTCAAAAACAAAACAAACAAGCAACGTACTGGAAGTCTTCTTCAGAGAACAAGCAACCTATTTGGAAAAGGTAGGTTCTTTTCCTTGAAGCTCGAAACAGAAATTGCATCTCTAAAGCAAAATAAGCAATCTAATTAGAAGAAGACCCTCTCCCTTGCATCTCGTAAACCAAACAAGCAACTTAGTTGGAAGAAGATCCTGTTAGAAACAGCTTTTTCATTCACCTGACCTGCAATTTTTCCATCATGTTATATAAAGGAGAGCTCCATTCAGGGGATTGATTTTTCTTATATTCCTTCCATTCTTCCCACCATATCATGAAGCTGCTTTCTTCCAAGAAAACATCTGGAGAAATGCTGAGAGCGTTTTCCATCTTTGTTACATCCTCTTCAAACTTTTCAAGCTTTTGTAGGCTTTGGTGTTGGCCTTGTTTGAGATTTTCCAGGTCTTTCC
>JZKD02S0200619.1:7492-17715 GCA_000966675.3 Picea glauca | reverse complement strand
GGTTTTGATGTTGTCGCCACTGTTTGCATTCCCTTCTTTCCTTTGAACCACTTTGGCCTCTTCTCGGGATGCAACTGCCAACATTTCTCCTCATCATGTCCTTCTTTCTTGCAATCCTTGCAAGAGGGCTTTCCTTCCTTCTTTGTCACTTCCGTATGCTCTGTCATCATGACACATCATCAGCCGTACGCCCCAGTCAGCATTGCCACATCATCCACTGACGTCATTTGTGCCACATGTCACCCTTCTAGTGGTGACATGTGTCACTCCAGGATTGGTCCACGTGTGCGCCAAAAATGCCAAATCAGCTTGACACGTGTCACGCTCTGAGGCTGCCACGTGTCCTGTACGGACATGCCACGTGTGGTCTCCTGATGCTACCACGTGTCACTGTACGGAATCGCCACATCACTGTACAGACACCACCACGTCATATGTACGGACAGTACGGACAGGTACAGTCAGCATCCAAAATTTTGCCTGTTTGGCTTGGCGGACAAAATGCGATATCTTCTTCATACGAACTCTGTTTGACATAAAAATTATACCACCAGAATCAAGAAGACGAGCCGGACGCAATGGTGTTGGTTTCGTCAGATTCCGAGCACTTTCATTTTTGAGCATTTTTCATGCCCTGACAGGCTTCTGAATCCGATTTCGGATCATAAACCCACTGTCGAAGGCGAGGAAACTTTCCATTGAGGCATGCAAGCTCCAAGGTACTAAATAATTTTGAAGTCTTGATCCCAGATAATGAGTTGAAGTCAATGGAACAAGACTCGTCACAGGAGGGCCTTGATGTATCCCCCATCAATGACACGAAATAAGTAACTGAGTTTGAAAGTGAAACAGAGCGAGTTGCAATTGGACAAGACATAGGGAAGGCCGACATGGAGAGAATGGATAACTGCAGATGGCCGAGTCGATATAGGTTTCAAATGAACTTCTCTTGAACATATGAACGACACGACCAATGATTTGGAAACATTGACTCAAAGATGACAGATGGAATGACCTTGTAATCAATCGAAAGAGAGACGAATGGATTTCCCAAACCGGCTTCAAATGATGAATAGGGGGTGTCATGTTCGAGAGCGACATTTACTACCAATCAATACGAAAATGAAACATATCCCTTTTCCAAATTTTCCCCCACCATTTCTAGCAAGTACCTCTTTATTTTTACGCAAGCTTGAAGAGGATCACATATGCTTGTTGATATAAGCTCATCCTTCGGACGAGTCCCTCGAAGTATTTTTAACGAACTCTAAGAAGTAGTGGTTCGGTCCCATCACGGGTCTGTCAATGTTTGTTTAACGAGTCCAGAGATAGTAAACTCGAAGGTTTTTCAAGATTATAGAGTTTGGAAAAACACTTAAAAGAGAACTCTCTCAGTTCCTTTTTTGTAACATAGTCTGGATGAGACTGAAAAAGAGATAAATTATCGCTCACCAGATGCATACTTCAAATACTTTATCAAGCGTGAAAATAGGAAGATCGCTCGGCAATCTTTTCATGTTTAGAGAGTTTGAAAAGAGCTTAAAGAGGACTCCAGGGGGGTTCCTTTTTCGTATAACCTTATGAGCCTGAAAAAGCAATAAAACTATGCTCGATCATGTTCTCTTATATTGACGAGCGTAAGAATGGATAAAAACGACGCTCGAGGTTTTATGTAAAAACCCTAAAAAACAATTAAATCACACCATAATGGAGAAAAATATGTCCATATTCTTGTTTGTAATCATCAATGTTTCACACCTGCAAGTCATTACACTCATTTTTACATTAGTAATTAGGTTTAAACAATAGATAAACATAAAAACCCAAAAATAACATAGTAAAAAGTAATTTAAATGAGTATATACACATTTTTACCATATCATTCCACACTTTCACTATTGAGTTCCAAAAACCCCCATTTTACCCTCCAACTTCGGCGTTGATTTTTGGGAGCTACAAGAGATCATTTGATGAGTCGTCTGCAGCATTACGATAAGCTCTTCTTTCTTTATCTTTTCATGGATTAAATTTTTTATTTCATTGGTTAATTTTTTTCATTTTCAAGTGGTTTTTGAACCCTACATGCGCGCAGGAATTCTCGCAGGCTGCCCATACGGGGTGCGAGAAGTTCGCACTGTGTATAATAAGGCACCTGCGAGCAGCGCAGAACTCAAATTTTCTTTAAATGTTTATCCAATGAAAAAGATTGATATCATGAACAAAATCATTAATCCCCTTTATATGTTTCTTATGCAGATAAATAACCACAAACATGGTGCTTGAGTGGCGGGAACGAGAACATGAGGAGCATAATGCAAATGCCGAGAATCATCCTCCCACCACAGCTGCATTGAGAGATTGTGGTCTCTTAAAATACTTCCATATTCCGAGCATGAGAGCCCAAGTCAGATTACTGGAGTATCTAGTTCGTATGTGGGATCTAGACCAACAAGTTTTTAATGTAGGAGCTCACACATTAGCCATTGACATAGAGGACATATACTTCTTGACCGGATTAGCCAGGCGTGGGTCTTATGTCAGTCTGACCGGCAGCAGAGGTGGCGGGTTAAAAATGAGTGAATATTGCAATCAATACTATGTACCCGAGGTCGAAAGAAAGAAAGGGAAAGTGGCGATCTAGGGAGTAACAGACTTGAATCTCCGCATTATTCTCTTCACGATTGATCAGATGGCTGGGAGTGCCGCTCCCCATATGGCATTACAAAGCTATTTCCAGTACGCCATCGAATGTACTGAGCCCTGAGTATTTAACTGGGCTAATGTCATATTGCGCAGTATCAAAAGACAACTGACCAAGTGCAGGCGGGGTGAACTGAAACAATTTGGATATGGATCCTTGTTAGTGTATTTCTTCCTTGAGAGAGTCCCCGTATTTAGATTACAGGTTGAGTGGGACTTTTCGGGTCCTAGGGATCTGAGGATGTTGCGATGGTGCCGACTCATGGCCTGGCACGTGGCAGGACCAATCGTCAAATATGATGATATTTTCTTTGACTGGTTGCGAAACCAGATGATGATGGTCGATGACTACGCTTATGCCGGGTTGAATTTCCGAGAAGATCCAGATCTAGCACTGCCTGAGGACACTCAGTGGGGAGACCTCGATAAGAAGTACACAAATTTTCTCTTTTTAAATGTTTTTGAATTTTTTATATCATATTTAAATTTTTTTGTTTTATGTATTTATCTGAAGACTAATACCAAATGTTTGTTGATAACACAGATGTTGGACCATATAGACCTCCTGGCACCTCTCCTATCCAACGACGAGGAGAGGTAGCAGTAGCAGTACCACAGTATGCCGAAGATTATCAAGTTGTGGAGCAGAATTTAGAGGATCTGACAACAGACATTCTAGATATGACTCTGAAAGAGATTCCACGATGTGATCAGGGTCACACTGTAGGAGTTTCAACAGCTATGGGTCGACTGCTCCGTAGGGTTTATAGGGTAGTTGTGTGTTACCGTGAACGTCATCCATGACGTCACATTGTAGAAGCTATAAGCTTCCATTTTTTATATTTTGGTCTTAGGACGAACTTTTTGTAAAAAACAAAACTTTTTTTATCGTTATATATACAGATGGCGTCTACCAGATTACTTTATATTGTGTGGATTTTAATGTGCTTGATTTATAAATGATTTAAATGTCTGTCCAATACATAATTAGCCAATGCGTCTGTTAATTTATTAAGACATCTAGGAATATGTTTATATTCAATGTGATCAAAATATCGTTCCAAGAGGCGAATTCGCAAATACACTCGTAATAAAGTAGGACTTCGAATAGAGTAAACATTACTTACCTGTAGTACCACCAAATGCGAGTCGAGTTGCACAACCAAATGACAAATTCCGAGTGAGATAGCATCAACCAATAATTCAATAACTGCGCTATACTCTGCAATGTTATTGGTTGCACGGCCAAGACATGTACCTCGTAAAGATATAAGTTCGTTCGTTAGGACATAGATCGCCCATGCAACAGAAGCTAAGTTTCGAGTACTACGACTAGCACCATCAATGAATCCAATATAAGGTAGTGAAGACTCTGACATCTGGCAATCAAACACAACTTCACGTAAGGGCAGATACTAGATAACGTCAAAAGAAAACCAAAGTAATACACACAAAGTATGATACATAAAATACAAGTACTTGTGCACAAATAACTTATGCATAGTACTTCTTCAAGTACAACCCATTCCTGGGTTCACTCAAAGGTATACCATNAGCCCAAGTCAGATTACTGGAGTATCTAGTCCGTATGTGGGATCCAGACCAACAAGTTTTTAATGTAGGAGCTCACACATTAGCCATTGACATAGAGGACATATACTTCTTGACCAGATTATCTAGGCGTGGGTCTTATGTCAGACTGACCGGCAGCAGAGGTGGCTAGTTAAAAATGAGTGAATATTGCAATCAATACTGTGTAGCCAAGGCCGAAAGAAAGAAAGGGAAAGTGGCGATCTGGGGAGTAACAGACTTTAATCTTCGCACTATTCTCTTCACGATTGCTCAGATGGTTGGGAGTGTCGCTCCCCATATGGAATTACAAAGCTATTTCCAGTACGCCATCGAATGTACTGAGCCCCAAGTATTTAACTGGGATGATGCAATATTGCACAGTATCAAAAGACAACTGACCAAGTGCAGGCGGGGTGAACTGAAACAATTTGGATATGGATCTTTGTTAGTTTCTTTCTTCCTCGAGAGAGTCCCCGTATTTAGATTACAGGTTGAGTGGGACTTTTCAGGTCCTAGGGATCTGAGGATGTTGCGATGGTGCCGACTCATGGCCCGGCACGTGGTAGGACCAATCGTCAAATATGACGATATTTTCTTTGACTGGTTGCGAAACCAGATGTTGATGGTCGATGACTACGCTTATGTCGGGTTGGATTTCCGAGGATATCCGGATCTAGCACTGCCTGAGGATGCTCAGTGGGGAGACCTCGGTAAGAAGTACACAAATTTTCTCTTTTTAAATGTTTTTGAATTTTTTATATCATATTTAAATGTTTTTTTTTATGTATTTATCCGAAGACTAACACCAAATGTTTGTTGATAACACAGATGTTGGACCATATAGACCTCCTAGCACTTCTCCTATCCAACGACGAGGAGAGGTAGCAGCAGCAGTACCACAGTATGCCGAAGATTATCAAGTTGTGGAGCAAAATTTAGAGGGTCTGACAACAGACATTCTAGATATGACTCTGGAAGAGATTCCACGACGTGATTAGCGTCACACTGTAGGAGTTTCAGCAGCTATGGGTCGACTGCTCTATAGGGTTTCTAGGGTAGTTGTGTGTTACCATGAACGTCATCCATGACGTCACATTGTAGAAGCTATAAGCTTCCATTTTTGATATTTTGGTCTTCGGACGAACTTTTTGTAAAAAACAAAACTTTTTTTATTGTTATATATACAGATAGCGTCTACCGGTTTACTTTATATTGTGTGGATTTTAATGTGCTTGATTTATAAATGATTTAAATGTCTTTCCAATACATAATTAGCCAATGTGTCTGTTAATTTATTAAGACATCTAGGAATATGTTGATATTCAATGTGATCAAAATATCGTTCCAAGAGGCAAATTCGCAAATACACTCGTAATAAAGTAGGACTTCGAATAGAGTAAACATTACTTAGCTGTAGTACCACCAACTGCGAGTCGATTTGCACAACCAAATGACGAATTACAAGTGAGATAGCATCAACCAATAATTCAATAACTGCGCTATACTCTGCAATGTTATTGGTTGCACAGCCAAGACATGTACCTCGTAAAGATATAAGTTCATTCATTGGGGCATAGATCACCCATGCAGTGGAAGCTAAGTTTCGAGTACTACGGCTAGCACCATCAGCGAAGCCAATATAAGGTAGTGAAGACTCCGACATCTGGCAATCAAACACAACTTCACGTAAGGGCAGATACTAGATAACGTCAAAAGGAAACCAAAGTAACACACACAAAGTATGATACATAAAATACAAGTACTTGTGCACAAATAACTTATGCATAGTACTTCTTCAATTACAACCCATTCCTGGGTTCACTCAAAGGTATACCATCATAATCAACCAGCTCATACGCTCTTTTTTCCAAAACTCTGTGAATAATGTAAGGACCATGCCACATTGGTTCGAGGACTTTGTTGATTGCTTCGACCTGGCCATTAGCTTGTGGATAATAGGGTGTTGAGTTATCATGATGAAGACCCAACTTTTCCGTAAGTTCAGACATCATGAAATTCCTAAAATGACTACCGTGATCGGTAACGATAGCTTGAGGAACACCAAAACGAGCTATAACATGGTTGAAAAGAAAGAAACCTTGAATCAACTCTTTCAATGAAAGCAAAAAAAAAACCAATTAATCTTCTCAATGAAAACGAAAATATTCTTTCAAACCAACAAGCAAATGAGAAACACCAAGCACTTAACTTTCAACCAATCACTAGTTCTCAACCAATCAGACACACTCATCTCTTGAAGTCAGAGAGAATGAATTTGCCAATAAGAGTCAAGAAAAGAAATTCAAGCTACAAAGGACAAGAAAAACCTTGAAACCCTAAAACTGTTTACGCGGGTAAACTAAAGCAAGAGCTATATCAATCAATGACCCAGTAAACCCATAAGCGGTAAATCAACTGATCTGAGCAGTTGGAAAAAACAAAACTCAATTTAAAAATTTTCAAAAATCTTGCTCGCAGGCAAGCAGTGTTACACAGTGCGAGAATCTATGATTCTCACAGGCAACCTTTTAGCAAGGTGTGAGGTTCTCGCACTAGACCCTATGAGCAGGGTGAAAACCTGACTGATTCTCGCAGGCTGCAGTTAAATGTAGTTCGAAAACTCCTGAACATAACAAAAAAATTGAAAATGAAAGCAAAATTGACAAAAGCTTTTGGACCCAGAAGATGTATCAGGATATCCTGAAGACTCAGAGACTGACAAAACAGGAGAAAAATGAAACTAGAGCAAATGGCCACAGAAAAATACAAAAAGCCATCAAAAAATGGGATTTCTCCGCAGTATAGTCGCCAAATTTTTTTTAGGATTAATCCGTAAGCGCGGACACAAAATGATCTCCCTAGATCCACCTGGATCTAGAACAAAGCAGGACAGAATAATACTCTTTCCCTAGATTTAGACTATTGAATGAACTAGGAGGCAAGAATCATGAACATACCGTATGATTGCTTCCTTGGGTCTTTGTTGTTCCAACTTCGCTTCAATGCTCTTGTGTTGTCCAGACCACAACAGTACAAACCAATCGAAGAGAAGACAACTCAATATATTCAACAGTTAATCTATACATATGATCAAGGAGTTATGTAATAAAGTGACATTAGCTTTATGGGAAAGAGACATATTATTGTATTAAATTGATAGAAAGCAAGGATTACAACCTGAACCTTGATGTTGCAAACCTCCTTTCGATGGCTCCTGGCTCTAACACACACACTTTCTCATGCATGAAGAAGATCAACCACTTTTGATAACTTTGCTAGAGTCCTTGGTTGCTGTAGCATCAGTCCTTCACACAGTATTTCACTAATTCTCCAATAAATCTCTTGCTAGTTTGATTCTAACCTTTTCCATGAGAATCCCCTTATTTTATAGGAGAGAATGAATTAGTTACTTGGATAGGAATGATCCCAAAATATCAGGAAAGCCAGTACTTAGATAACCATTCGAATGCCATCTCATCCTTCTAGAAGATTCGCTTCTAGAAGGTTCGAGAATTTATCTTTTTCCCTTCTTTAGAAAGAGTTCGCACCCTAACAGTTAGGCACAGTGCGAACTTCTCGCACCCTGGCTTAAGGCAGCCTGTGAGAATCGTGCATTCTCGCAGGCAAATGTATTGGTAACCTGCGAACCTTCCTTAAAACTGTGATTTCTGGAAAGAGATAAAGGTAAGTTTTCTCAGGAGAAAGTTCTAATGAAAATCCTGAATACACCATCATTAATACATCATCACGATGACCAAAATTATGGATAACAAGTCCTCTAGGGAAAAAAAACAGCACACGCTAAAAATCTAGTAAGAAAGAAAGCAAACAATGAACGCACTAGTTGGTGATGAAATCCAATGTTGTGAGAACAATGTAAGAAGGGGATGAGATAGAGCGGGTGGAAAAGTTACGTTGACAAACTGCTTAATGGACTTACACCCTGGTGCAAGCTCCCACACATAATCTTGGGTATACCCTTGAAGGAGCCCGAGTGAGTTTGGCCAACGTCGATTCCAGGTATTGTGAAGACTTGCCCCTCCACAGTCACCTCGTGTAAAGAACCTAGAGAGATAGGCCACTAAGGTTACCAATCACTACAATGATTCCTGGGGAAACAATCGACAATCCAATCCATGTGCAAGGATAGGGTATCTAGCCCAAAATCAACTTGAAAGGCTTCCACTCATCATTGTGGGTATACCTCTCAAGTGACCCCCATAATACGTGCAATCTTTACACCAAGATCGACAAAGCAGGGTGAGTAACTCTGCTAGTCTCAATGCGACCTCGTGATAGAAGGGCTTCCCAGGACAAAATGTAGTAAGTGGATTTATCTCTCCCTATCACAATATACTATGTTTGTTTGCAGCTTTGGAAAGTTATCTTTCACACCTATTCCAAAGCCCTACGACTAATCTAATGTAGGTTTGCTACCAGAAAATATAAAAATGTGTAATCAATTTTTATAAGTGTTTTATTTTTACAGTTGTTGTTACTCAAAAGGAAAATGGCATGAAAAATATGGTTTTTTGATCGACTTGAAAGTTATGCAAAGAGATGAATATGCAATCTTTTCATTTCAATGAAAGCTATGCTACGATAAGGAGAAAACATTTATCATTCCCATATACACAATGTCCCAAAATATATTAAACTCATCAATATCAAGATTCTCAAGAAACAAGAAAAAGGTATTGTACATCAAAGCACGATTCGTGCCCCCCGGCCATGAGGGGGAAAAAATTTCGGAATTTAAGACCAAAAAATGCTAAGAATCATGTAATTTTTCTACTTCAAATGCAAGGATGCCCCCAATCCAATATAAAGCAAGAAATCAAATCTTTTTGTTTCAAAAATTTCACTAAAAGCAATAATGAACTTTCTTAAAACAAAGAAACCCAAACTAAAAGTTTTCTTTTAAAGCAAACTATTCAGAAGAAATATGATCTTTCCCTAAACAATTCTAAAGAAAACACAGGCTTTGGAATCGAAAGACACTCAAAGCAAGAGACTAGTCCTTCAACACCAAACAAAGCAAAGATGGCTAAAAGAAACTCAAAGAATGTCAAGAAGACTGTAAATAGATCAATATAGGCTCCAAAAGCTCAATCCAGCTGATCAAATCAAAATTGGGTCATCAAAAGATGACAAGACCCAATCCAAAAAAATTTACAAACAAGTTTGTAGCCTAGCAGTAGAGTGCAGTGCGAGAATTAGGTATTCTCGCAGGCTAGACACTGGTAGGGTGCGAGAAGTTCACACTGGATCTAATAGCAGGGTGCGAAAATCAATGGTTTTCGCAAGTTGTAGAGAGGTACAGTGCGAGAATGTCTGTAATCAAAGAAAATTTTGAAAAAGGACATGGAATCTAAGTGAAATTCTAGATCTAGAGAGTCTCGATGGATGTCCCACGAACTCAAAAACCAGAAAAAAAGCAATCAAAGGAAGGAAAACTAGACTAACTATGAAACAATCCGATCCCCAGTGGAGTCGCCAATTTTTTTATCGGACAAAGCGGTAGGTGCGAACACTAACTGATCTCCCTAGATCCACCTAGATCTAGAACAAAACACACCAGAACATGACGCTTTCCTTAAGTTTTAGATATTGAATTTACTAACTAAAGAGGGATAGGTGACATACCGTTTAAACGCCACTTCCTCTCACCATCGCCATCCTAGCTCCGTTCCAACACTCATACGATGATGAACATGCAAAAGAACGCAACCAACCAAAGTGATAGTAATAGCATAAACTCATTATAAACCTATGTATATGATCAAGGAATCATACAATAAAACACAACAAGCTTTATAGGAAAGAATTATATTAGTGTATCATATTAAATGTGAAAGAGAGATTACAACCATGGCCTTGATGTCGTAAGGTCCCTTCCAACTATCCTTCGTTCCCCACACACTTCCATTCCAAGAATTCTTAGAGAACAT
>JZKD02S0200608.1:0-11285 GCA_000966675.3 Picea glauca | reverse complement strand
GTTGATTTCAACTTGGTTGTTCCATTTTTCCATCAACAATAATTATAAAAATATTTGTTTCTTACAAGTGTCATAGTCAAAGAGTTAGTTGGATCAAATCAGATATTTTCCCAACAATCATAATCATAAATTACAATTAACTAAATTCGAAATTCGAAATTTCCATAAATGGCAATAATTTTCCAATTTCGAATTTACCAAAACAGAAAATAAATTCCTAAGTATTTTCAAACTTAAAAATAATTTTTTGAGGGGATGTTACAAATCAATTGTGTGATAGGCAAGAATACTTGTTAAAAAGTTATGCTTTGAATTAATTGAGGTGGGTGAGGGGTGGAATTCAACTGTAGTATGAGGACCATTTTTCACATTAGGGAGAAATCAAAGAATAAAGTGGTGCAATAGAGATATACAGAAGAATTTATACTGAGATTCACAAAGGATAGAGGAAAAATAATAATGACCCAAGTTTTGTTGAGAAATTTTCCCAAGTCTTGCGGGTCCCTCACCTACATTATTTCTTAACTGTGAAAATTGAGGCTTAAGGTGAACCTTGGCTCAACACAAATTTTCATGCATGGCTTCAATTCTCGCCACACAAACAAGAAAGCATGGATCTTTTGTAATCAGTCACCCATGGGAGAAAGAATTAAATTATCAAGAAAACCAATCAGTCAATGGAGTAAAGAAATATGATATTTTTTTTGCAAACGATGTTGAAGTATCTCAAAAATATCAATTGATTGTACTTCGTAGGAAAAAGAATGTTTCTTGTGAAACGCCACATTACAATTTTTTGTGCAAAGAGTAGTTGCAATCACATATCTATTTTATCCATCATGTCATCAAGTTTTAGTTTCATGAGGCAAAGTTATGCTAACTCTCTTATATTTTCCCCGTTGAATTTAACTTAATAACAGACAAGCTTAATCATATTTAATGTGATAACAAGCCACACTTTTCTTTTGGGAAAAGCATGCTAAAAGGAATCCTAGGATGACACTCTTTTCAAATAGCCATATAATGACAAGAAAGCTACTTTTCTCACTAAAATCAAACAAACCAAAATCAAAGAGAAGAGGCTAGCCTAGAGAAATAAAATAAAAAAGGCCAAAATCGAGAAGAAAACCAAAAGGGGACTACACTCAAAAATAAAATAAAACAAGCCAAAAGATAAAAAATGAAACAATGGAAAATACATGCAAGCAGAAAATCAGAATGCGGTGACATATGTACAGAAAGATGAGGTTTCTCGGGAATAAAAGAACTTTAGGTGGAGACCATTCACTGGGAATTAGAGTAGTTCAACATCCAAGTTTTTTAATCTGAAAGCATTGGTCCCTAAAACCTATTAGATTGTGTAAGGACCCAACCATAAAGAATCAAACTTGCGTTGTTTGGATGGGGCCTCATGTGCTTTGTCCCATAGTAGGAAATCATCTCCTACTTTGTAATTTACCATCATGGCTCTTTTATCGAATAAAAATTTGATGATGTCTTGCTTCTTTTGGAAGTGTTGGAATGCATCTTTTCTAACCTCCTCTAGTTCGATCAAAATGTCTAAACGATATTGTAAGGACTAGAAATCACCTTTGGCTGCAAAAATAGCCAACCTCAAGGCTAGAATTTGCAAGTGAATAGGAAGAACAAAAGGGGTTCCACACACAAGAGTGTAATGACTTTGGCCTGTAGTTGTCTTGGGGGTTATCTGGTCAGCCCATAAAGGCAATTTTAGGTTTGTGTGTCAATAACACTTGTTGTCTTTAATCATTCTCTTAAGGATCCGAATAAGATTTTTATTTTTTGATTCGTCCAATACATTACACTGGGAGTAATAGGTGGACAATCAAAAAATTTGGATGCCATATGTGACACCAAGGTGAAGCATGACGTTAGACATGAAATTTGATCCATTATTAGTTTATATCTCAGCAGGGACTTCGAAGTGAGATAAAATGTTAAGCTCAATGAATTCTACCACATGTTGCTTCATAGCATTCCTAAGGGAAAATTCTTCAACCCACTTCATAAGGTATTCAATAGAAGTCAATATAAATATGTGACTTTCACTAGAAGGTGGTGAGATTGGCCCAATAAAGTCCATACCCCATCTTGTGAAAGGGACTTGTACTTCAATTGGATCAAGAAGTAAGGAAACTAACTTCTGCTTCCCAGTGAAGTGTTGGCATGCTTCACATTTTTGAACTAAGAAATGGGAATCTTGATGGAGGGAAGTCCAAAAATAACCTGCTTGTAAAACTTTTGTTGCAGTGGTTTTGGCTGAAAAGTGACCTCCACAAAATATGGAATGACATTGTTCAAGTTCCATTTGGGCTTGATCCAGAGTCAGACAACGTGACAACGCTCCATCAAGGTTCCTCCTATAAAGTATTTGATCTTGTAAGACATATCAAAAAGCTTGTAAGTGAAGTGTTCGCTTGGATTTAGTATCCATATCCAGTGGACACACACCATTCATTAAAAAGTATACAATAGTACAATAGGCTCATACCATGCTTTTGAGGCCAACCAAGTTTCGTTAACTAATTCTTCACAAGAAATCAAGACTAATTCTTCGATTGTGTCTTAGGTGTAGACCAAGGTTAGGCATGTAACCTTTTATTCAGAATGAATAAGACAATAAGAGAGCAAGATGCTCAAGGAATGTTGGTTTTCCCATTTGGTTTTCCAGGGTAAAATCTGTGTGTACTATGTGTTTGCTTTGTCATTTGTTTTCTAGCTTAAATTTGTCTTCCTCTTTTCTATTAGTTTTAGCATGGAAGTATAATTTCCTAACATGTGGTATTAGAGCTTGGTTTAACAACCTTGGATCTGAGCTAAACCCCAGGTCCAGTAAGAGTCCTAAGTTAGAGATCTTTAAAGTTGTGCTTAAAGAATGGTAAGTAGCTTGAGAATAGAGATCGAAAAATTCAATGGCCAGAATTTTGAGCTTTGGAAGCTTAAATTGAAGATCTCCTTGTAGATTGACAACAATGGGAAGCAGTCTATCCAAGTACCATTTTGAAAGGTATGTCAAAGGAAGAATGGTAGAAACTCAAGGGAAGGGCAAGGAGTATGATTTAACTTTGTCTTGAAGATTCGGTGTTGTTGAATATCTCAGATGAAGACTCAACCAAGAAACTATGGGACAAGTTGGGAAGCTTGTACTAGTCGAGATCCCTGGTAAATAAGTTGTTCCTTAGAAAGAAACTATATTTTCTTAGGATGAGTGAGGGAAGTTCGATAACTGAGCATTTAAATGTGTTTAATACCATAATAAGTCAGTTATATTTTTTGGATATTAAAATCACTGAGGAGGAAAAATGTATTATCTTATTATGTTATTTTCCAAACTCCTGGGATAGATTAGTCATGGTTATAGGGAGTAATTCAACCACATTAGCACTAGAAGACATGGTTTCATCTCTATTGTCAAATGAAATGAGAAGGAAGAACATGGAAGGATCGATCAAATATGCTTTAATGGTGAGAAGTTGACCAATTGACAGAGATAAAGGGAAATTCTCTAGTAGAAGTTATAGGTCAAAGGGTATATCTAAATCCCTTGTTCAATCGATGAGAAGATGTTGGAAATGCAGTAAATTTGGGGATTATAAAAGGGATTGCAAGTCTAATGCAATGGAAGTTAGTATAGGATCCGATGAGAAGCATTCGATTGGGAGAAAGACTACTCCAAAAAAAGGAGGCGATGTGTATCTGGCATTAACCAATACACAGTCGTATCAAGATGTTTGGTTGATCTACTCAGGAGCATATTATCATATGACACCACATAGATAATGGTTCTACAAATATGAATGATATGAAGGAGGATATGTGTTCTTAGGGGAAGACTCGACAACCAAAATTGTCGAGCGGGGAAGAGTCTAACTAATACTGCAAGATGGGAGGAGTATAACCCTTCCAGGCATGCTACATATTCTAGGTTTGGAAAGAAACCTGATGTTTTTCAGTAAGATGAGTGACACGGGAGTGCACACCCAATTTCATAAGTATACGTGTAAAAAGGTCAAAGGTGTGATGGTCTTAATGAAAGGAGTTTGGATTGGAACCCTATACAAGTTATTAGGGAATTTCGACTCGACTGTATGCAACAACATTGTTGTTCCTAAAATTGACTCAACTCGGCTCAACTCGGGTTGAGTCGATTCAAACCGACTCGACAAGTCTTTGTCAAGTTGAACCGACCATGCTATGGCATGAGAATATGGGACACATCGGAGAAAAGGGACTTCGAGTTATGCACAATAAAGGTATGGTTGAAGATTTTCCTGAAATTGATTTAGAAGTCAACTTTTATGAACATTGTATATATGGAAAACAAATTCGAGTGAGGTTCCCATATGGAGTGACAAAGGAAAAGAAGATTCTAGAATTAGTTCATAGTGATGTGTTTATCCCTTTTTCAGTGCCTTCACTTGGTGGATCCCTATACTATGTATCCTTCATAGATTATTTTTCCAGGAAGACATAGATATATTTCCTAAGGAAGAAATCATAGGTTTCTAAGAAATTCAAAGAGTTCAATTCTCTTGTGGAAAACTAGACAGATAAGAAGATCAAGGTGCTGAGAACTAAAAATGGTGGTGAATTATGTGGAAAGGATTTTGAGCAGTTCAAAAAGCAATGCGGCATAGCACACAAAAACACCACACCATATACCCCACAATAAAATGTAGTTGTTGAAAGAATGAACAGAACATTGATGGACAAGGAAAGGAGCATGTTGAGTGGTGCTGGGCTCGCACACGAATTCTAGATAGAGGCATTCAACACTGCAAAATATTTGGTGAATATGTCTCCCTCGTTGGAACTAGTCAATATGACTCCACATGAGGTATGGTCTGTTAAGAAGCCTTCTCTTTCACATCTCAAAGTATTTGGTTGTGATGCATTTGTGCATGTTCCCAAGGAAAAGAGAAGAAATTTGGACAAGAAGGCAGTCAAGTGTATTTTCATTAGATACAAAGAAGGAATGAAAGGATATAAGCTCTAGGATCTTGCATCAAGAAGAACATAATGCAGTCGAGATGTGGTCTTCGGATAATTCGGAAGGAATTCTGAGTAGGAAGTGGTTTAAATAGAGAAAAATACAGAGAAGGTGAAGTTTGAACTGTGGAACGAATAAGAAGATGATTTAGATGAAGAGGTGGAACAAACGACCATGGTCGTAAGAAGGTATGAACAAGTAAGAAAACCAGTAAAAAGGTATAGTCCACTCGAATTTTTTTCTACATTTGTGTTAACTTCCATTAACGATTAGCCCAAGTAATTCAAGGAGGCAATCAAATCGATAGAGGGTAGACTATGGAAGGATGCCATGGTCAAAAAAATGGAATCCTTGCATAAGAATGAGACATGGGATTTAGTCGAATTAACTAGGGGAATAAATCACATCAGTAGCAAGTGGGTATTCAAGAAGAAGATGAACACAGCAGGTCAAGTCGATAAATTCAAAGCTCAACTGGTAGCGAAAGGATATTCCCAAGTCGAAGGACTCAACTTTGGTGAAATGTGTTCCCTTGTTGAAAAATTAGCCTCCATTAGAGTACTAATGTCTTTGGCTACAACATTGATCTATAAATAGAACAGATGGATGTGAAGATAGTGTTCCTACATGGGGACCTAGAAGAAAAAATCTGCATGAAACATTCTGAAGGATTTGTAGTAAATGGAAAGAAAGATTTGGTGTGCAAATTGAAAAGATCCCTTTACGGTCTAAAGCAATCACCAAGGATGTGGTATCAAAAGTTTGACACGTACATCCTTAGTTTGGTATTTGTGAGAAGATAATTTGATCACTGCATATACTTGAAGAAAGAAGGTGGGTGTTTCATATATGTATCATTGTATGTCGATGACATGTTGTTGATTGAAAACAAACATGGATGCAATAAAGGAGGAGAAGAAGCATATATCCTCCAAGTTCAACATGAAGGATCTCAGTGCATCAAACTTCATTCTGGGAATGGAGATCAAGAGAGATCAAGTAGCTAGAAATCTCTGGTTGAATCAGAAGAAGTATATTGAAACAGTTTTGAAATATTTCAACATGCAGGATTGCAAACCTGTAAAGGTGCCAATTCATGTGGGAGCAAGGCTAATTGTTGAAGAGTTTCCAAATACACTGGAAGAAATAGAGGATACGGCATGTGTTTCCTATGCAAGTGTTGTTGTTAGTCTAATGTGTGTTATGGTATGCACTCGAACAAACATTTCCCATGCAGTGGGAGTGTTGAGTAGATACATGTTGACACCTGGAAAGGAGCATTGGTCAGTTGTAAAGAGAGTATTCAGGTATTTGTGTGGCACAAAATACCATGATATATGCTACCAAGGGAAACCTAGAAATGTCAATGAGTTATATGTAGATGGCTTTGTTGATGTCGACTGGGCTAGATATTTGGATCAACGAAGGTCGACCAGTGGATATGTGTTCAATATGTTTGGTGGAGATATAAGATAGATGAGTAAGTGGCATACGGTCGTAGCTTTGTCAAAAACGGAAGTTGAATACATGAGATCCATTCATGGAAGCAAAGAAGCAATATGGTTGCAACGGTTGTATTCAGGGACCTGGTTTGAACAAAGAGCTATGAAGATAAATTGTGATATTCAAAGCGCAATATTTTTGGCAAAGAACCCAGCTTATCATTCCAAAACTAAGCATATTGATGTACAATACCATTTCGTAAGAGACATGGTGGAAAGAAACAAGGTGTTTCTGGAGAAAGTAGACACATTGGAAAACATAGCAAACTATTTGACCAAGTATTTGAGTGTTGTGAAGTTATCTTCGTGCAAAGAGGAAATGGGCATTGTTTCCCTGGGTCTGTGAACAAAATTTCAAGAAACTCTTGGTTCAAAAAAGAACACAACAAGTGGGAGAATGTTGGGTTGTAGTGAAAGTCTAGTCAAGGTGTATTGTCTGGGAGTGAAATTCGAAGGTCGAGGTGGATCGACCGGGAAAAGTTGAAGTTGAAGTAATCGATAACAATTCGAAGAGGCCAATCGACAAGAGGTTGACAGGTGATCGTGTGGAAACCGACTAAAGATCGAATGAAGGTTGACTAGTAATCCGACTGGAAGTTGACTATAACAAAATCCCAATATTTGTGGGATTTGTAGCCAATGATCTACATGGATCTGTAATTGTTTTTGGGTGCATTTCCTATAAATAAGGCATGTTGTAATCGTATTATGTTAATGATCAATCTTGGGTGTTCCTGCTAATGTTTAGCACTAGGTTGTTGGTCATGTAGATGTAAGACAAATTGTCTACAGGGTTGTTCTTGTGTAAAGAAAGAGGGTATGATGTCGATTGTGTCTTAGGTGTAGACCAAGGTTAGGCATGTAACCTTTTATTCTGAATTAATAAGACAACAAGAGAGAAATATGCTTAAGGAATGATGGTTTTCCCTTTTGGGTTTCCAGGGTAAAATATATGTGTTGTATGTTTTCTTTGTCATTTGTTTTCTAGCTTAAATTTGTCTTCCTCTCTTCTATTAGGTTTAGCGTGGAAGTATAATTTCCTAACAGTGCGCAGCCAGATAATGACCTAATACAATGCTAATAGTTCAAATTATGTCAGTAAAATGATGCTAACGAGACTCATAATCATGCTAATATGATATATAACAACCAAAGAGATGCAAAAAACATGTTTTTGACACAAAAAATATGCATAACTTACACTAAAAACTTATTTTTCAAACACTTTCAACACAAACTCGACGCATTCAAGAAGCACGCTTTGAAATTAAAGACACAAAAAATACACTTAAAGGAGTGTGTGAAGAAAAAAGTGACACAAAATTAACGCAAAGATGATGCACCTCATTCCATCACAATTTTCATCATGCAAACTTGATTTTTTGCTAAAGAATTACACTACAATGTGATGTTACAGCCCTACATTGTAGTAGTGAAGGCATAGAAATCATGATGACATGATGAAATGGAACCTTTTGGGGACCTTTATAATGCTATGGTGGAGCCAAACTTGTGGTCAATGAGTTTCAATTGATCAAAGTTATGATTAATCATGATTTAAAGTTTGACATAACTAGACACAATTTATAGACTCATTGACCAGGAGTTTTACTAGGCCCAAGTTACAAAAGTTCCATTCTAGTCAAGACCCTCGAGATCACCAAATACTCTTGCAATTGGTGATTGGCATCATCGTCCATCTAGATATTTTAGGGAAGATAGGGGTCCCATGAAGATAAATATATATATATATATATATATATATATATATAGGATCCCTATCTTCCCTAAAATATCTAGATATTTATATAATTGGTAATCTTACCTTAAATTCACAATCCAAGTAGAAAAATAGAATAATATGAAGGTGTCTGTGTGTGTGGGATCACCAACTATTCTTGCGAGTAGAGATTGGAATTTTCCTTCATCTATATATTTTAGAGAAGAGAGGGGTCCCATGTAGATTTCTTTCAGAACATGCACGCATGCACACACACCTTCATATTGTTCTATTTTTCTACTTCAGATTGTGAATTTAAGGCAAGAATCCCAATTATAAATTCTCCATAATACTTTGGAGTGAGGCAACCCAATTCCTATGTGTTTGTTTCCATTTCCATTATGGTGCATCCATTAAATTCAATCTATTTGATGAATTTTTAAACGATGAGAATGAACTCCTTAATATCTAGGTGATTCTCAACTCAAAAAAGGATGGAATTCTTAACTAGAAATCTTACAAACTCTACCACATCCTATCAATGAAAAATTATTTTCAACTAATGTATCCTTCCTTCCCAAAAAAAAATCAAAACTAATTGTTGATTCAATGAATGACATTTTAAAACAACATAACATAATGTTAAATTTGTCCTTTTTTCCCTTGACCCTTTGGATTGTACAATACATATAATGATGAAGACAATATGGATCAATAAATAAATTTTGAATCCTTTATGAAATCCAAGTATTGTCCCTAAATAAACAAGATTTATCAATGATTAATAAAACACTACTTATGATCTACCTCTTAGTAGTTATGGAACTCATCCTAGTATTTAAAAGATTTTGTGTTTGATCTATCCCTTGATTTTGTTTTTTGTTTAAAAAATATCATAGAGTTTGTAGTGGATTCTGTGATTAGTCATATTTCCACTCCATTCTTTAAAATCTTCACCAATTTCCTCTCCAAGACATTTAATGGAATCCATTGCAGAAGTTATAAGAACTAGATATATGGATCATTATTCTCACTAACTTGTAATAATTGAGCATGCATTTCTAATATGTTATCTACGTGCTTTATTTTTTCAATTTCTTCATCTTTACTTCTCACATTCCCAATTTCCTAAGCTACAATTAATCGAGATTTGTATTCTCTCAAGCACCGCTTTTTAACCAAGAAGAAAGCATTTTTGCATGCTCTATTTGTTAGGCCAATGCAGTTCTCATTTTACTATCATTTCCTCCCATTATTGAATCTTCTTGTTGCTTGATAGCAATTGCATAGTCAAGTTTTCAATTGACCTAGATAGATCATAAAACATAGAATTTAGATAGATCATAAAACCTAGATAGCATATGTTCAACAAACAAACAACTTATTTTGAATAAAACTTCCTTTTAACTATTAACAAAAGTAGTATATACAAGGATTTAATACAAAAAAAAAATGAGGGCCACAACTGCAACCTCCATAAGAAATCCTCAAGACCAAAAAAGTATGGGTTGGTTGTAACCAAAACACCCACTCATAGAGATTCTAGGCCATGTTGTCCATATGTATAACAACATAAAGAAACAAAGGGAATTCACCTAAACATTAACACATCGAAAACAAGAGGAGGTTGGTTGTGGTCATTAGGGACAAGGCCCCAACCTAAAATAGGAAGGTCAACATCAACAAGCTACACAAGGTTTCACTCATGGGAAAAATTATCTAAGGGCTTGGTCCCCTCTAAAATAGTAATGGAGAGCATTGGGAAATGTTTTTCATCGAGGTAGCTCTAGGTGTTTTCATGCCTCTTGCAATGATCTGGATTTTATCATTATATTATTTTTCATCTATCTCTATTCTTTTAGAGAGGGAAAATTGGAGGAATCAGCTAGCGGGGTCATTTTAATGGCAGGTCCTACTTTGGAAAATTGGGGTTTGAAACCTTCTGGAACCATTTTGAGGCATCGAATGAAATTTCATGAGTAAAATATTTCTCATCTTTATCTAGGGCCCCTTGACGCTATATACACATTGATATATTTCCAATGGTGCAAAAATCACATCAATCAAAACTTGTATGCAAAAGTTATGCCTTTCGCAAATTGACCTACCTTGTTGACCACCATGGTACGAGTGGATGTCATGCCATCCTCCTTTACTCATGCATATGGTGCTAGCCACGTATGGACTTTTAAGAAGATTCTATAAGGTCCAAAAACTTATCACGATTGAGGGTTGAGGAAGTCAAAACCCTACCCCTAGATGGTTATCGGGAAATGTTAAATACTAGGTTGCTAGGAGGAGAAGGGGTTCCATTCTTTAGAACTATATTTGTTCCATAGTTGAGAAAAGTACCTAGGAGTGGTATTTCCAGAGCATAAAAAAGGAGGAGAGATCCATTAGAAGCCATACAAGACACAATGTCGAAGGAAACTCCACAGAGAGTGCCTCTTTATTCGTACTTGCATTTGAAGAAAAGAGAGCAAAGGAGCCTCACCTTCTAGTTGCGATTTCTCCTGTATTGGGTTTATGAGGTTATATCTTGTGTTTATTTGTGGTGTGTGAGTGTTTTATTTATGTTATATATTTTTTTCATTTCAGCTAATTCATACATTTTTAAGCAAAAAACCAGTAATTAAAGAATCTGAGATCTAAAGGAAATTAACCTTCACAAAAAAAAAACAGTATTTTTTAAGATCTGATGTGACGAACTATCCAGTGGAATATCCACAAAAGTTTATAGATCATGAAAAAATGTGTCTCTTCTTGGTGCTTAGGTATACTAGGATGGGAACTTCGATGCGACCCAACTAATATAAGTTGAACGAATAGAAGCTTCATAGGTGGCCACATGGGTTGAATGGGAGGAAATTGGGTCCAATGGCACCCAGCTCATGGTGCATGGGGCTCTATGCAAATACTCTAACCATTGTTGCAGGCGTTCCATTTCTAGCCTCACTTTTTGTCTTTTCTAGTTTCACTTTTTGTCTATGTATTGTAATCTACATTAAGACATTGGTACATATCAATGTGCAATCAATCCCCAAAAAAATGG
>JZKD02S0200575.1:7415-22343 GCA_000966675.3 Picea glauca | reverse complement strand
AAACCCAACCACTAATGGTCACTTGTTCGTTAACCCCCAATGAGAACTAATTGACTAACATCTAACCTACTAACTCCTAATGAAAATTAATTGACTAACATATAACCTAGTAATCACTAACCCTGTAAACCAATAACCCCTAATGTTGAACACACAAACCCATTATATAGGCTAAAAATACTAACCCACTAACTCTCAACCCCTAACACACTAGTTCTTGACAACTAACCCACTAACTTCTACTAGACTCCAAAGCACTAGCCCATTAACCCATAACCTCTAAAATGCCAACTCCTAACCCATTAAACCATTACCTACTAAACCCTAAACCATTATCCCCCTTACCACCAACCCCATAACACACTAACCTTTAACCCATAGCTCCTAACACACTAACCACTAGCCCACTAACCCCTACCCCTCTAACCCCTATACCACTAACAAACTCACTCAGTGACTTCTGAACCACTAACACACTCACTTAGTGACATATGAACCACTAACCCATTCACCCACTAACACTTATGATGAAGACCCCCAACCATCGGGCCGAGATCCGCACAGGATCAATCTTATTCGAATCCGCGGAACTGAAATAGTTCTTTCAGGCCCTCTATGGAACCCCACAAATATGATCCACAGGTCCTTCAGAAACCCCATTTGTGCGAACAAGCACTAGCCGCGAGCCTCACCTCCACGCAACCATGACGTTGTGGCTGTATCGGGATTTCGGTATCTGGGAGTTTGAAACGTAGCGGCCCAAACCACTAGTCACTCCATTCCCCGAATTCCCGAAATGGCTTAGTGTCGAAATGGGCTCAGATATTTTCAGGATTTCGTGAACTAGGAGTTCACGATGCAGTGACTCCAAAATATCACCTCCTCTAATTCTCGAACCTTGAAATGTCGAAATGCCAAAACGAGCTCAATGTATCTAGCTCGTGTTATTTCCTCCGAATGTTTTTGGGGCTTCACGATCTCCCGACTTCTGGCCTCTCGACCACCCGGGTCCCGAAATGCCAAAATCTACCCAACCATGGTTCACTTTTTCAGGATTTTGGAATTCACGATCCCGCAATTCTAGCTGCAGACGGTTCTTGGTCCTTCGATCTCTCAGACCCCGAAATGCCAAAATATGAAATGGTTGCTTCCTCCATGACCACAACCCTGCTCCAAGGACATGTCCCATTTCGCGACATCGGGGTTTTCAATGCAAAGTGACCCAACTCCTTGTCATCAAGATTTCTGAAATGTCGAACCTTGAAATGTCGAAATGCCGAAATCCCACTCCAAAGGGCTTCAGTAGCTCCTGTTGCTTCTCATCCAACAGCTCACGGAATTTCACACTTATTCCATGAAGTGTCTCCACCATCCGTTCCAGCTCTTCCACTACGTCACCTCTACGAGTGTAACCTCCGTGTAGTTTTCCCTGATCTTGTGATCAGTGGTTATCTATGCTACTGATCCAACGGTAGCTATTACTCCTTCCTAAGCATGCACTTCTTCCCTTCCTCTTGGAATATTTTCAAAGTTTCAAAGGCCTCTTCCTTTGCTTCCTCTGTGAGCTCAATTCCCTTAGATATCGCCTACATTCTAGGAACGCTATCCCTCATGAGCTTGGTTCACTCTAAAACCTCAAAAGGTTTCTCGACCTCTACACTCCTTGCAGGGTCCATGCACACAACTATGCTATCCGTCCTGAGCTTTATTTACATGAGCCTCTAGGGGACTCACCCTTATGTTCCCTCAAAGGAAAATCTGGTGTCCTCCTGACGGCCTTCTTCTCAAAACATCCTTGTTGAGCTTAACAAAGTATTCAGTAACTTTGTAAGTGTCTCTCCTTGACACTTCTCTTATCTCAGAACTCGAAAGAGAGTTCTTTACGGTGCACTCCTTGCACTAGCTCCATGCCCTCTTGGCAGAGCTTCCACAGAACCCTCAGTGATTCTGTTATCTCTGTGCCTTCCTCTGCACAATATTACCTCCAAGGTGTTCAGCAACCTTGAGGTTTCTTCCTGGGTCTAATACTTCCTCTGGTGCGCCCTCCTGGCACAACTCTGTCCAAATTCTGCAGAATTCAGAAGTGCACTCTATGCTTTGGTTTTTCAGAGACCGCGGTACTTTGTCATGCACTCTTGCATGAAACCACAAAGAACCCAAACCTGAGAATCAAAGAACTCAACAGATAGGGAAATCTATCTATCCCTGCAAATGCACATCTAACATACATCTACATCATATCATCACACATAAAGACATTAATTCATGAACTCACAAACACATGAACAACAACATGCAGGGACAATTGATATGATTGTATTAATCAAGAATGCCTGATTACAATGTGTTCGAGCTCGGACTACAACAGAGTCTTGGCTCTCCTCTCCTATCCAACCTATTCTCTCTGTTTTTCTTCTTCCTCTCTACCGACTAACTACCTACAGATACAAAGGTTCTTTTTACAAAAGGGGGCTCCTCGATCGCATCCCTCCATCCTCACCAACTCTCATTAATTACAATGAATTACATTGAATGGTTGTCCAGTCCAAATCAGATCTAGATCTCGGCCTTACAACCATTTAAGGAAACATTTATCTAAAGCCTACGTACATGCATGGATTTTTGGCTTTTCGGCCTTACAACATTTAATACAATTTCAAAATTTGAAATTTGAAAGTGAGAGGGTTGCGTCTCTCTTCTCCATTGAAAATGTGTTGGGTGCGCTGGTTGGATGGAACTTGATGACATGGAGTGATTCTCCTGCATCATACTCCTCAGCTATAAAAATCATGAGATCCTGCTCATGACCTTCCCAACACCGTTGTTGAAATCCACCTGGATCCCAAATAGTTCTCTAGAGCTGTCCATCTTCTCCACTGCTTCGTTGCTACTGCTGCATCTGTTACCCTACTCCTATGGCAGGTTCTCCTCTGCTCAACTCCTCTTTGTTGACCACTTCTACTGATCTGATCATCATCCTTCTGATCTCCTCAATTATCTCATCCAGCTGCTCCCATGGCTGGCTCTCCTTTTGTAGGTTGCTCCACTGCACTTCTTCCCTGCAAATGGGTAGATCAACTAGATCTCCCATGCCATATTATTCCTCTCTTGTCGCATCGAGTTTCCACTCTGCTGTAGAATTCAGCTCTGCAGTCTTATCTTCTCGACTGATCTGTTGTTCAGTCACCTTCTCTGACAGACTTACTTCTGCCATTTCTCCTGCTGGTGCATCTCCAGCTTCCTCCAGCTGCTCTCTAGACTAGAATTTTTCTTCAGCTTCTAGTGCATGCCTTGGCATTGCAGTCATCATCATTTGTTCAGCTCCTTGGCTAAAATTTCTGAGCGATTTCTCTGAATGCTCTTCTCTCGAAATCTCCATGACTGTCTGCTCGTGGAATTCATCGACTGGCTCTGGATGTTTCAACCAATCCTCCAGCATCTCCAACTCCTTCTCCCATGGAGTGAGCATCCTATATGCATGCTCTTCTTCTACTGTCAGCTTCAGTGCTGCAGGTGTCTTTGTTTCAGCTACCTGGTTGAGCTTTTTGAGCCATTCTTCTAAATGCTCATCTTCTTCTCCTTCTTCTGGGGTATCTCCTGATGTTTTCCCAAATTCTTCTTTCGTGGCAGTTTCTACTAGCTATCCTTCTTCCTTTGCTGCACCTTTATCCTGTGCATCGGCCTCCACTCAACTACTTGGTATGGATAGTCTTATCCCTCCAATCATCATAACGCTCTGTTGACCTTCCTTCTCTATCAGCTCCTCTTGCTAATATGAACTCACCTCTGAGTTCATCTGCTCTCCCTTGCCCACTTGGCAATATGGGATTTCCTCTCTGCCCTCCTAGAAGTCTATGATATCCTCTAGTGATCTCATCTCATTGCCCACTTGGCAATCTGAACTTTCAGAACTGCCCTCCTGGCAGTATACGAGACATTCACTTGATCTCTCTATATTTCCCACCTAGCAATTTGAAATTCCATCTCTGCACACTTGGCAGTCTATGAGATCTCTACTCGATCTCTCCTCTCCATTATCACTGAGATTTCTCCTAGCTTCTGGTTCACAGGCATGAACCATCTCCTCTGTGGCCCTAAGGCTTTTCACATACCTCAGCCAACTCCTCAACAGCCTTTGTTGTCTTCTGGCCAACAATTTCTTGACTGGCCACTTTGTTTTCCTCCTCAAAGGCCATTCATACACCCAATGTGTCTTTGTTTTATGTTGCACCCGCAGTGCAAGCTCTTCCATCCTCGCTCTTATCTCGGCTAGCTCCAGATCCATCTCTGGATTTTTCTTTTGCTTGTGGTCTTCCCTGTGACCACACCCATGGCCTTCAGTAGCCATCTTCTTGTTCCTGTCTGCCCTCCTATAAAATCTGTTGTTGTCACTCTGCAATCGTGAGTGCTTCCAGCCTTTCCTATAGTCCTTCCAACTGTCTATTGACTACTGCGCACTTGGCAACAATCATCACATAGCTTCAACACTCCATCTTCCTTTTCCTCTGTCTCCCTCTGCCTACAATATACAGACAAAATCAAGCTTTGATACCACACTGATGTGTATCAAAGTATTTTCTTTATCTACTCTACCTCCCTCTGCCTGCAGTCTACAGACAGAAAGTGGCTCTAATACCAAACTGATATCAGACTGTATCCCTTCATAGTCCTCCTCTTGTCTGTGATATGCAAAAAGAAAATCTATGGCTCTAATACCAAACTTGATGCAAACCCCCGAACCTCTGGCTGAGATCCGCATAGGATCGATCTTCTTCAAATATGCAAAACTGAAATAGTTATTTCGGGCCCTCACTGGAACCCCATGAATCTGATCCATAGGTCCATCGGAAACCCCACCTGTGTGAACAAGCACTAGGCATGAGCTTCACCTCCACACGACCATAACGTTGTCACTGTATCAGGATTTCGGTAACCGGGAGTTTGAAATGTAGCGGACCAAACCACTGGTCACTCCATTCCCTGAATTCATGAAATGGCTCAATAATGAAATGGGCTCAAATCTTTTTGGGATTTCGCGAACCTGGAGTTCACGATGCAATGACTCCAAAATATCGCCTCCTCTGCTTCCTGAACCCTGAAATGTCGAAATGTCGAAACGGGCTCAACGGCTCTAGCTCGTGCTATTTCATCTGAATGTTTTCGGGGCTTTTTGATTTCACGAGTCAGGACTCCACATCTCTCGACTCCTGGCCTCTCGACCACTCAGGTCCCAAAATGCCAAAATCTACCCGACCACGGTTCACTTTTTCAGGATTTCAGAATTTGCGATCCTGCAATTCCAGCTGCAGACGGTTCTTGGTCCTTCGATCTCCCATACCCCGAAATGCCGAAATGCCAAAATCCAAAATGGTTTCTTCCTCCGTGACCATAGCCCTACTCCAAGGACACGTCGTGTTTCGCGACTTCGAGGTTTTCAATGCAAAGTGCCCCAGCTCCTTATCATTGGGATTCCCAAAATGTCGAATCCCGAAATGTCAAAATGTCAAAATCCCACTCCAAAGGGTTTCAGCGACTCATGTTTCTTCTCATCCAACAGCTCACGGCATTTCGCACTTCTTCCATGAAATGTCTCTAACATCTGTTTCAGCTCTTCCACTACGTCACCTCTACGGGTGTAACCTGCAGGTAGTTTTCCTTGATCTTGTGATCAGCGTTATTTGTGCTACTGATCAAATGGTAGTTGTTACTCCTTCCTGAGCATGTACTTCTTCCCTTCCTATTGGAATATTTTCAAAGTTTCAAAGGCCTCAGCCTTTGCTTCCTCTGCGAGCAAAATTCCCTTGGATATCACCTGCATTCTAGGAATTCTATCCTTCTTGAGCTTGGTTCACTCTGAAACCTCAAAAGGTTTCTCGACCTCTGCACTCCTTGCAGGGTCCCTGCACACAACTGTGTTATACGTCTTGAGCTTTATTTACCCGAGCCTCTAGGGGACTCGCCCTTCTGTGTCCTCAAAGGGAAATCTGGTGTCCTCCTAACAACCTTCTGCTCAAAACCTCCTTGTTGAGCTTAACAGAGTATTCAGTAACTCTGTAAGTTTCTCTCCTTGACACTTCTCTTATCTCAGAACTCGAAAGAGAGTTCTTCTCGGTGCACTCCTTACACTCGCTCCATGCCCCCCTAGTAGAGCTTCCACGGAACCCTCAATTATTATGTTATCTCTGTGCCTTCCTCTGTACAATATTACCTCCAAGGTGTTCAACAACCTTGAGGTTTCTTCCTGGGTCTAATACTTCCTCTGGTGCACCCTCCTGACACAAATCTTTCCAAATTCCGCAGAATTCAGAAGTGCACTCTATGCACCGGTTTTTAAGAGACAGCAGTACTCTGTCATGCACTCTTGCATGAAACAACAAAGAACCCAAGCCTGAGAATCAAAGAACTCAAGAGATAGGTAAATATATCTATCCCTGCAAATGCAAATCTAACATACATCTAGAGCATATCATCACACATAAATACATTCATTCATGAACTCACAAACACATGAACAACAACATGCAGGAAAAATGCTATGATTGTATTAATCAAGAATGCCTGATTACAATGTGTTCAAGCTCGCACTACAATAGAGTCTCGGCTCTCCTCTCCTATCCAACCTATTCTCTCTATTTTTATTCTTCCTCTCTACCGACTAACTGCCTACAGATACAAAGGTTCTTTTTACAAAAGGGGCCTCCTCGAGTGCTTCTCTCCATCCTTTCCAACTCTCATTAATTACAATGAATTACATTGAATGGTTGTCTAGTCTGAATCGGATCTAGATCTAAGCCTTACAACCATTTAAGGAAACCTTTATCTAAAGCATGCATACATCCATGGAATTTTGGCTCTTCGGTCTTACAACATTTAATACAATTTCAAAATTTGAAATTTGAAAGTGAGAGGGTTGCGCCTCTCTTCTCCATTGAACGCGTGTTGGGTGTGCTGGTTGGCTGGCACTTGATGACGTGGAGTGATGATCCTGCATCATACTCCTCAGCTGCAAAAATCATGAGCTCATGCTCATGAGCTTCCCAGCACCGCTGTTGAAATCCACTGGGATCCTAAACAGTTCTCTAGAGTTGTCCATCTGCTCCACTGCTTTGTTGTTGCTACTGCATCTATTTCCCTGCTACTATGGCAGGTTCTCCTCTTCTCAGCTCCTCTTTGCTGACCGCTTCTACTGATTTGATCATCAACCTTATGATCTCCTTAATTATCTCGTCCAGCTACTCCCATGGCTGGCTCTCCTTTTGCAGGCTGCTCCACTGCACTTCTTCCCTGCAAATGGGTAGATCAACTAGATCTCCCATGCCATCTTCTTCCTCTCTTATGGCATTAAGTTGCCACTCTGCTACAAAATTCATCTCTGCAGTCTTATCTTCTCGACTAATCTGTTGTTCAGTCACCTTCTCTTACAGACTTTCTATTACCATTTCTCCTACTGGTGCATCTCCAGCTTCCTCCAGCTGCTCTCCAGACTGGTATTTTTCTTCATCTTCTGTTGCATACCTCGGCATTGCAGTCATCATCATCTATTCATCTCCCTGGCTGAAATTTCTGAGCAATTTCTTTGAATGCTCTTCTCTCGAAATCTCCATGACTTTCTGCTCAAGGCATTCATCGACTAGCTCTGGATGGTTCAACCAATCCTCCAGCATCTCCAACTCCTTCTCACATGGATTGACCATCTTATCTGGATGCTCTTCTTCTGTTGTTAGCTTCAGTGTTGCAGGTGTCTTTGTTTCAGCTACCTGGATGAAATTCTTGAGCCATTCTTCTGAATGCTCATCTTCTTCTCCTTTTGCTGGGGTATCTCCTGATGTTTGCCCCAATTCTTCTTTCATGATAGTTTTTGTTGGTTGTCCTTCTTCCTCTGCTGCACCTTCATCCTATGCATCGGCCTCCACTCAGTTTCTTCGCATGGATACTCTTATCCCTCGAATCATCAGAATTCTCTTCTGACCTTCCTTCTCTGTCAACTCCTCTTCCTGATATGAACTCACCTCTGAGTTCATATTCTCTCCCTTGCCCACCTAGAAATATCGGATCTCCTCTCTACCTTCCTGGTATTCTAAGAGATCCTCCAGCGATCTCATCTCATTGCCCACTTAGCAATCTGAACTTTCAGCACTTCCCTCTTGGTAGTATACGATACCTTCACTTTATATTTTTTTATTGCCCACCTGGAAATTTGAAAGTCCATCTCTGCCCACTTGGCAGTCTATGAGATCTCTTCTCGATCTCTCCTCTCCATCATCACTGATATTTATCCCATCTTCTGGTTCACAAGCATGAACCATCTCCTCTGTGGCCCTAAGGCTTTTCACATACCTCAGTGACCTCCTCAACAGCCTTTGTTGTCTTTTGGCCAACAATTTCTTGACTAGCCACTTTGCTTTCCTCCTCAGAGGCCATTCATACACCTAATGTGTCTTTACATTTTGTTGCACCCGCAGTGCAAGCTCTTCCATCCTCGCTCTTATCTCGGCGAGCTCCAGATCCATCTCTAGATTTTTCTTCTACTTGCGGTCTTCCCTGTGACCACACCCATGGCCTTCAGTAGCCATGTTCTTGTTCCTGTCTGCCCTCCTGCCAAATTTTTTTATGTCACTCTACAACCGTGAGTGCTTCCAACCTTTCCTACAGTCCTTCTGACTATCTATTGAATATTGTGCACCTTGCGATAATCATCACAGAGCTTCAACACTCTGTCTTCCTTTTCCTCTGTCTCCCTCTGCTACAATATACAGACAAAATCAAGCTCGGATACCACACTGATGTGTATCAGAGTATTTTCTTTATATACTCTGCCTCCCTCTGCCTACAGTCTACAGATAAAAAGTGTCTCTGATACCAAACTGGTATTAGACTATATCACTTCACCGTCATCCTCTTGTTTGTGATATGCAAATAGAAAATCTGTGGCTCTGATACCAAACTTGATGCAGACCTTCGACCCTCGGGCTGAGATCCACACAGGATCGATCTTCCTTGAATCTGTAGAACTAAAATAGTTTTTTTGGGCCCTCACTGGAACCCCACGAATCCGATCCACAGGTCCTTCGGAAACCCCATCTGTGCGAAAAAACACTAGGCACGAGCTTCACCTCCACGCGACCATGACGTTGTGGCCGTATCGGTATTTCGGTAAGCGGGAGTTGAAATGCAGCGGCCCAAACCATTGGTCACTCCATTTCCCGAATTCCCCAAATGGCTCAATGCCGAAATGGGCTCAAATCTTTTCGAGATTTCACGAACCGGGAGTTCACGATGCAGTGACTCCAAAATCTCGCCTCCTCTGCCTCCTAAACCCCAAAATGCCGAAATGTTGAAATGGGCTCAATGGCTCTGGCTGGTGCTGTTTCCTCCGAATGTTTTTGGGGCTTTACGATTTCACGAGTCAGGACTCCACATCTCCCGACTCCTAGCCTCTTGACCACTCGGGTCCCGAAATGCTAAAATCTACCCGACCACGGTTCACTTTTTTGGGATTTCAAAATTTGCGATGTCGCAATTCCGGCTGCAGACGGTTCTTGGTCCTTCGATCTCCCAGACCCTGAAATGCTGAAATGCCGAAATCAAAAATGGCTGCTTTTTCTATGACCATAGCCCTGCTCCAAGGACACGTCGTGTTTCGTGACTTCGAGGTTTTCAATGCAAAGTGTCCCAGCTCCTTCTCATTGGGATTTCTGAAATGCCAAACCCCTAAATGTCGAAATGTCGAAATACCACTCCAAAGGGTTTCAGCGGTTCCTGTTACTTCTCATCCAATGGCTCACGGCATTTCTCACTTCTTCCACGAAGTGTCTCCACCATCTGTTTTATCTCTTCCACTACATCACCTCTACGGGTGTAACCTCCACGTAGTTTTCCCTCATCTTGTGATCAGCAGTTATCTGTGCTACTGATCCAATGGTAGTTGTTACTCCTTCCTGAGCATGCGCTTCTTCCCTTCCTCTTGGAATATTTTCAAAGTTTCAAAGGCCTCGGCCATTGCTTCTTCTGCAAACTCAATTCCCTTGGATATCGCCTACGTTATAGGAATTCTATCCCTCCTGAGCTTGGTTCACTCTGAAACCTCAAAAGGTTTCTCAACCTCTGCACTCCTTCCAGGGTCCCTGCACACAACTATGCTATCTGTCCTGAGCTTTATTTACCCGAGCCTCTAGGGGACTTTCCCTTCTATGTCCTCAAAGGGAAATCTGGTGTCCTCCTGACAACCTTCTACTCAAAAACTCCTTGTTGAGCTTAACAGAGTATTCAGTAACTCTGTAAGTGTCTCTCCTTGACACTTCTCTTATCTCAAAACTCGAAAGAGAGTTCTTTACGGTGCACTACTTTCCCTCCTGGTAGAGCTTCCACAGAACCCTCAATGATTTTGTTATCTCTGTGCCTTCCTCTGCACAATCTTACCTCCAAGGTGTTCAACAACCTTGAGGTTTCTTCCTGCGTCTAATACTTCCTTTGGTGCGCCCTCCTAGCACAACTCTATCCAAATTCCGCAGAATTCAGAAGTGCACTCTATGCACTGGTTTTTCAGAGACCGCAATTCTTTGTCATGCACTCTTGCATCAAACCACAAAGAACCCAAAAATGAGAATACAAGTACTCAATATATAGGGAAATCTATCTATCCCTACAAATGAACATCTAACATACATCTATAGCATATCATCACACATAAAAACATTCATTCATGAACTCACAAACACATGAACAACAACATGCAGGAAAAACTGTTATGATTGTGTTAATCAAGAATGCATGATTACAATGTGTTCGATATCGGACTACAACAGAATCTCGACTCTCCTCTCCTATCCAACCTATTCTCTTTGTTTTTATTCTTCCTCTCTACCGACTAACTGCCTACAAATACAAAGGTTCTTTTTACAAAAGGGGGCTCCTCGAGCGCTTCCCTCCATCTTCATCAACTCTCATTAATTACAATGAATTACATTGAATGGCTATCTAGTCTGAATCGGATCTAGATCTTATCCTTAACACCATTTAAGGAAACATTTATCTAAAGCCTGCATACATGGATGGCATTTTGGCTCTTCGATCTTGCAACATTTAATACAATTTCAAAATTTGAAATTTGAAAGTGAGAGGGTTGCGCCTCTCTTCTCCATTGAACGTATGTTGGGTGCACTAGTTGGCTGGCACCTGATGACGTGGAGTGATGCTCCTGCATCATACTCCTCAGCTGCAAAAATCATGAGCTTCCCAGCACCATTGTTCAAATCCACCTAGATCCCAAATAGTTCTCTGAAGTTGTCCATCTGCTCCACTGCTTCGTTGTTGTTGTTATATCTATTTCCCTGCTTCTATGGCAGGTTCTCCTCTACTCAGTTGCTCTTTGCTGACCGCTTCTGATGATCTGATCATCAACCTTCTTCTTTCCTCAATTATCTCATCCAACTGCTCCCATGGCTGGCTCTCCTTTTGTAGGTTGCTCCACTGCACTTCTTCCCTACAAATGGGTAGATGAACTAGATCTCCCATGCCATCTTCCTCCTCTCTTTTGGCATTGAGTTTCCACTCTGTTACAGAATTCAGCTCTGCAGTCTCATCTTCTCGACTAATCTATTGTTCAGTCACCTTCTCTGACAGACTTGCTTCTGCCATTTCTCCTGCTGGTTCATCTCTAGCTTCCTCCAGCTTCTCTCCAAACTGAAATTTTTCCTCATCTTCTGATGCATGCCTCGGCATTGCAATCATCATCATCTGTTCAGCTCTGTGGATAAAATTTCTGAGCGATTTCTCTGAATGCTCTTCTCTCAAAATATTCATGACTATCTGCTCATGGCATTCATTGACTAGCTCTAGATGGTTCAACCAATCCTCCATCATCTCCAACTCCTTCTCCCATGGAGTGAACATCTTATCTACATGCTCTTCTTCTGCTGTCAGCTTCAGTGTTGCAGGTGTCTTTCTTTCAGCTACTGGGCTGAAATGTTTTAGTCATTCTTTCGAATGCTCATCTTCTTCTCCTTTTGCTGGGGTATCTCCTTATGTTTGCCCCAATTCTTCTTTCATGAAAGTTTTTGTTAGTTTTCCTTCTTCCTCTGCTGCACCTTCATCCTGTGCATCGGCCTCCACTTGGTTGCTTGGTATGGATACTCTTATCCCTTGAATCATGATAATGCTCTTCTTACCTTCCTTCTCTATCAACTCCTCTTGCTAATATGAACTCACCTCTGAGTTCATATTCTCTCCCTTACCCACCTGGCAATGTGGGATTTCCTCTCTGCCCTCTTGGCAGTCTATGAGATCCTCCAGCGATCTCATCTCATTGCCCACTTGGAAATCTAAACTTTTATCACTGCCCTCCTGGTAGTATACGAGACCTTCACTTGATCGTTTTCTATTGCCCACCTGGCAATTTGAAAGTCCATCACTGCCCACTTGGTAGTCTATGAGATCTCTGCTCAATCTCTCCTCTCCATCATCACTGAGATTTCTCCCAGCTTCTGGTTCACAGGAATGAACCATTTCCTTGGTGACCCTGAGGCTTTTCACATACCTCAGCCACCTCCTCAATAGCCTTTGTTGTCTTCTAGACAACAATTTCTTGACTGGCCACTTTGATTTCCTCCTCAGAGGCCATTCATACACCCAATGTGTCTTTTCATTTTGTTGCACCCACAGTGCAAGCTCTTCCATATTCGCTCTTATCTCGGAGAGCTCCATATCCATCTCTGGATTTTTATTCTACTTGCGGTCTTCCCTGTGACCACGCCCATGGCCTTCAGTAGCCATCTTCATGTTCCTGTCTGCCCTCCTGGAAAATTTGTTGTTGTCACTGTGCAACCGTGACTGCTTCTAGCCTTTCCTACAGTCCTTCCAACTGTCTATTGACTGTTGTGCACCTTGCAACAATCATCAAAGAGCTTCAACACTCCATCTTCCTTTTCCTCTGTCTCCCTCTATCTACAATATACAGACAAAATCAAGCTATGATACCACACTGATCTGTATCAGAGTATTTTCTTTATCTACTCTACCTCCCTCTACCTGCAGTCTATAGACAGAAAGTGGCTCTGATACCAAACTGGTATCAGATTGTATCCCTTCACAGTCCTCCTCTTGTTTGTGATATGCAAACATAAAATCTGTGGCTCTGATACCAAACTTGACGTAGACCCCCGACCCTCGGGCCGAGATCCGCACATGATCAATCTTCTTCGAATCTGCAAAACTGAAATAGGTCTTTCGGGCCCTCACTGGAACCCCACGAATCCAATCCACCGGTCCTTTGGAAACCCCACCTGTGTGAACAAGTACTAGGCGCGAGATTCATCTCCACGTGACCATGACATTGTGGTTGTATCGGGATTTTGGTAGCCGGGATTTTGAAACGCAGTAGCCCAAACCACTGGTCACTCCATTCCCCGAATTCCAAAATGGATCAATGCCGAAATGGGCTCATATATTTTTCGGATTTCATGAACCAAGAGTTCACGATGCAGTGACTCCAAAATCTCGCCTCCTCTGCTTCCTAAACCCCGAAATGTTCAAATCTCAAAACGAGCTCAATGGCTCTAGCTCGTGCTATTTCCTCTGAATGTTTTTGGGGATTCACGATTTAGCGAGTCGGGACTCCACATCTCTCGACTCCTAGCCTCTTGACCACTCAAGTCCCGAAATGCCGAAATCTACCCAACCACGGTTCACTTTTTCAGGATTTCATAATTTGCGATCCCGCAATTCTGGATGCAGACGGTTCTTGGTCCTTAGATCTCCTAGACCCTGAAATGCCGAAATGCCGAAATCCGAAATGGCTACTTCCTCCGTGACCATAGCCTTGCTCCAAGGACACATCCCGTTTCGTGACTTCGGGGTTTTCAATGCAAAGTACCCCAGCTCCTTGTCATTGGGATTTCTGAAATATGCATAAATCCCACTCCCAAGGGTTTAACCAGCTCCTGTTGCTTCTCAACCAACGGCTCACGGCATTTCACACTTCTTCCATGAAGTGTCTCCACCATCTATTTCAGCTCTTCCACTACATCACCTCTACAGGTGTAACCTTCGTGTAGTTTTCCTTGATCTTGCGATCAGCGATCATCTGCGCTACTGATCCAACAGTAGCTATTACTTCTTCCTGAGCATGCACTTCTTCCCTTCCTCTTGGAATATTTTCAAAGTTTCAAAGGCCTCTACCTTTGCTTCCTCTGTGAGCTCAATTCCCTTGGATATCGCCTACGTTCTAGGAATGCTATCCCTACTGAGCTTGGTTCACTCTAAAACCTCAAAAGGTTTATTGACCTCTGCACTCCTTGCAGGGTCCCTGCACACAACTGTGCTATCCATCCTGAGCTTTATTTACCCAAGCCTCTAGGGGACTCTCCCTTTTATGTCCTCAAAGGTAAATCTGGTGTCCTCCTGATGACCTTCTTCTCAAAACCTCCTTACTGAGCTTAATAGAGTATTCAGTAACTCTGTAAGTGTCTCTCCTTGACACTTCTCTTATCTCAGAACTCGAAAGAGAGTTCTTCTCGGTGCACTCCTTGCACTCGCTCCATGCCCTCCTGGCAGAGCTTCCATAGAACCCTCAGTGATTCTATTATCTCTGTGCCTTCCTCTGCACAATATTACCTCCAAGGTATTCAACAACCTTGAGGTTTCTTCTTGGGTCTAATACTTCCTCTGGTGCGCCCTCCTGGAACAACTCTGTCCAAATTCCACAGAATTCAAAAGTGCACTCTATGCATTGGTTTTTCAGAGACCGCAGTAATCTGTCATGCACTCTTGCATGAAACCACAAAGAACCCAAACCTGAGAATCAAAGAACTCAATATATAGGGAAATCTATCTATCCCTGCAAATGCACATCTAACATACATCTACAACATATCATCACACATAAATACATTCATTCATGAACTCACAAACACATGAACAACAACATGCAGG
>JZKD02S0200564.1:0-13298 GCA_000966675.3 Picea glauca | reverse complement strand
GGAAAGTTAGTCATGTGGCATTGGTTTCTTCCATGTGGCATTGGTTTTTTCCATCCATGAGACTTCCAGTTGTTAATTGGAGGAGAGGTGTGATGCCTTGATGGAGGATGTTGCGATTGATTCCAAAGTTGTAGCCAATGGGAGTATTATGGAGTAAAGAGATAGTGTGGAATCTAGATTCCCCCGGTTTGTAAATATAACTATAACTAGCCAAGAGACTATGGCGGACTAAATATGTGTGAATGTTTGATTTGATGAACCTTTTTATAAAAGGGTCAATGTATGATTTTTTTGTTATTAATAGAAAATGGTTGTGTTGCAGAAGTACTGAAAGGAGGGAGTTTGCCAAGATAGACCATGGATTCTATGAGATATATGGTGAGGGAAACCAAGAATGGTTGATATGACCCTCACCAACCAGTACTTACTAGATGTAATTGTTCAACAGTCCTCTCACCCATAAATGAATTACTAGTCAGGCTGGTAGTTGGAAGGCCCTCCTCAAGAGTTAATGAGGAGATGGGGCAGGGTACTCATCTGTAAGGCTTCTAGGCCTGACCACGAGTTGGGGGTTCGAACCCATGCAAACTTTCTAAGGAAGGAAAGAAAGGAAGTAATTCAGGGGACAGAGTCAGATATACAAGGAAGAAGAGTAGAGAAAACAATCTCCATAAGAGAAGAGAGCATATTTTCAACTCTGGAGTGGAGAGAAAATATGAGAAGTAAGATTTTTTAGGCTGTAAGAAGCCATGGGTAGGGCCTTACTACAATATGGTAAAATAGGTTGACGAGTGACTAAGGAATTCCTCGTGCAGAGCTCCTTGCTTGGTGTAGAGAAAATCGATTGCCAAGATCTTGTGGGAGGAGGAGAATAACCTTCATCCCTGACTATTGTGGAGCAAGTAGAAAGAATCTCTCTTAGAGCATCATGGTCTAGCTCGGGGGTGGCCAGTGGTAAATCCATCAGTAGTGGTTGTGTCTATGGTTGAGTAGAAATAGGCACCCCTTTTAGCAGTTGCTTCACATTCTCCAATTATGATAAGTATTTTCATACTCTATGTAATACATTGGATGTGATGATTGAATGTTTGTATTTATGGTGAAGTCTTGTAGTGTTTGAATAGTTATTATAAATGCTCATTTGCTTCTGTAAACTGCTATATTTACATGGTCTTTGATTTACCTCAGTTTAGCCACTAGAGAGTTATGGGATGTGAATCCGCAGGAGATTCGGGGTAGGATTAATTGAAACATCTAAGTCCTGCCTACCTTTTGAGTTTACCTTAGCGGGAATGTCAAGTTCAACTTTGTGGGATAAGGGTGTTTCCTTCGGTCCTTTCCCCCATGTGACTAAGGGCTCATACCCATGGCCTTAATCAAGACTCGACTAAGAGATGAGTGTATCATGAAACCTCAATATGATCCCATATGACCTAGGGTTGGAAACCCCTCGCTAAGCCCAAAAGGAGTGAAGCTACTTTGGCTTCACGAATTTGGGACTTATGACTCCACAACTCTCGAAAAAATCTGAAGTCTAGAGTCGTGAATTGATGAGGTCTGTGGATCTAGGAATCCATTGGAGATCTCTCTCAGCCGTTAGATCAGACTTAGGAAGGGGTACCGTTAAGTACTTCAGTAAAGTCCCACTTCGGGAGAATAGGGGTGGTCTAGCGCCAAAACTCTCAAATGTCATAGTTGCAAATTTAATCTGGAACGTTGAGAAGAGAGGGACGTGTTTCCACAGATCAACAAATATCCGAAAGTTTGGGTATTCAGCGGTATCAATGTGAAATCATAGGGACGTGTGAGTTTCCACGGAGCTCTGCAAGCTGGATTAAATCATGGTCGTGAATGTTAGGTGCACATGGTGATATATCAGGCATGGTTCGAAGATTTGGAGCTCCAGAGAGGAAGCGGGAAGATACACGTCGAACTTTCAAATGTAGAACTTCTGAAGTAATGTGGACCGTCGATCCTCATATCCTTCAGGATCCCTCTCCACTGTCTATATAAGGACTCGGTTGAGAACCCCTCTTAACTTCCCAACCAACCAGGAACACGTTGTGGATGGACACGTGGCCCCCTCTTGTCTCCCGTCAAATATTTTCCATTAGACTAGATTCGTTGGATGAGAGGCTATGTGGCAAGAGATCCTATAGTCCGGAGACTTGGTACTCCAAAGGAACTTGGTCAAGAGTCTTCAAGGTGAGAAAAATCCTGAAGTCGCGAACGGCGAAGTGAATCTCGATCATTGACAGGTAGAGAACATGTGGTGCTAGATTCGAGATTTTGGAGACTTGGATCTTAGGGGGATTCACGATGTGAGGATTTGGTAAGCTCTGAAGCCTAGAGTTGCAAAGTAACGGGAGCTTTGGATCTATGGATCTACGTGGACAGACCTCGACCATGATATTTGAAATAATTTAGAAGGTTGTATGTATGGGGCTAATGTGGCTCACTGATGTCACCTAGGGTGATGTGGACCCACAAATAAGGTGCCACATGTCACCGGGATATGGAAGATTCACAGACCCCTTATGCCTATTAGATCATGACACATGTCACCCCCCTAATCAGGACACGTTTCACCCTTGGCCCTTTCCGCGTGTCAACCTCTGGTTCGTGCCCACCTGGCCAACATGGTCGGTGATGCGGTTGGGACTTCTAGACTTCGAGACTTCGGAAGATTTTGGGTGTAGTATAGTAAAGGGATGTTCAACATCGATCATCGATCGTTGAACGTCGAATGTTCAACGTCGATTGTCGATCATCGAATGTTGAACGTCGAATGCCGAAAAAGGGGCGTCCAACGCAAATCACCAAACGCTGACGTTCAACATAGAACGTTGAATGATCAAGGCCACGTGGGGAGATTTTGGGACTTCGGGGAGTATGCATGCAGTAATAAAAGGGGTGTTCAGTGCCGAACGTCGAAGACCCCAACTAATAATGCTCATATAACTTCGAGAAGCAATAACTTGCAAACTAGAGCTCACATTTTAGTGTGGTGGCAACTGTTAGAAAGCTCGTGGCAAGTAGTAGCCAATGGAGATCCCGGAATTAGGATTTGAGATGGTTAGGAAAAACAAAATTATGATGACCCGCCCCTTAAAAGAGTATTTATGGCTTGGGTGTGTTACCAATTCGTATCAGAGCATGGCAACAACACTTGGCATGCTTGGGCTCATGCACGAGTCGCATAAAAAAAAATATTATTAGAGAACTTTATGGGGTAACACCCTACCTCACCCCCCTTCTATAAGAAACTTGTCTAAACCTCTACTGAAGAGAGGAGTGAAACCTTCTATTGTTGATAGATGTTTTGGAAGTCTGCATTGTATGTTGCTAATGTTTCCAAATAAATAAATCGACTTCACTTTGCAATGATATGTGTTGTTCATGAATTGGTAGGTTAGTAACTAATAGAAAATGTTTTATCATCACTCAAGCAGTCAGTGAATAGTAGGAAAACTACAACGTAAGGAATGGTGACACACCATGAGTTGGAGAAGAGCTCCCACAATAGAGAGGAAGAATTTGATGAAAGGAGGGTGGTGGAAACCCCTCCAGATTTGGTCGAAACTATAAGAAGCCTCATGGAATAATTACAGAGTTGTAGCGCTGAAAATGAAAGGTTGATTAAGAAGCAGGAAAAGCAGGTTGAAATTAATGCAGTCCTACTACAAAGTCTATCATATATACAAAGGCAACTGCAACATGGTCCAATTTCCAGTCATGTGGATAGGCATCATACTAAGAAAACTCCATGTCCACCTGAGATACAAAAGCATGGTATGGAAAGTGACCACACCAAGAGAAGCATCTCAAGGAAGGCCCAACGCGGAGCCCAGAGACACTCACTGGAATATTCCTCTCAGGACACTGACAACTCCAAGGGATATTCTAGTGGAAAAACTAGTTCCCATCCTGAGACGAGAAGAAAGAAGAGGGGAAAATCCAAGAGTCATGACCCTAAATAGGTCAAGAAATCCAAACCACCCACCTTCGATGGATAAATTAAGAAGGGGAAAGAAGTAGAAGTTTGGCTACTCGGCCTGAAGAAGTACTTCAGATTCCATGACTACTCTGAAAACTTAAAGGCTTGGATAGCCATTTTCAACATGAATGGAAAAGATTCCATTTGGTGGGAGGACCTTAGGAATATGAAAGGAATCCATGAGAAGGACTTGTCATGGAAACAATTTGAGAAATACTTCAAGAAGAATCATCTGTCAAAAAAGTACTTTGATGGGAAGACCAAGGATTTCTATGAACTCAAGCTGGGACAACTCACCATAGATGAATATATCAACAAATTTCTCGAGATGATGAGGTATGTGCCCTACATAAAGGATGAAAAAGTAAAGATGCAACAATTTATTAGTGGATTACCTCAGTCCTACCGGGACATAATTGAGTTTTATGAGCCAAAGAATTTAGAAGATACCATTCGAAAGGCAAGGTATTTTTATGAGCAATTCAAGAATAAGGCAAAACCCCATGAAGACTAGAAGAAGAAAAAAAATTGAGATTCAAGAAGAAGGGGTTTAAATCCTCAATATTTAAGAACCATGGGAAGATATATAGGATGATCCTTCCTACTAGAAGTGTGTATCAGCAAAATTTCCCATCCCGGAGTGGAAATAAACCATTTAAAGCAGTTCCAAGTAAGACTGATAACACGAAGAGAGAACCCCTGAAATGTTGGGGCTGTGGAGAGGAACATCTGTTGAGGGACTGTCTGCATAGGAAAAAAAAAAATACGAGGGTATACAACATCCAAGAGGCTACCACAGTCAATGATGTGGCTAGGAGCATGCCACAAATTTATGGATCCTTGGATAATAAACAAGTTGACCACCAAGCTTCAGTGGTGGATATGGAAGGTACAATTTTCAACCATCTTGTTTCCATTTTAATTGACCTTGGTTCTAATTTGAGTTATGTTTCCCCTNCATTTCGGTTTGGATGTACCTATGCAGATCCCCACGGTATTTCAGAACCTGATGTCGCTCGGAGTATTTGATACCCAACTTGGTGCACAAGGTATGGAAAGTATTTTTGAACTTTGACATTGTTTGGCTCTTTTCTTTCCGCAGTGTGCTCCATCTCATGTATTGGTCTTCATAGTTATTAACAGGGTAGTATTATTCCTTGATCGCATCCACACAAAAAATTCCAATTGGGCTCAACCCCATATATTCCAAATTCCTCTGTAGAACTTTTCTCCCAGTAAGTTTACCACTAATCTTTGACATGGGGAAGATCCTTGAGGACTGTGAAGGTGATATTTTCCCTGTCGAAATAATTTTGAATAGATAAATAAATTTCTAATAGATTTAACCATTTTTCTAGGGCATCTGCATCTATCTAACCTTCAAATATGGGAATATCAAAATCAAGTTGTACCTTGAAGGTAGAGGTTCCTCCAAAATGGTCATTTGATGAAGATGTGCATGTTTCTATCGGTAGACGTTGAAGGATGTGTGCAAAATTCTTCATCATTTCATCCCTCTGTCGCGTGAGAGCTTGCTCAAGCAACAAGTTAATAGAATATTTTTCTCTATCATTTTTCTTTTCTTCCACCATAGAGGGTTTCTTGGGCGTGAGAGAGAAATTTTCCTCAAGAGAGACAAGCTCGAGACCCAACTTTCTATACTCGGACCTCATTGGGGACATGCACTAAAAAATGATCAAGAGCAGCTTGCTTTGATACCACTGATCCGGATTATTTTTGGAACGAATGAAAGCAGAGATATTACACTAAAAAAACAGAGAAATACATCAATACATGATTTATATTAATGAAAGAACTGTAAAGAAACTGTAAAAATACAAAGTACAAGACTCGCTAGAATGGTGGCATATTTATCTCTAAGAAGAGATGTGACGACTATGCTCATTCGCAATAAGATGATTACAATGAGTCTCTAAAGTCATTTTGAGCTAGTTGGAATATGGAACAGGTGGATGGCCACCAATATCCACCTGGATCATTAACATACAAGGTTATCCTTCAATGATTGAGGAAAATGCGGATATTGTTGACCTAGAGGCTTAATAGCATATAATAATTCCCAAATCATTAGTGAGGGAAATGTGGCGTTGGTTTCTTCCATGTGGCATTGGTTTTTTCCATCCATGAGACTTCCAATTGTTAATTGGAGGAGAGGTGTGATGCCTTGATGGAGGATGTTGAGATTGATTCCAAAGTTGTAGCTAATGGGAGTATTATGGAGTAAAGAGATAGTGTGGAATCTAGATTCCCCCAGTTTGTAAATATAACTATAACTAGCCAAGAGACTATGGTGGACTAAATATGTGTGAATGTTTGATTTGATGAACCTTTTTATAAAAGGGTCAATGTATGAATTTTTTGTTATTAATAGAAAATGGTTATGTGTTACAGAACTACTGAAAGGAGGGAGTTTGCCAAGATAGACCATGGATTCTATGAGATATATGGTGAGGGAAACCAAGAATGGTTGATATGACCCTCACCAACCAATACTTACTAGATGTAATTGTTCAACAGTCCTCTCACCCATAAATGAATTACCAGTCAGGCTGGTAGTTGGAAGGCCCTCCTCAAGAGTTAATGAGGAGATGGGGCAGGGTACCCATCTGTAAGGCTTCTAGTCATGACCATGAGTTGGGGGTTCGAACCCATGCAAACTTTCTAAGGAAGGAAAGAAAAAAATTAATTCAGGGGACAGAGGCAGATCTACAAGGAAGAAGGGTAGAGAAAACAATCTCCATAAGAGAAGAGAGCATATTTTCAACTCTGGAGTGGAGAGAAAATATGAGAAGTAAGCTTTTTTAGGATGTAAGAAGCCATGGGTAGGGCCTTACTACAAGATGGTAAAAGAGGTTGACGAGTGACTGAGGAATTCCTCATGCAGAGCTCCTTTCTTGGTGTAGAGAAAATCGATTGCCAAGATCTTGTGGGAGGAGGAGAATAACCTTCATCCCTGAATATTGTGGAGCAAGGAGAAAGAATCTCTCTTAGAGCATCATGGTCTAGCTCGGGGGTGGCCAGTGGTAAATCCGTTAGTAGTGGTTGTGTCTATGGTTGGGTAGAAATAGGCACCCCTTTTAGCAGTTGCTTCACATTCTCCAATTATGATAAGTATTTTCACACTCTATGTAATACATTGAATGTGATGATTAAATGTTTGTATTTATGGTGAAGTCTTGTAGTGTTTGAATAGTTATTATAAATGCTCATTTGCTTCTGTAAACTGCTATATTTACATGGTCTTTGATTTACCTCAGTTTAGCCACTAGAGAGTTATGGGATGTGAATCCGCAGGAGAGTCGGGGTAGGATTAATTGAAACATCTAAGTCCTGCCTACCTTTTGAGTTTACCTTAGCGGGAATGTCAAGTTCAACTTTGTGGGAGAAGGGTGTTTCCTTCGGTCCTTTCCCCCATGTGACTAAGGGCTCATACCCATGGCCTTAATCAAGACTCGACTAAGAGATGAGTGTATCATGAAACCTCAATATGATACCATATGACCTAGGGTTGGAAACCCCTCGCTAAGCCCAAAAGAAGTGAAGCTACTTTGGCTTCGCGAATTTGGGACTTATGACTCCACAACTCTCGAAAAAATCCGAAGTCTGGAGTCGTGAATTGATGAGGGCCATGGATCTGGGAATCCATTGGAGATCTCTCTCAGCTGTTAGATCAGACTTAGGAAGGGGTACCGTTAAGTACTTCAGCGAAGTCCCACTTCGGGAGAATAGGGGTGGTCTAGCGCCAAAACTCTCAAATGTCATAGTTGCAAATTTAATCTGGAACATTGAGAAGAGAGGGACGTGTTTCCACAGATCAACAAATATCCGAAAGTTTGGGTATTCAATGGTATCAATGTGAAATCATAGGGACATGTGAGTTTCCACGGAGCTCTGCAGGCTGGATTAAATCATGGTCGTGAATTTTAGGTGTACATGGCGATATACAGGCATGGTTCGGAGATTTGGAGCTCCAGAGAGGAAGCGGGAAGATACACGTCGAACTTTCAAATGTAGAACTTCTGAAGTAACGTGGACCGTCGATCCTCAGATCCTTCGGTATCCCTCTCCACTGTCGATATAAGGACTCGGTTGAGAACCCCTCTTAACTTCCCAACCAACCAGGAACACGTTGTGGATGGACACGTGGCCCCCTCTTGTCTCCCGTCAAATATTTTCCATTAGACTAGATTCATTGGATGAGAGGCTATGTGGCAAGAGATCCTATAGTCTGGAGACTTGGTACTCCAAAGGAACTTGGTCAAGAGTCTTCAAGGTGAGAAAAATCCTGAAGTCGCGAACGACGAAGTGAATCTCGATCGTTGACAGGTAGAGAACATGTGGCACTAGATTCGAGATTTTGGAGACTTGGCTCTTAGGGGGATTCACGATGTGAGGATTTGGTAAGCTCTGAAGCCTAGAGTTGCAAAGTAATGGGAGCTTTGGATCTATGGATCTACGTGGACAGACCTCGACCATGATATTTGAAATAATTTAGAAGGTTGTATGTATGGGGCTAATGTGGCTCACTGATGTCATCTAGGGTGATGTGGACCCACAAATAAGGTGCCACATGTCACCGGGATATGGAAGATTCAAAGACCCATTACGCCTATTAGAGCATGACACATGTCACCCCCCTAATTAGGACATGTTTCACCCTTGGCCCTTTCTGCGTGTCAACCTATGGTTCTTTCCCACCTGGCCAACGTGGTCGGTGATGCGGTTGGGACTTCTAGACTTCGAGACTTCGGAAGATTTTGGGTGTAGTATAGTAAAGGGATGTTCAACATCGATCGTCAATCGTTGAACGTCGAATGTTCAACACTGATCGTCAATCGCCGAATATTGAACGTCGAATGCCGAAAAAGGGGCATCCAACGCAAATCACCAAATGATGATGTTCAACGTAGAACGTTGAATGGTCAAGGCCACGTGGAGAGATTTTGGGACTTCGGGGAGTATGCATGCAGTAATAAAAGGGGTGTTTAGTGTCGAACGCCGAAGACCCCAACTAATAATGCTCCTATAACTTCGAGAAGCAATAACTTGCAAACTAGAGCTCACATTTTAGTGTGGTGGCAACTATTAGAAAGCTCATGGCGAGTAGTAGCCAATGGAGATCCCAGAATTAGGATTTGAGATAGTTAGGAAAAAAAAAATTATGATGACCCACCCCTTAAAAGAGTATTTATGGGTTGGGTGTGTTACAAATTCGTATCAGAGCATGGAAACAACACTTGGCATGCTTGGGCTCATGCACGAGTCACATAAAAAAAAATATTATTAGAGAACTTTATGGGGTAACACCCTACCTCAACCCCCTTCTATAAGAAACTTGTCTAAACCTCTACTGAAGAGAGGAGTGAAACCTTCTATTGTTGATAGATGTTTTGGAAGTCTGCATTGTATGTTGCTAATGTTTCCAAATAAATAAATCGACTTCACTTTGCAATGATATGTGTTGTTCATGAATTGGTAGGTTAGTAACTAATAGAAAATGTTTTATCATCACTCAAGCAGTCAGTGAATAGTAGGAAAACTACAACGTAAGGGATGGTGACACACCATGAGTTGGAGAAGAGCTCCCACAATAGAGAGGAAGAATTTGATGAAAGGAGGGCGGTGGAAACCCCTTCAGATTTTGTCGAAACTGTAAGAAGCCTCATGGAAGAATTACAGAGTTGTAGCGCTGAAAATGAAAGGTTGATTAAGAAGCAAGAAAAGCAGGTTGAAATTAATGCAATCCTACTACAAAATCTATCATATATACAAAGGCAACTGCAACATGGTCCAATTGCCAGTCATGTGGATAGGCATCATACTAAGAAAACTCCATGTCCACCTAAGATACAAAAGCATGGTATAGAAAGTGACCACACCAAGAGAAGCATCTCAAGGAAGGCCCAACGCGGAGCCAAGAGACACTCACTGGAATATTCCTCTCAGGACACTGACAACTCCAAGGGATATTCTAGTGGAAAAACTAGTTCCCATCCTGAGACGAGAAGAAAGAAGAGGAAACAATCCAAGAGTCATGACCCTAAATAGTTCAAGAAATCCAAACCACCCACCTTCGATGGATAAATTAAGAAGAGGAAAGAAGTAGAATTTTGGCTACTCGGCCTGAAGAAGTACTTCAGAGTCCATGACTACTCTGAAAACTTAAAGGCTCGGATAGCCATTTTCAACCTGAATGGGAAAGATTCCATTTGGTGGGAGGACCTTAGGAATATGAAAGGAATCCATGAGAAGGACTTTTCATGGAAACAATTTGAGAAATACTTCAAGAAGAATCATCTGTCAAAAAAGTACTTTGATGGGAAGACCAAGGATTTCTATGAACTCAAGCTGGGACAAATCACCATAGATGAATATATCAACAAATTTCTCGAGATGATGAGGTATGTGCCCTACATAAAGGATGAAAAAGTAAAGATGCAACAATTTATTAGTGGATTACCTCAGTCCTACCGGGACATAATTGAGTTTTATGAGCCAAAGAATTTAGAAGATACCATTCGAAAGGCAAGGTATTTTTATGAGCAATTCAAGAATAAGGCAAAACCCCATGAAGACTAGAAGAAGAAAAAAAATTGAGATTCAAGAAGAAGGGGTTTAAATCCTCAATATTTAAGAACCATGGGAAGATATATAGGATGATCCTTCCTACTAGAAGTGTGTATCAGCAAAATTTCCCATCCCGGAGTGGAAATAAACCATTTAAAGCAGTTCCAAGTAAGACTGATAACACGAAGAGAGAACCCCTGAAATGTTGGGGCTGTGGAGAGGAACATCTGTTGAGGGACTGTCTGCATAGGAAAAAAAAAAATACGAGGGTATACAACATCCAAGAGGCTACCACAGTCAATGATGTGGCTAGGAGCATGCCACAAATTTATGGATCCTTGGATAATAAACAAGTTGACCACCAAGCTTCAGTGGTGGATATGGAAGGTACAATTTTCAACCATCTTGTTTCCATTTTAATTGACCTTGGTTCTAATTTGAGTTATGTTTCCCCTTAAAATGTTGAAAAATGTAAATTGCAACAAGTTAAACATGTTAAATCATGGTTGGTACAACTAGCCACTGGAACCAAAAGAAAAGTAACAAAGGTCATACCAGCATTCCAATTTTCGATAAGTGGGTTTCCCACCCAAGAGAACCTATACATACTTCCTTTAGGATCTTATGACCTATTGATTGGCAGGGACTGGTTGGCTTCCTACAAAACCAAGTTGTATTGTTACAGTAAAACTTTAGAGTGTGAAAATGAAAAAGGAATAAGGATAACCCTACAAGGGATTGAAAGGCCTATCTCAGTGAAACAAATATCATCCCTCCAAGTGAAGAAGTATTTCATAAAGGGATGTCCCTTGTATGCAATACAAATGTTGAACCTTGTTGAAAATGACAAACCCATCCTAGAGGACCATTCCATATTAAGAGAATATAAATATGTAATCCTGGAAGAGGTGTCAGGTCTACCTCCAAGAAGGGATATTGACTTTTCAATAGAACTTGTACCAGGATTGGTGTCAATGTCTAGAACACCCTATAGAATGAGTACACCATAGCTATTTGAGCTCAAACTACAACTGAAGGAGATGTGGGACAAAGGCTACATTTGGCCTAGTGTGTCTCCATGGGGAGCACCAACCTTGTTTGTGAAAAATAAAGATGGCACACTCAGATTGTGCATAGATTATAGACAAATCAATAAGATGACCAACAAGAATAAGTATCCCTTGCCAAGGATCGATGACTTGTTTGACCAATTAAGGGGTGATACAATATTCTCCGAGATTGACTTGATTTCTGGATACCATCAAGTCCGAATTAAATATGAAGACATCCACAAGACAACCTTTAGGACAAGATATGGTCACTACGAATTTGTGGTGGTGCCATTTGGGCTTACCAATGCACCAACCACTTTTATGTGCTTAATGAATAACGTATTCATAAAGTTCTTGGATAGGTTTGTGTTGGTTTTCATTGATGATATCCTAATCTATTCCAAGAATATGGAAGAACATGAAGAACATCTCAAGCTAGTACTCCAAGTACTAAGAGAACATCAACTCCATTCTAAGCTTAGTAAGTGTGACTTTTTCCATAAACAAGTCCATTACTTAGGACATTTTATTTCTAAGGAAGGAGTGGCAGTTGATCCTGACAAGATTAAAGCCATCATGGATTGGCCTACCCCAAAGGATGTATCTGATATCAGATCATTTATGGGCTTAGCAGGGTACTATAGGATATTCATAAAGGGATTCTCCAAGATTGGTTGTCCAATCACATCCCTTTAGAAAAAGGGGGTTAAATTCATTTGGAAATCAGAATGCGAAGAAAGATTCCAAGAGTTTAAATACCTTCTAACCAATGTGCATTTATTGAAGATTGCAGACCCAAACAAGGACTTCCTTGTGTGTACAGATGTCTGCAAAGAAGGGCTCGAAGGAGTCCTTATGCAAGAAGGACATGTGATTTTCTACAAATACAGAAAATTAAATGAGCATGAAGTCAATTGTGTGACCCACAATATGGAATTGGCTACCATAGTGCATGCTTTAAAAATGTGGAGGCATTACCTCTTAGGTAGAATATTTGTACTTATGACAAACCATAGTGGATTGAGGTATTTGTTTGACCAAGCAAAACTCAATGTGAGACAAGCTAGGTGGATGGCTCTCCTTAGTGAGTTTGATTTTGAAATCAAACATATCAAAGGAAAGGAGAATAGGGTGGTTGATGCCCTTAGTAGAAGTATGAAAGTGGTTCACTTGGCAGTTGTAAGCGTCGGCGAATCAGACATCAAAGAGAGAGTCGAAACTGCACAAGAAACAGATGCATTTTTCAAGACCGTGACATCATACCTAAAGCAAGAGCCCACATGGATGAAGTATGAAGACTATCAGATGTTTGATGATGGCATGCTAACTTACAAAGATAGATTGTATATTTTGAATTGTTACGACTTGAAGAGGTTCATAATGGGTTAACTACACAAAAGACCATATAATGGTCATCCTGGTTATCAGAAAATGATCGCGACCACTAGGAAACTATTTTATTGGCTTTGAATGGAAAAAAAAAATGACATAGTTGATTAGTTAGCTAAGTGTCTAAAATATCAACAAGTCAAGGTAGAGCACTGGAACCCAGTAGGGTTGTTTCATCCCCTACCAATTCTCGATTGGAAATGGGAAACCATCTCCATGGATTTCATCACGGGATTACCAAGATCAACCAAACAGAATGACGCCATCATGGT
>JZKD02S0200553.1:0-22344 GCA_000966675.3 Picea glauca | reverse complement strand
TCCAATTTTTGTAGTAGTTACTATTGGAGGTGCTCATCCACATTGACATGGATTTTGCCTGGCTCCATGAGTAGGGTTTGAATAGTTATATGTTAGTGAATGAGTTGTGGGGTTGTGTGAACTTAGACATTGGAAATAGAGGAGGTGTGGATGGGTTTGAGGTTGGGTCACTGAAAACTTTAAGGACTAGTAGTATAGGGGATGTGTATGAATGGGTGCGGTGGGACTTTAAATATGTATGACATGAATTTATCCTTTTCTTGGCTAGCCACCCTCTTTCAAAAAGGTATGTGATGTGATGTATATTTTTTGTGATTATGAATCATTCACGAATATATGACTCCATAGTAACCCATTCCTAATAAGGTTCTCGATGTCCATCCCACCATCACATAGGGATTCAGAATAGCACTATATCATGAGTGTAGATTCATTGAAACTCTAAAATACACTATATCCATGAGATAAATGTATCCACCATCTCCGACCCATAAGATTTATTTGATCCAAAATATTCCACACACTCTTCTGCCAAAATATGTGCCCACCTCCTTGTTGACACCTCATAAAAAAAAAATCCACCTATTGAGTGGATCCTCATAATTCATATCATAATACTTGACACTCCTCTAGCTTAATTATCCATATACAATGGGGTTGACATAGTCCTCCATGTGCCCTGTGAATTTGTATATGTTTTCAATAGTTGAAATCCATGTATCCTCCTCTACGGGATCATTGTAGCAGTCGCCCTCATATTGATCAAGTGGCACGACCACGTGTAGGGTGTTTATTTCAAAGGACATATAACTCTTCTCTAAGTTCAACACCGCATTATTTTTAAAGGCCTAGTTGATTCCAAAGAATGCAGGATAGGTATCAGACTCATCCATTATCTCAACAACTTCAAAGTCCGCCTTTGTTTTCACTGCTTCAATATTCACTTCAACCAGCTCCAACCAACTTATGGGATAGATCTTCTACATGTTGGATAAATAAAGTTGTATGGGTGAGAAAACCAACTTAGGATTACCCATTCCTTCCCAAGACGTATTACGTAAAATTTTCACATCAGATCCTAGATCCAACATGAAACCATCCATCTCATACCCACCAAGCTGATCTGTTGTCATATTAAATTCGCGGCCAATACACTTTTTTTTGTTGACATGGAAAACATCCCTTTCAGGAAGCAAGGATTTTATGGTGGTGTCTTCTCCTTGCTCCTTTACGCAAGCAATGAACATCTGGTTTAACTTACTAGTAGCCTCCAGATCTCTAAGAAAACACAAAAAACACTCCAAGAAGGTATTGACTTGATCTTTGGCTTCTTCCATGCAACCTAAGTTGCATAATGATTCTATGCATAGTGTGCATTGCAACTCCTTCTAATAATGTTGCTCATATGCATTTTTCTTAGTGAGTCGTCATGTAGTCTTCCTGCATGATTCTTCTATCTATATTTGGGTCATGTGATGGATCTCGTCGTACACGTGAGCCTGATCCAAATACCTTTGTGTCACGCATTGTAATTATTCATGCACATGGGATTCCTCCACTCACCTCTATGTTTCTTGTTGCACCTCTTTGTGGATTTGTGCCTCCTCCAACGACATTTGCATTTTTCTTTGCACCTCCTCCTAGATCCATACCTCTTCCAGAGATATTTGAGTCACATGTAGCAAATCCTCACACGCTCTCTCTTCCTCAATGGCTCTCTATGCATCACACATAAACTACTTGTACTTAGTAGAATAAAACTTAGGGGAAGTTGGGTTTCCTTCTTGATCTTCTCATCCAGACATTTAATTGAGCCTTCTCCATGATTAACATCTCATCCAGTATTGGACCCTTTGTGGGTTATGACTTGGATGTTTTCTTCCTTGTTCTTCTTTTCATTCTTGCACAACTCAACATGCACCATGTTACAATTGGTATTCTTATCTTCACACCTTCATCAAGTTGAGACATTATTTTGTAGCATGTTCATGACTATAACAATAGGCGTAAAAAACACACATATTAGTGATACGTGACCAATTTTACCACAATTGAAACATGTGGGGTGTAATTCCTATGCCATCATATCCACAGCCATGCTCGCACCCATATCCACCTTTGGATCCTCATTGATATTCTCCCTTGTTTGCACCACCACGCTCAACATTTTTTTTCTCCTCTTGCACTCAGAAGGCTTACCAGGTGTTATCTTCTATCAACTAGAGGGAGAGGAAACTATTGACATCATGTCCAATGGATTTACATAATTCACAAAAGGGGGTGTGAGTCTTTATTTGATACTTATGTATTTTGGGACAATAGGATGTCCCATGTCCCCATTGTTTGTAGATATCACACCATTCAAATTGTTCATATGGAAATGGACTTGGTGCACCTACTACCATATAATTTGGAAGGACTGGTAACTTGTCTCGACTATGCCCCTCTGACTGGTAGGTAGTGCACCATACATGATCATGCACAACTTTAGCTTTGGCCATTTATTTCAATTGAATTGTTAGGTTGGAAACTTATGAATGCACCCATGTCAACCTGACTGATGTTTCTACACATTCAGGTGTAAGCTCCAATCGCATTGTGGTTTCAACTGCCTCAGCTTGAGTTTTCACCTTTGGATCAGTGAGTGCAACTCAGATATGGGGGAGAAAACCCATAATTAATCATTTTGTATCTTGAATTTCCTAGATCTGGAACGTCATCCTATCCAACAAAATTTGAACCACTGGTTATAATCCCAGGCGATCTCTTCTTCCTTTTGTTTTAATTATTTGATATTCATTATACTTTGGGACTGAGACTTTGGATTTTCCAACTCTGAAACTAGAGACTGCTTGATCTCGGCCAGGGACCTCTCCTATCCCGTTGGTGCAATGTCCTTGTATTTCATGTACCATGTTAGGGATCTATCCTTAAATGTAGTCTCCAACTGCACAATCTTCTATGTGTCATCTGTAACCCTCTTCATAGACCATATTGCTTCACAAGGAACCAATGTTTCTCTGCATTGTCTTTTCCCATTCCATGGAATATAGGAAACTGTAGTGTACTATCTTGATTCACCATCTGGGAACTAGAAGTATTTTTTCTTCTTTGACTATTATTGATGGGATCTTTCAACACCATTATCACTTGGGATAAAGTATTTCTTAGTTCACCTTCCTCTTCACTTCTTTCTTCTTCTTCTCTTTATTCAACTCCCATATCTTCATTATATGTTGTGTTTTATTCTTGATTAAAAATGCATGAGGGGTGAGGTACAAAGGAGCGATAGGACCATATTCTTTTGAAACTTATTATGAGGTGACCCAAAGAGATATTAGTTTGTAACCACACAATACCATCCAAAAATACTGACTTAGATTCCCCACCATTAGCATAGCCTTCATATTTTATCTCTTTTGGTGCAACAATGATCTGGATCATTTCTTCCACACCCAAACACACACCAATATCGTGCGCACCTGCCCCCAGGACAATCCATGCACCTCCACTATGTGCCTCATCTCCCGGTCCAATCTACGCACTACCACCTTGGGAAAAATCATTTTCTCTAATAAACATGCTACCACTCTATACGTTGGTCTCTCTCTTGCTCATTGTACTAGCACTATGATTAGTACCACATTCTCTTCATATTGGTGCCTTATGGATATATGCGAGATCATGTATTTTTTTCAGTGCAGAACCATGTGACAATTCCTCCTCTAATTCCCTTGGTGCACCACAAATTTGATCCCAAGCACCATACCTAGGCACTATCGACTCTCTTAAGGTTGCAACATACTACAAAAACTAAATGGTACAAGCATCGTCACCTAGGACCTTACTACAACTAATGTCACTACTTGTATTTTCAATTCCAAGCCTCTCTCTCACCATTTTGTGGTGTGATTTTCCTCTTCATTATGGGCCCAACATCTCACTATGCACCCTTGGCCAACTCTCCTCTACTCCTCTCCTCGGATTCCTCTCTTAGCTCATCTCTTCTTTTTATCCTCTTCTCCTCTAGGTCCATTGCACTCCTCACCTCATCTTAGAAACTTCTTAGATCCTACTAAATGGATCCATATTTTCCCCACCTTTTCCAAAGCCCCCCCTCAATGCTGGGGGGTTTACTCAACCATCCTATTGGGATCCATGCACATCAATATCTTCTCTATGAAAAAAATCTTGATCCAAATTGGAATCTCTTTGAGTATCGAATTTCTTAAACCTTCTTCAAACTTTATTTCAACCTCACTAAATGAATCATAATATTTAATGGTGAATTCAACAATCTAGCCTTCCTCACTCGAGAGAACCATAAATCAATCTCTCGAGTCTGATTTTTTTGTAGCGCCTTCAAACTTTCAAGATTTCCTTGATCCAAAACTATTGGCTTGTAACATCCCCATCCATCTAGGTTGGGCCATGTTACTCCACAAAACACTCTGAAAAAGCTCTGATACCAATTTGTAACATCCCCAGCCACCCAGGCTAAGACATGCTACTCCATAAAAAACTTAGAAAAATCTTTGATACTAATCTATAACATCCCTATCCACCCAGGCATGACCATGCTACTCAAACTTAAGTTATGTATCTCCAAATCAACCAAACTATAACACCCCAGCCTACTACTCAGCCATGTTACACTAAAATTTCACTACACAATTTCTACTTTAAACACAATCCATGTAGTTTCTCTTGAAGTAACTTTCCCATTCCAAACTTGATTCATTGTAGACAACTTATAACAACGAAAGGAACAATTTATTTTAATACAACCTTAACCAGTGGAATCATATCAAACAATTGTGCGCATGAGTATACTGACCACACAGTACAATTGTGCGCACAACCACTTGGGTGTCATGTGCCACATTTGAAATTACTGTGAGCAGGGTCTAATTCCTTAGCCACAAACACATGAATCCAGCCTTTTGAAGGACATAAGCTACAATCATGTGCACTAGGCCACTCAATCCTCTTCTTGATCACTCATAAACAAATCACAAGGTTAAAATTAACAGGAAAAGTTACCATCAACTAACATACTCATGCATAACTACAATTAAAGGATAAAAACACCATACTTATATGAGCAAGCAACAATAAACGAAATAAAAATAAAATGCTTATATGCAATGCATACAATAATTTAACCCATGTCAAACATAGACAAAAATGCACACAGTAACCAAGACAAGTACATAAGGAACACTTATCCTAAAGGAAATTCGCCAATTTCAACCTTGACTCAGGCGCTCCTTTCAACCATATACATTGTTTCTCATAAGATTTTATCAATAGGCCACCCTCGAGCTGGGGATCAACTCCACCAGGGCTAAAGGGTTCCTGGCAACAAGGTATGTTCTGAAACTGAACCGAATTGAGCAGTCCTAAGTGCCCAATTCTACAACTATCCTACAGTCCCTTTTCGACAGTGAAACTCTATATGTAACCCCACAACTCCTTACAATATTCTTGGTGTAGATAAGGTAATAATTAAAATATTCCATATAGTCTGATACCCCTTTGCTCATGAGAGTCCGCAATATGAAATTTTTTTTTCTTGAATAATCCATGAACTCCCTACAATAATTCCATCCTCCCAAAAATACACTAAGGACAACAATATATATTGCATGCCTTACACTTGACATGTGTCACCTTCAAAAGTATATTTAAACCACTTGCTAACCCATTCCGTATCCTTGAAAACTTAGGATAAAATAATATATCTCACATTACGCTTTTCTCGAAAATATTATAAAATCTTCCTCGCGACTTACAACTCAACCCCTTTTTCCCTTTTCCATTTGAGTAGGCCCTGTCTCTTTTCTTCTGCGTCATTCAATGCACAATGATATAATATTATACTAATAAACATGATTAAATTTACATGTATATGGATACTGGCCTATCTGCATCAAAGCTCACTATCCTCATAATCACACATGCTCTCTTGCCTCAAAACATAAAAAATCATATATACAACTATATATAATTCAATACCACACACTTCCAGGTAATTACCACTCACTTACCCAAGTGCATGCAACATAGTGCAATGTGTGCACTTTCCTAGGTGCACACAACACATAGACTATGCACACCTTGTCTTTGTAACAATTCTTTGCGCACTTACTTTGATGCACGCAACACCAAAATGAGGTGTGCTTGTTTCACCAGCCTAAATGTACATTAAATTTACGTTTGGTACCAATTTCCTCACCGCACTATATGTACAATTACAAAGGGTTCTGAATCATGTACATTACAATCCCCTCCTCCTTATGTATGCATTGTCTTTAGTGCATCATGTACACATATACATACAAAATTTCAAAAATTATAAAATGTATGAGTCTACTCTATTGGAATAGCATCCTCGCTCTCCTAGGTTCACTCCTTTGGATTGTACCATATCCATTGGGCCTTTAACAACTCCATGACTCGATTCCTAAGATTCTTGATTTTTTGATCCAATATGCAAACCGATCGCACTTGAAATCCTCCTTCTGGATCCACCTGAATCACATTCCAATCAATGACATTATTAAAATCAAGTACATATTTCTTAAGAAATGAAACATGGAAAATATTATGAATGAATAAGAAACATGACAAATCATTTCAAGGATTTCAAATATCCCACAATAGCACACTACTAAATTAGAACACTTTCCCAACTTTAGGGAACTGCGCCTGGCCTTGACTTTCAGAAACACATGATCACCCACTCTAAATTATTTGTGTGTTCTACATTTATCTCCACAACTTTTCTTCATGTCTTGGGAAACCTTTAAATTATTCCTTATCTTTACCATCTTCTCCTTCATTTCACGGAGTATATCTAGACCAACTATTGTGCAGTCCGTTGGCTTGTCCCAACTCACTGACATGTTGCACTTTCTACCATAAAGTGATTCAAATGGGCTCATATTTAAATATGCATGATACCCATTTTTGTAAGAAAAAACTACCAAATTCAAGTAGTCTTCCCACTTCGATGGATTATCCATAACATACATCCTCAAAATGTATTCAATCAGTTGATTTACCCTCTCGATCTAGCCATCTGACTCAGGGTGATATGCTATACTGAAATATCGACTTGTTATGAATCCTTTAAATAGCCCTTTCCAAAATTTTGAAGTGAACTTGGAATCTTTGTTAGACAAAATTTTCTTAGGTACACCATGCAACTTAGCAACTTTATGCATGTAAATATCAATAATGTCTACTTCTTTGTGTGTTGACTTAACTAGAATAAAGTGTGTACCTTTGGTAAGCTTATCCACCAACACCATGATAGCATCATGTTGCCTAGTAGTCATAGGAAACTTAGTTATGAAGTCCATGGTCACCATTTCTCACTTCCACTCAAGAATGGAAAAGAGTTGCAATAAACCAATTGGATGTCTATACTCATCCTTGACTTTATGACATTCCAGACATCTTGTAATAAAATTTGCAAATTCCTTTTTCAGACCTAGCCAAAATTATTTCTTCTTTACTGTGCCAATCATATTTTGGTAACCTGGATTTCCATCATAAGGACCCTTATGCATCTCTGGAAAAATCAGAATTTTCAACTCTTGATCATTTGGCACATAGACATTGCATCTAAACATGAGGATTCCATCCTCTCTTAGTTCGTAAACTTCAAACTTTGCATGTGGCATACCTTGCTGTAAATTTGCACTTATATCCATATAGCGCAGATCTGTTCTGGAAACTTATAAATTTATGTTGCACAAATCTGTATGGTACATGATAATGGTTGTAGCATGAATTTAATGCATCCTCTTGTTGAGTGTGTCATCTACCTTGTTCTCATTTCCTCTGATATGCTTTATGTCAAAGTCATACTCACTAAGGAACTCTAACAATGTGCTTTTTATGATATTCAAACTTGGTTGTCCAAGCAAATATTTCAGACCATAATGGTATGTTATGAGATCAAATATTTTAACCATGAGACAAAGCTTCCACATCTTCAAAGAATGCACTATGGATTCCAATTCCAAGTCATGCGTGGCATAAAGTATTCCATTCTCCTTCAAATTCCTTGATTTGTATCACACAACATGTCCATTTTGACTTAGGACTCCAACTAGTCCTTCCTTGAATGCATATGTGCACACCACGAAGTGTGCATATTGATCAAAAATTCAAGTGCTGAAAAATCCTGGTGCAATCTAGATTCCACTCAAATTGCGCACTTTGCTTCTGTAGGGATGTAATTAGATGCACAATCTGTGAGAATACTTCAATAAACCTTCTATAGTACCCTGCCAGTCCAATAAAGGATCTCACTTCTTTGTCATTTTTTGGTGTTGTCCATTCCTCAAGGGATTTTATCTTCGTTGGGTCCACAACTATTCCTTCTTCTGAAATAATATGACCCAAATAGTGAATTTATCGTTGATAAAATGAACACCTGCTCAACTTCTCATAAAGTTTATTCTCCCTCAACACCTGCAACACCATCCTCAAGTGTTGTTCATTCTCTTCCTCATACTTTGAGGAAATAATATTGTCATCCAAAAACACAATGGAAAAATTATCTAAGTGACTTCTAAAAACTCCATTCATTAAACACATGAAGGAAAATGGTGCATTTGACAATGCAAATAGTACCACTATAAACTTGTAATGACCATACCTTGTTCTGAAGGTAGTCTTATGGATCTATTCTTCTTATATTCTTACTTGGTGATATCTATATCTGAGATCTATCTTGGAAAATATCTGCGCGACTCTCAACTGATCAAATAGGTCACCTATCCTTGGAAAAGGATGCGTGTTCTTCATTGTTAACTTGTTCAACTACCTGAAGTCAATACAAATTATTAGTGTACCATCCTTCTTCTTCACGAATAAATTTGGTGCACCCCAAGGTGACACACTTGGACATATATACCCCTTCTTCAAAAGCTCTTCAAGTTGCATCTGCAACTCCTTCAACTTTGGTGTACTCATCCTATGAGTCTTCCATATAGGTTTTTCTCCTAGAGTCAAGTTAATAGTGAAGTTAATATCTCTTTTCAGAGGCAATCCTCATATCTCTTTAAATACATCCTCATATTCTTTCAACATTGTGCAATCTTCTGCACTTGGAACTTTATCCTTAGGTGCATCTTTGATGTGCGCTATGAATACTCGACGTCCTTTATGGTAATGTTTCTTCAACTACAACATTGAAACTTCTTTGATAGTGGAAACTCTTGGAATTCCTTGAACTGACCTAAAATTTCCTTTCTCACTGAGGAAAGTAAATTCCTTATTATAACAATATAGGAAAAAATGATGCTCACCCAAATAATCCATACCAATGAGACAATCATACGATCCCAAATGTATAATATATAAATCAACCTTTATGAGAAGTCCATTCATCTTTATTGGACATGCCTTAACCATCTCACTAATTTTTCATTTTACTCCAGTAGCTAGCTGCACCAACCAATATTTTTCAAGATTTCTTCTTAGAAAATGGAGTCTTTCCACCATCTTAGGATCTAGATAACTGTGACTAGATCGTAATTATATTAAAACTGAAATGGGTTCATTATTAATCTTACCTTCCACCTCAATCATGTGCAAATGAAACTAAACCTGCTTTTTATCCAATGTGGTGTAAATCCTTGTCACATTTCTATCGATGTCTTCCACTGTCACAACTTGTTGTAAACTGTGTGCAGTCAATGCTTTATCACATCTTTGGGGGAAATATTTGTGCATATGATTTCCGCAACAAACCCAACATTGCATAGGTTGTTTCCATGAATTTTTTCCCACTTCCTTTTACATTCTGGGCTCCAGGAGAGTTGTCTGTCCTTGCACAGTATTTCTGAAAAATGGTGGTTTAACTCCCTTCTTCCTCTATTGCCCCTTAATTTTCAGCGTGTCTTCCCAAGCCTTTTGGAAATTCAGTCTTCCCTTCTGCTAGTCATAAACACACTTAGTGCATCTTATGGTATCTTCCAACATATTAGGTTCATGATATTGTATCTTTTCACTGATAAATGAGGGTAACCCACTCAAATATATATGAATCTTCACTTGTTCATCCTTGATTAAAGGCACATATTTCAACAATTCTAAAAATCTTGTTTCATACTCATCAATTGTCATACTCCCAAGCTGAAGAACTACTTCATTTTATTGTCATAGTAATGCTTGGCTAAGTATTTCTTCTATAAATTCCTCTTGAATGCCTTCCAAGTCACTTTCTTTTCATCAATGTGCTACACCTACAAATACTTATCCCTCCACATTGATGCCTTTCATTTTAGATGATAGATAACAATTGTCCCTTGTGCCTGCATAAAATAGTTATGTAGCTAGAAGTACTTCCCCATACCTAGCAACCAGGTCTCTACATCTTCATATATATTATGCTCACCTTCAAAAGTAGTATTTTTTTATCTTATTCATTTATCCTTGTATCTCAGCCAACCCATTACTTCTATTATGCTTTCTGACGGGCGATGGAATTGAACTATTGTGCTCTTTCCTTAAAGAACGATTACCAACACTTCTTTGTTCTCTTCTTTTCTCATCACGAGACCTGCAACTTCTTGATATACTTGAATTTGTATCCTTATACATATTATTTTCTATTATATCCATACTATGCATCAATTTGACATGGAGGTCATCTTGTTGCACCTTGGCACTCATAATCCTTCGATTATCATCCTTATAAATATGGACATATTTCTACAATACTTTTATAGTTTCTACCAAGTTCATGCGCCCTGCCTTGGATTCTTTACCATCGACACCCAAAATGACATGAAGATACCCAAATTCATCATGAGGACTATGAGTCCTCTATGCATCTTCCATGCTTTCAACTTTCTACATTGACTTTTTCCTGCTCTATTTGTTGGTAATTCTGCAAAATGTGTAGACAACAAGATTTATTAGGTGATTTCATGCAACAACTACATGAAAAATTTGCACCATTTTTTTCATAATCCTTTCTCTCAGATTTCTTAGATGATATTAGCATTCCAACCCTAGTGCACACACTCGTGCATCACTTCTCTTTCACAAAGAANTCCAATTTTTGTAGTAGTTACTATTGGAGGTGCTCATCCACATTGACATGGATTTTGCCTGGCTCCATGAGTAGGGTTTGAATAGTTATATGTTAGTGAATGAGTTGTGGGGTTGTGTGAACTTAGACATTGGAAATAGAGGAGGTGTGGATGGGTTTGAGGTTGGGTCACTGAAAACTTTAAGGACTAGTAGTATAGGGGATGTGTATGAATGGGTGCGGTGGGACTTTAAATATGTATGACATGAATTTATCCTTTTCTTGGCTAGCCACCCTCTTTCAAAAAGGTATGTGATGTGATGTATATTTTTTGTGATTATGAATCATTCACGAATATATGACTCCATAGTAACCCATTCCTAATAAGGTTCTCGATGTCCATCCCACCATCACATAGGGATTCAGAATAGCACTATATCATGAGTGTAGATTCATTGAAACTCTAAAATACACTATATCCATGAGATAAATGTATCCACCATCTCCGACCCATAAGATTTATTTGATCCAAAATATTCCACACACTCTTCTGCCAAAATATGTGCCCACCTCCTTGTTGACACCTCATAAAAAAAAAATCCACCTATTGAGTGGATCCTCATAATTCATATCATAATACTTGACACTCCTCTAGCTTAATTATCCATATACAATGGGGTTGACATAGTCCTCCATGTGCCCTGTGAATTTGTATATGTTTTCAATAGTTGAAATCCATGTATCCTCCTCTACGGGATCATTGTAGCAGTCGCCCTCATATTGATCAAGTGGCACGACCACGTGTAGGGTGTTTATTTCAAAGGACATATAACTCTTCTCTAAGTTCAACACCGCATTATTTTTAAAGGCCTAGTTGATTCCAAAGAATGCAGGATAGGTATCAGACTCATCCATTATCTCAACAACTTCAAAGTCCGCCTTTGTTTTCACTGCTTCAATATTCACTTCAACCAGCTCCAACCAACTTATGGGATAGATCTTCTACATGTTGGATAAATAAAGTTGTATGGGTGAGAAAACCAACTTAGGATTACCCATTCCTTCCCAAGACGTATTACGTAAAATTTTCACATCAGATCCTAGATCCAACATGAAACCATCCATCTCATACCCACCAAGCTGATCTGTTGTCATATTAAATTCGCGGCCAATACACTTTTTTTTGTTGACATGGAAAACATCCCTTTCAGGAAGCAAGGATTTTATGGTGGTGTCTTCTCCTTGCTCCTTTACGCAAGCAATGAACATCTGGTTTAACTTACTAGTAGCCTCCAGATCTCTAAGAAAACACAAAAAACACTCCAAGAAGGTATTGACTTGATCTTTGGCTTCTTCCATGCAACCTAAGTTGCATAATGATTCTATGCATAGTGTGCATTGCAACTCCTTCTAATAATGTTGCTCATATGCATTTTTCTTAGTGAGTCGTCATGTAGTCTTCCTGCATGATTCTTCTATCTATATTTGGGTCATGTGATGGATCTCGTCGTACACGTGAGCCTGATCCAAATACCTTTGTGTCACGCATTGTAATTATTCATGCACATGGGATTCCTCCACTCACCTCTATGTTTCTTGTTGCACCTCTTTGTGGATTTGTGCCTCCTCCAACGACATTTGCATTTTTCTTTGCACCTCCTCCTAGATCCATACCTCTTCCAGAGATATTTGAGTCACATGTAGCAAATCCTCACACGCTCTCTCTTCCTCAATGGCTCTCTATGCATCACACATAAACTACTTGTACTTAGTAGAATAAAACTTAGGGGAAGTTGGGTTTCCTTCTTGATCTTCTCATCCAGACATTTAATTGAGCCTTCTCCATGATTAACATCTCATCCAGTATTGGACCCTTTGTGGGTTATGACTTGGATGTTTTCTTCCTTGTTCTTCTTTTCATTCTTGCACAACTCAACATGCACCATGTTACAATTGGTATTCTTATCTTCACACCTTCATCAAGTTGAGACATTATTTTGTAGCATGTTCATGACTATAACAATAGGCGTAAAAAACACACATATTAGTGATACGTGACCAATTTTACCACAATTGAAACATGTGGGGTGTAATTCCTATGCCATCATATCCACAGCCATGCTCGCACCCATATCCACCTTTGGATCCTCATTGATATTCTCCCTTGTTTGCACCACCACGCTCAACATTTTTTTTCTCCTCTTGCACTCAGAAGGCTTACCAGGTGTTATCTTCTATCAACTAGAGGGAGAGGAAACTATTGACATCATGTCCAATGGATTTACATAATTCACAAAAGGGGGTGTGAGTCTTTATTTGATACTTATGTATTTTGGGACAATAGGATGTCCCATGTCCCCATTGTTTGTAGATATCACACCATTCAAATTGTTCATATGGAAATGGACTTGGTGCACCTACTACCATATAATTTGGAAGGATTGGTAACTTGTCTCGACTATGCCCCTCTGACTGGTAGGTAGTGCACCATACATGATCATGCACAACTTTAGCTTTGGCCATTTATTTCAATTGAATTGTTAGTTTGGAAACTTATGAATGCACCCACATCAACCTGACTGATGTTTCTACACCTTCAGGTGTAAGCTCCAATCGCATTGTGGTTTCAACTGCCTCAGCTTGAGTTTTCACCTTTGGATCAGTGAGTGCGACTCAGATATGGGGGAGAAAACCCATAATGAATCATTTTGTATCTTGAATTTCCTAGATCTGGAACGTCATCTTATCCAACAAAATTTGAATCGCTGGTTATAATCCCAGGCGATCTCTTCTTCCTTCTCTTTTAATTATTTGATATTCATTATACTTTGGGACTGAGACTTTGGATTTTCCAACTCCGAAACTAGATACTGCTTGATCTCGGCCAGGGACCTCTCCTATCCCGTTGGTGCAATGTCCTTGTATTTCATGTACCATGTTAGGGATCTATCCTTAAACGTAGTCTCCAACTGCGCAATCTTCTATGTGTCATCTGTAACCCTCTTCATAGACCATATTGCTTCACAAGTGAACCAATGTTTCTCTGCATTGTCTTTTCCCATTCCATGGAATATAGGAAACTGTAGTGTACTATCTTGATTCACCATATGGGAACTAGAAGTATTTTTTCTTCTTTGACTATTATTGATGGGATCTTTCAACACCATTATCACTTGGGATAAAGTATTGCTTAGTTCACCTTCCTCTTCACTTCTTTCTTCTTCTTCTCTTTATTCAACTCCCATATCTTCATTATATGTTGTGTTTTATTCTTGATTAAAAATGCATGAGGGGTGAGGTACAAAGGAGCGATAGGACCATATTCTTTTGAAACTTATTATGAGGTGACCCAAAGAGATATTAGTTTGTAACCACACAATACCATCCAAAAATACTGACTTAGATTCCCCACCATTAGCATAGCCTTCATATTTTATCTCTTTTGGTGCAACAATGATCTGGATCATTTCTTCCACACCCAAACACACACCAATATCGTGCGCACCTGCCCCCAGGACAATCCATGCACCTCCACTATGTGCCTCATCTCCCGGTCCAATCTACGCACTACCACCTTGGGAAAAATCATTTTCTCTAATAAACATGCTACCACTCTATACGTTGGTCTCTCTCTTGCTCATTGTACTAGCACTATGATTAGTACCACATTCTCTTCATATTGGTGCCTTATGGATATATGCGAGATCATGTATTTTTTTCAGTGCAGAACCATGTGACAATTCCTCCTCTAATTCCCTTGGTGCACCACAAATTTGATCCCAAGCACCATACCTAGGCACTATCGACTCTCTTAAGGTTGCAACATACTACAAAAACTAAATGGTACAAGCATCGTCACCTAGGACCTTACTACAACTAATGTCACTACTTGTATTTTCAATTCCAAGCCTCTCTCTCACCATTTTGTGGTGTGATTTTCCTCTTCATTATGGGCCCAACATCTCACTATGCACCCTTGGCCAACTCTCCTCTACTCCTCTCCTCGGATTCCTCTCTTAGCTCATCTCTTCTTTTTATCCTCTTCTCCTCTAGGTCCATTGCACTCCTCACCTCATCTTAGAAACTTCTTAGATCCTACTAAATGGATCCATATTTTCCCCACCTTTTCCAAAGCCCCCCCTCAATGCTGGGGGGTTTACTCAACCATCCTATTGGGATCCATGCACATCAATATCTTCTCTATGAAAAAAATCTTGATCCAAATTGGAATCTCTTTGAGTATCGAATTTCTTAAACCTTCTTCAAACTTTATTTCAACCTCACTAAATGAATCATAATATTTAATGGTGAATTCAACAATCTAGCCTTCCTCACTCGAGAGAACCATAAATCAATCTCTCGAGTCTGATTTTTTTGTAGCGCCTTCAAACTTTCAAGATTTCCTTGATCCAAAACTATTGGCTTGTAACATCCCCATCCATCTAGGTTGGGCCATGTTACTCCACAAAACACTCTGAAAAAGCTCTGATACCAATTTGTAACATCCCCAGCCACCCAGGCTAAGACATGCTACTCCATAAAAAACTTAGAAAAATCTTTGATACTAATCTATAACATCCCTATCCACCCAGGCATGACCATGCTACTCAAACTTAAGTTATGTATCTCCAAATCAACCAAACTATAACACCCCAGCCTACTACTCAGCCATGTTACACTAAAATTTCACTACACAATTTCTACTTTAAACACAATCCATGTAGTTTCTCTTGAAGTAACTTTCCCATTCCAAACTTGATTCATTGTAGACAACTTATAACAACGAAAGGAACAATTTATTTTAATACAACCTTAACCAGTGGAATCATATCAAACAATTGTGCGCATGAGTATACTGACCACACAGTACAATTGTGCGCACAACCACTTGGGTGTCATGTGCCACATTTGAAATTACTGTGAGCAGGGTCTAATTCCTTAGCCACAAACACATGAATCCAGCCTTTTGAAGGACATAAGCTACAATCATGTGCACTAGGCCACTCAATCCTCTTCTTGATCACTCATAAACAAATCACAAGGTTAAAATTAACAGGAAAAGTTACCATCAACTAACATACTCATGCATAACTACAATTAAAGGATAAAAACACCATACTTATATGAGCAAGCAACAATAAACGAAATAAAAATAAAATGCTTATATGCAATGCATACAATAATTTAACCCATGTCAAACATAGACAAAAATGCACACAGTAACCAAGACAAGTACATAAGGAACACTTATCCTAAAGGAAATTCGCCAATTTCAACCTTGACTCAGGCGCTCCTTTCAACCATATACATTGTTTCTCATAAGATTTTATCAATAGGCCACCCTCGAGCTGGGGATCAACTCCACCAGGGCTAAAGGGTTCCTGGCAACAAGGTATGTTCTGAAACTGAACCGAATTGAGCAGTCCTAAGTGCCCAATTCTACAACTATCCTACAGTCCCTTTTCGACAGTGAAACTCTATATGTAACCCCACAACTCCTTACAATATTCTTGGTGTAGATAAGGTAATAATTAAAATATTCCATATAGTCTGATACCCCTTTGCTCATGAGAGTCCGCAATATGAAATTTTTTTTTCTTGAATAATCCATGAACTCCCTACAATAATTCCATCCTCCCAAAAATACACTAAGGACAACAATATATATTGCATGCCTTACACTTGACATGTGTCACCTTCAAAAGTATATTTAAACCACTTGCTAACCCATTCCGTATCCTTGAAAACTTAGGATAAAATAATATATCTCACATTACGCTTTTCTCGAAAATATTATAAAATCTTCCTCGCGACTTACAACTCAACCCCTTTTTCCCTTTTCCATTTGAGTAGGCCCTGTCTCTTTTCTTCTGCGTCATTCAATGCACAATGATATAATATTATACTAATAAACATGATTAAATTTACATGTATATGGATACTGGCCTATCTGCATCAAAGCTCACTATCCTCATAATCACACATGCTCTCTTGCCTCAAAACATAAAAAATCATATATACAACTATATATAATTCAATACCACACACTTCCAGGTAATTACCACTCACTTACCCAAGTGCATGCAACATAGTGCAATGTGTGCACTTTCCTAGGTGCACACAACACATAGACTATGCACACCTTGTCTTTGTAACAATTCTTTGCGCACTTACTTTGATGCACGCAACACCAAAATGAGGTGTGCTTGTTTCACCAGCCTAAATGTACATTAAATTTACGTTTGGTACCAATTTCCTCACCGCACTATATGTACAATTACAAAGGGTTCTGAATCATGTACATTACAATCCCCTCCTCCTTATGTATGCATTGTCTTTAGTGCATCATGTACACATATACATACAAAATTTCAAAAATTATAAAATGTATGAGTCTACTCTATTGGAATAGCATCCTCGCTCTCCTAGGTTCACTCCTTTGGATTGTACCATATCCATTGGGCCTTTAACAACTCCATGACTCGATTCCTAAGATTCTTGATTTTTTGATCCAATATGCAAACCGATCGCACTTGAAATCCTCCTTCTGGATCCACCTGAATCACATTCCAATCAATGACATTATTAAAATCAAGTACATATTTCTTAAGAAATGAAACATGGAAAATATTATGAATGAATAAGAAACATGACAAATCATTTCAAGGATTTCAAATATCCCACAATAGCACACTACTAAATTAGAACACTTTCCCAACTTTAGGGAACTGCGCCTGGCCTTGACTTTCAGAAACACATGATCACCCACTCTAAATTATTTGTGTGTTCTACATTTATCTCCACAACTTTTCTTCATGTCTTGGGAAACCTTTAAATTATTCCTTATCTTTACCATCTTCTCCTTCATTTCACGGAGTATATCTAGACCAACTATTGTGCAGTCCGTTGGCTTGTCCCAACTCACTGACATGTTGCACTTTCTACCATAAAGTGATTCAAATGGGCTCATATTTAAATATGCATGATACCCATTTTTGTAAGAAAAAACTACCAAATTCAAGTAGTCTTCCCACTTCGATGGATTATCCATAACATACATCCTCAAAATGTATTCAATCAGTTGATTTACCCTCTCGATCTAGCCATCTGACTCAGGGTGATATGCTATACTGAAATATCGACTTGTTATGAATCCTTTAAATAGCCCTTTCCAAAATTTTGAAGTGAACTTGGAATCTTTGTTAGACAAAATTTTCTTAGGTACACCATGCAACTTAGCAACTTTATGCATGTAAATATCAATAATGTCTACTTCTTTGTGTGTTGACTTAACTAGAATAAAGTGTGTACCTTTGGTAAGCTTATCCACCAACACCATGATAGCATCATGTTGCCTAGTAGTCATAGGAAACTTAGTTATGAAGTCCATGGTCACCATTTCTCACTTCCACTCAAGAATGGAAAAGAGTTGCAATAAACCAATTGGATGTCTATACTCATCCTTGACTTTATGACATTCCAGACATCTTGTAATAAAATTTGCAAATTCCTTTTTCAGACCTAGCCAAAATTATTTCTTCTTTACTGTGCCAATCATATTTTGGTAACCTGGATTTCCATCATAAGGACCCTTATGCATCTCTGGAAAAATCAGAATTTTCAACTCTTGATCATTTGGCACATAGACATTGCATCTAAACATGAGGATTCCATCCTCTCTTAGTTCGTAAACTTCAAACTTTGCATGTGGCATACCTTGCTGTAAATTTGCACTTATATCCATATAGCGCAGATCTGTTCTGGAAACTTATAAATTTATGTTGCACAAATCTGTATGGTACATGATAATGGTTGTAGCATGAATTTAATGCATCCTCTTGTTGAGTGTGTCATCTACCTTGTTCTCATTTCCTCTGATATGCTTTATGTCAAAGTCATACTCACTAAGGAACTCTAACAATGTGCTTTTTATGATATTCAAACTTGGTTGTCCAAGCAAATATTTCAGACCATAATGGTATGTTATGAGATCAAATATTTTAACCATGAGACAAAGCTTCCACATCTTCAAAGAATGCACTATGGATTCCAATTCCAAGTCATGCGTGGCATAAAGTATTCCATTCTCCTTCAAATTCCTTGATTTGTATCACACAACATGTCCATTTTGACTTAGGACTCCAACTAGTCCTTCCTTGAATGCATATGTGCACACCACGAAGTGTGCATATTGATCAAAAATTCAAGTGCTGAAAAATCCTGGTGCAATCTAGATTCCACTCAAATTGCGCACTTTGCTTCTGTAGGGATGTAATTAGATGCACAATCTGTGAGAATACTTCAATAAACCTTCTATAGTACCCTGCCAGTCCAATAAAGGATCTCACTTCTTTGTCATTTTTTGGTGTTGTCCATTCCTCAAGGGATTTTATCTTCGTTGGGTCCACAACTATTCCTTCTTCTGAAATAATATGACCCAAATAGTGAATTTATCGTTGATAAAATGAACACCTGCTCAACTTCTCATAAAGTTTATTCTCCCTCAACACCTGCAACACCATCCTCAAGTGTTGTTCATTCTCTTCCTCATACTTTGAGGAAATAATATTGTCATCCAAAAACACAATGGAAAAATTATCTAAGTGACTTCTAAAAACTCCATTCATTAAACACATGAAGGAAAATGGTGCATTTGACAATGCAAATAGTACCACTATAAACTTGTAATGACCATACCTTGTTCTGAAGGTAGTCTTATGGATCTATTCTTCTTATATTCTTACTTGGTGATATCTATATCTGAGATCTATCTTGGAAAATATCTGCGCGACTCTCAACTGATCAAATAGGTCACCTATCCTTGGAAAAGGATGCGTGTTCTTCATTGTTAACTTGTTCAACTACCTGAAGTCAATACAAATTATTAGTGTACCATCCTTCTTCTTCACGAATAAATTTGGTGCACCCCAAGGTGACACACTTGGACATATATACCCCTTCTTCAAAAGCTCTTCAAGTTGCATCTGCAACTCCTTCAACTTTGGTGTACTCATCCTATGAGTCTTCCATATAGGTTTTTCTCCTAGAGTCAAGTTAATAGTGAAGTTAATATCTCTTTTCAGAGGCAATCCTCATATCTCTTTAAATACATCCTCATATTCTTTCAACATTGTGCAATCTTCTGCACTTGGAACTTTATCCTTAGGTGCATCTTTGATGTGCGCTATGAATACTCGACGTCCTTTATGGTAATGTTTCTTCAACTACAACATTGAAACTTCTTTGATAGTGGAAACTCTTGGAATTCCTTGAACTGACCTAAAATTTCCTTTCTCACTGAGGAAAGTAAATTCCTTATTATAACAATATAGGAAAAAATGATGCTCACCCAAATAATCCATACCAATGAGACAATCATACGATCCCAAATGTATAATATATAAATCAACCTTTATGAGAAGTCCATTCATCTTTATTGGACATGCCTTAACCATCTCACTAATTTTTCATTTTACTCCAGTAGCTAGCTGCACCAACCAATATTTTTCAAGATTTCTTCTTAGAAAATGGAGTCTTTCCACCATCTTAGGATCTAGATAACTGTGACTAGATCGTAATTATATTAAAACTGAAATGGGTTCATTATTAATCTTACCTTCCACCTCAATCATGTGCAAATGAAACTAAACCTGCTTTTTATCCAATGTGGTGTAAATCCTTGTCACATTTCTATCGATGTCTTCCACTGTCACAACTTGTTGTAAACTGTGTGCAGTCAATGCTTTATCACATCTTTGGGGGAAATATTTGTGCATATGATTTCCGCAACAAACCCAACATTGCATAGGTTGTTTCCATGAATTTTTTCCCACTTCCTTTTACATTCTGGGCTCCAGGAGAGTTGTCTGTCCTTGCACAGTATTTCTGAAAAATGGTGGTTTAACTCCCTTCTTCCTCTATTGCCCCTTAATTTTCAGCGTGTCTTCCCAAGCCTTTTGGAAATTCAGTCTTCCCTTCTGCTAGTCATAAACACACTTAGTGCATCTTATGGTATCTTCCAACATATTAGGTTCATGATATTGTATCTTTTCACTGATAAATGAGGGTAACCCACTCAAATATATATGAATCTTCACTTGTTCATCCTTGATTAAAGGCACATATTTCAACAATTCTAAAAATCTTGTTTCATACTCATCAATTGTCATACTCCCAAGCTGAAGAACTACTTCATTTTATTGTCATAGTAATGCTTGGCTAAGTATTTCTTCTATAAATTCCTCTTGAATGCCTTCCAAGTCACTTTCTTTTCATCAATGTGCTACACCTACAAATACTTATCCCTCCACATTGATGCCTTTCATTTTAGATGATAGATAACAATTGTCCCTTGTGCCTGCATAAAATAGTTATGTAGCTAGAAGTACTTCCCCATACCTAGCAACCAGGTCTCTACATCTTCATATATATTATGCTCACCTTCAAAAGTAGTATTTTTTTATCTTATTCATTTATCCTTGTATCTCAGCCAACCCATTACTTCTATTATGCTTTCTGACGGGCGATGGAATTGAACTATTGTGCTCTTTCCTTAAAGAACGATTACCAACACTTCTTTGTTCTCTTCTTTTCTCATCACGAGACCTGCAACTTCTTGATATACTTGAATTTGTATCCTTATACATATTATTTTCTATTATATCCATACTATGCATCAATTTGACATGGAGGTCATCTTGTTGCACCTTGGCACTCATAATCCTTCGATTATCATCCTTATAAATATGGACATATTTCTACAATACTTTTATAGTTTCTACCAAGTTCATGCGCCCTGCCTTGGATTCTTTACCATCGACACCCAAAATGACATGAAGATACCCAAATTCATCATGAGGACTATGAGTCCTCTATGCATCTTCCATGCTTTCAACTTTCTACATTGACTTTTTCCTGCTCTATTTGTTGGTAATTCTGCAAAATGTGTAGACAACAAGATTTATTAGGTGATTTCATGCAACAACTACATGAAAAATTTGCACCATTTTTTTCATAATCCTTTCTCTCAGATTTCTTAGATGATATTAGCATTCCAACCCTAGTGCACACACTCGTGCATCACTTCTCTTTCACAAAGAAAAACTTTATACCATGCACCCATGGCCATCCATGTAAACTAAACTTTATATTGTGCTGCACAATTTTTTAACACACACATATGTTCATGCGGATCTGTGGCCCATACATGTCTAGTGTTGAAAAAAAAATTGGATAACAATCTGTAACAACCCTAGCCACCGAGGTTGACCCATGCTACTCCATAAAAC
>JZKD02S0200542.1:0-22344 GCA_000966675.3 Picea glauca | reverse complement strand
TTTCCAATTGATTGAGAAATTTAGTGGTCAGGGTGTTCCTAGCCTCATGGTCTCATTCTTGGGCATTTGGGATCAAAACATCAGAAGATGGAGAAGATGTTTCCCCATGGTTCCTCCTCTTCTGTGATTGGTCAAGGGGTTATGCAAGAAGCTTCTGAACCTTCCTCATCGACATATATTGTGATCAAATCTACGAGGACAGTAGGGATACATGTCCCACTTGATACTCTTGCTGACCTTCATTGAGTTGTAGTAGTCACCGAAAATTCTTCCTATGGTGAAATGGGTTGGGGTTTTCTTTGTCAACGGTCTCCTTTGGTGGAATTGTCTGTGAGCCATTTATCTCTTCCTTAGGATGACTTGTATTGATCAGGGTAATCCTCAAGGGTCTTATCAATGGGTTAAGTGGGGGATCTTCTCCTAATATTTCTATAGCTCTTTCGACTTATTCTAGTAACAATATCCCCCTCCTTTGTGATTTTCCTTCTACTTCTCTGTTTTCTTCTCTTACTCTGAGGGCTTCTTGAGATTTATATTCTATTGTCTCAAATTGCTCATCCATAGTCATCACTTTGAATTTGGTCATATTGGGTTATCCATTCTATGGAGTAATTCCTCCCTGTCCTGGGCGCCCTTTGTAAAGATCTCATATTTGAATCTATTATGAACATATGACCAACATGAAGAAACCTAAGATGTGTACTGGAGTACCAGGCCTTTTGGGTCATGCTTGTGAGAACAAAATGTGGGGAACCAATACAAAAGTTGGCTCAATACTTCTTGTTTCACCTAGGTAGCGTCTTTTACCATGTAAAACCCTATATGAAAACCGTAGGGTATGAAATCCCTCTTCTTGTCCTTTACCAAAGGGGAATTGTAGCCTAGCAGAATGGTCTGGTAACAAATATCTCCCAAAATGAGACGCTATGGGACATGAAAGGGGAGTAGGTGTGGTGCACTAGTATCCCCGAACACTCTGATGTAAGTGCTTGTTTGTTCAAAATACCAGTTGCCCACATTGGAAGTAATCTTTTTGGTTGTTGCTGAAATCCTTGGGAATTATTTTCTAAATATAATGAAGTACACTTGGGCTATGAATGCATTTCATATTATGGAATACTATTTATTGTACCTATTTTCCCACAGAATGTTGAAATAAACATGCACGGGTAACTTATCAACATGCCATCTTAAATTCATACATGTGAAAACGTTTCTTGTGAAGATCACGTCCAACATGTACGATGCTATGTGGAAAGATGTTGGTTCTCCATCCTTTGGTGTCTGGGCCTGTAGGATGTTGGTGCTTAAATGTTTGGAAATTATGGTTCCCCAGTTTAAACTTCTTCTAGATATTGCCATGGTATATGCCAAGGGAATCCATGCTTCTGAAAACTTAGAGGAATCATTTTCCCCAGATAAATGACAGATTAAATCCATTAAATGCATATACGACTATCTGAGGTTTACCATTCTATACCATTCATTCCTCCTATTTGTGAACTTCTTATCTTCCTTCCACCATGAATCCAGTAACCGGTTGGTGTCATGGAACTCATAAAATCTGACCACAACATATGTATTTAGAATTTCCTCTTGATCTCTGAGATTGTACTATTTTTGAACCTCTACTAGAAGAAATAATCCCACACATTCACCTTGTTCATTATTGATTTTGAATTTTATCACATTCGTGTGGCCAATCATCCATCCTAGGGTTTCAATGCAGGGAAAAACTAGGGTCTAGTAGGCCATGATATGTAGACATGATCATTTGATGTTTGGGAAAACATATTCATCCAACATCCTGATGTCCTATTCGTTGTGGGGTATAATCTCTAGGTAATCCTCATGGTTTATTTTTTTAAACAACTCTCCCCAATGTCGGAACATTACTTTTGATCCAGTGCTCACCTCTTTGTCACCAAACATCGAAGGTTAGGTAAGCTTCATTTTGGCAGAAGTGCAGATAATTGGTTCTGTCTTTGAGACAAAATCAAGCTCCCTTGCAATGCCCAGTGTAGACCCTTTGCCAACCTCTAGTTGTTTCATTTTGGGCATTTTTGGTGAGCGCTTGGTCATTGGACTTCTTGGAGGCATTTTCCCACAGAAAATAAAAAAATGTTATAGTAAGCTGCTAGCTAACCTTAATAAGTGTTATCGATGAAATTGTAAGTGTACACATAATAAAGATAATGTTTAACTCTTCCTCACAAGAGATTAACATGGTTTTACTGGTATTCAAAGTCAGAGAGGGTTGTAACCTCCTCGATGCTTTCTATCTCTTCTTCATTTTCTTTGGGAGATAAGTGATTTGTGAATATAATACCATGTATGGGAATAAAACTTGCAAATTTAAACATAAATATTGCTTACCTTGTCACGTCAAGTCTTAAATTAAGAGGTGTAAATGCGGTCTTCACAATATACCATAGAATATTCACCATGCTTCGGATTAAATGCAATGTCGAATGGTGGCGCAGGAGCGAATTATTTCGCAGTTTATCGACAAATTCAAATTTCAACGGTTGGTCGACACATGGGATCATGGTGTAGTTTGTGTGAAAATTCAATTTGTTTATCAAAACGCAAAATCATGTCTCATCTTAGCCGAAGGTGTCCCATCTAATTACCATGTATTTTCGCATTTACAAGAAACTAGTATAATTGGTATCGGGGATATGGAAGGATCGCAAATCAATCGGGGTTGTCGGCATCGGCGGGTAAAAGGTTTGAACTAAAACAAGGAGTGTATTGTTCTAGAAATCAACCTATGGTTAATGAGGGTATCGACATCGGTATATTTTCTTTGATGTTGTTTTGTTGGCACCTCTATGAAAAAGTTCCAATGCCCACCCAAAACTGCCCCACGGTGCTAATGCGGAGGTGTTGATGTGAGACGAGGGACATCAAACGATGACATGGGAAATACTTGAGCAATATGAATTTCATACACGTAGAAACATGTGGTGGTTGATTTGACCCCTTGAGCGTGAGGAGCACTCATTTTCAACGTCGGTGCTTTTATTTTTGACACGGGTTATTGTTCCCTTTCTCCCTCTTCATCGAAGATGATGGTGTATTGACGATTGGTGATTGTTGTCCCTTGACCAAGTTTTGGGATATCCTTGGTCAAGTTTGACCTATTTTGGGACTTTGATAACCTTTCAATGATGGAGCACAAGACGAAGCAGAGATCACGAGATCTCAGCCCCTTTTTGGGTCCTTTTTGGGGTTTGGGATTATGTAATGGGTATGGGATGTCAACCCATGGGTTTATCCATGTTTAGGCTTATTTTGTAAAGTATAAATAGATGTCTAGGCAATGTAAGGACACACATCTATGTGATGTTAGGCCAATGTGCTAAGTGCTAGTGATTGATCTATGTGATCAAACGATTGTAAGTTCTTTGTGCATACTGTGTGAAGCTTACAGAGCTGAGTGCAAGTGACTATAGAAGGCTTAGTTTTGTATCCTAGATCGGGGAAGGAGGATTTGGCGAGGTTCCCGAAGATATCTTGTCTTATGTAGAGTAGGGTTTTGGGCTTTGAGCATGTAACTAATTAACATAAGATAATAGAAGAGAAGAAGAGTTGGTGGACGTAGCCCCATGGGGGGGTGAACCACATATATGTTGTGATGCTCTGCTTTGTGTAATGTGTTGATGTTATTATATGTTAATGTGATTAGTGATTTAATATAGATGAATGATATGTCGATGCTCAGTGCTTAATAACATGGATGTTAGATCTGATTGATATATACATGCTTAGTGTTGAATCTGTTAAGAACTTATCTGTTTCATCATGCTAAGAGTTGTTAGATGCTAGATCTAGTTGGATATTGCGATGCTATGTAATTAGTGTTTGTCTGCGCTATTACCAAGAACTGAATATTGATGAATGTTTACTGCTAAGTGCTTTGTTAAGTGTTAGAATCACATATCTATGTTCTAGATAAGGTTGTAGACATATGAGTCTTGCAACCACCCCTGCCTTTACCTCGGGTGAGACTTCATCTGCTTCGCAGGTGTTGCTGAAAGGGCTGGTAGTTAGGGTTTTTTTGGTGCATTGTTGTAGCGTTGAACCCCGGGCCTTCCCATATGCCAATAAATGGTTCTATTTCTGGGATTTGAAACTATGATTGTTGGGAACTGAGGAAGACAAAGATTTGTGCAAAGATCCGACCTGAAACTTTAATTGTTGGGAATTGAGGAAGAAAAATCTTTGTGCAAAGATCTGACCTGAAACAAGGATTGTTGGGAACTGAGAAATAAGAAGCTTTGTGCAAAGATCTGACCTAAAATTGTGAAATATCTGTGTGTAGATCTGTCTCCCTAGTGCCTATTACTTTACTTAGTTTGAGAAGCTCTGTGCTAAAGAAAAGAAGTCTGATCTGAAGAAAAGAGGTAAGATCTGAACGCTTTTTTCTCTGATAAAGGTAAGAATAGTGAAAAGTTATAGATTTGAAAGCTTCGTGCTTTGTAGAAGTAAGATAAGTGGAAATTTGTGTTTCAATAATATGGATCTAGGTATGTTTGATAGATTTTGTCCTAGCCTGAAAACTAGGGTGCTAATAGAAGAAAGAAGGCTTGACATGCGTAGATATTATAAGAATAGTGAAAAATATGTTATACCTATGCATAGAAAGAACGTTTGGACTAACAAACGGATGCAAGATCCTAGAAAGAATTTTTTGCAGGTTAACTACTATGATCCTAGCGCACAGTACAGGAAAGGTTGGGGATCATTTAAGAGAAAGAGAGGATTAACCCTTTGTTACAGTTGTAGAAGATGGGGACATCTGGCCAAGGAATGCCCTGGTAGAAAACCTAGTTGTTGTTGTTGCAAAGATATGGACCATGAAGTATTGGATTTCCCTAGAATGATTTCTAAGCTTGAAGGAATGAACATGAGACAAGAAAACCCTAAGGCAGATCCAGAAACTACGATTATGGCAGAACCCTAGAAAGAATCAGAGAAAGTATTACTACAGATAAAAGACACCCTAAATGACCACCGACATGTCATCTTATCAGAGATCTTCAAAGAACAAGCATGCATAGAACCAAGAATAAGAGACTTTGATAGTGACTGTGTTCTAGATGAAGAAACACAGGTGATTATCATGACAGAAATAACTTGGGAAGCTATAAGAAGGCTTGCTATGATTCCTTCATTAGGAGGAATAGGACTATTCAAAGGAAAGGTAATAAACCTATGTGGAAATCTCACCCAAATACCTATGAATGCCAATGGGACTTCGACAAAGGAGGATTTGGAGATTGTTAAATTTATTGAGAACAACACCCCATTTACCATGTTACTAGGAAAACCTTGGATTGAAAAAGATCGGGACAAAAGGAAGGAAGAAGAAGAAGTTTTAGAGAAGAAGAAGAAAGAGTTAAAATATTTCATGACTAGAAGGATCACACACTTGATTGAAAAAATGAAGAATAGATCGAATCTATTTAACACCAGAGACCCGAATATCGAAGTTGCAAGAAGACTAGGAGACTCACAGAAGATTGAAGTACCTATTCCACATAAAAAAGAAGTATCACCCTTGAATCTTAGGAAATAATCTCAACAACACAAAGTAACTATGCCAAAAGCAGATAAGAATCAAAATGGAAAAAGGAATACTGAGACAAATCTCATTAGAAAGAAAGCCAGAAAGCTAAGTAAGAAGAGAGATAAGATCAAAAAGTTACAAAAGGTTCCAGAGGGAACTTCACAAAGGGAAAATTTGAAAAATTGGACCTTCACCAGGATAACAAAACAACATCACATGGCACTTCACCAGGGCAAAGCAATGCAATCGTTGGGAACAATATAACCATTCAACCGACCCTCCGAATGGGTATAAAGGCATTTATGGTTCGCCATCAGATTGTTGGACCACATCGTAATGGACAGAACAGAGTTAATGAAGGCTTCTCAGTCGTTGCAAGAGATTTGTTGCCAAGTTATCTATTTATCCCATCGCACAATACCGAGAACACTTTTGTTAACTGTGAATCTAAGCTCGAAGACTCATTTTTTTTACTTAGTGATCATTGCACTATTGTCCTCTATCCCATTGCAGTGTCTAAGTTACTCCTTGAAACTGAGATTTCCAAGCCCGAGCGTGTATGTCGGATGAGTTGAGTGTGGAAGAGAAATTTGTTGAAGAGGTTCTCATCGACCTCATGGATGAACGCGTAATCTCGATGTCTGCAGGTGTACAAGCTTCATTGAAGAGAAAAGTGCAAGACTCTTCATTGGCTGCTCATAGAGCTAGACCATCCCAACCATCAGCAGAAAAGAGAACCATGCACAAAGATGACCTAGAAAATGTGAAGCTAATTCCAACCATATTTCCTGATTACATCCCGCCTTTGGCTGGCACGGTGAATCGTGATAGTGTGCCAAGAGATTTCAAGTAGACCATGGTCACTACATACCTCCCGAAGGGGATACACAAAGTTCGAGGAGAGCAGGATTAGATCACAGCATTGAAGTTCAATGACTTCAACCTCAGAGATCACAAGATCTATGGTATGCTCACCCCTTACAAGTACCTAACTAGAACGAAGGGAAAGAATTCAAAGATAATTTCCCAACTGTGGACGATGAACCTTGCACAGTCCACCCTACTCAATGTCATGAAGATCCCACACTTCAGAAGACACCAGAAAGTCAACGCATATGTCAATCTACTACTGTCATGTTACCATGGTAGCTACTTATGGCTACACCACTGTATTACATTTGAACCAATGTTGATCCACAAGATCATAGGACTAAGTATGAAAGGACCTGACCCACATGAGTTTTATCCAGGAAAATCCGCAGATTGCGCACTGGCACAGAAGATCAAGGATACATATGGCGATGTTGAGAAGGGAACAAGAGGCTACAAGGTAGCTTCCATCCAGAGTGGTGCGGTGAACCTAGCATGGCAACTGATAGCTGGAAAGTTAGTAAGGAATAAACAACCTACGCAGGTCACCGTCTTTGTCATTGACCTCACAGGGAAGTGTGTGGAAGGCCTATAGATGAACTGGGTGAAGTACCTAGTTAACCAATTGGAACTAGATTGTCGAGAAGCATAGGATCAGGGTTATGAATTTCATTTCAGTTATATCCTGATCCTCATTGCATTTTTTTCGTGTGATATGTCAGAAGGTGTCACCTTCCCAAACATAGATTTTTTTTAATCGCTTGCTGCGAAGTTTGCTTCCATTTGGTATTCAAGTGATATGAAAAAATAATGGAAGTCGAATGTCATGTTTCATACATATTACCTCCATCTAAAGAAATCCATTGAAGTTTAGCCTCTCATGACTCCGAACACCTTACAAAGGTTCCAAACCCTGATCAAGTTCAGCGTAGATCAACACTTCATCTACATTACAATGAGAGAAGATGAACATAAAGAGAAACTCTAGTCATATTATAAACTCACAAAAGAAGACCTTGGGGAGATCACTAAGGAATGGTTTGTTGACCTCCTTATCCCCACCAACCCTGCAAATATATCTAATTTGGATAGCCCAGAGGACACTCATAAAGAATATAATACACCCAAGAAGACTAAGGAGGTCCAAAATTTAAGCAACACCTCAGGAAATACTGCTTCAGTGTCACCTGACCAAGGGGGTGATGACCAAATAAAAGTTGAACAGAAGGCAGGTGAAGTAACGCCACCTAGATATGAGGTCAAACCCTTGAATAAGAGGAAGGTTTCCCCCCAAAAACCTTCTTCCCGGAAGATATCAAAATCCACCATGACCAAGATGCAGACTGTCCTCACCTCCGATGATTTTGACTTCATCATAGCAGCCCTAAATGATGCTTCACTGAAAATAGAAGAGAAACAAGAAGCCATGAAGGAAAAAATATATGTTAGAATTGAAGTCCAACTCTAAGGGGTACAATAGTCCCTTCAGTCCATCCGCACAGTCTCCACTGTGCCCCTGCCATTGGGAGAACCAGAGTTGGGAGATGAGGCAACCCAACTCCATCTACTAGCTGATACACTTGAAGTTCGCCTTCGACGAGCACAATAAGAAACAGAAAAAGCCACCCATTCCTTGAAGCAAGTGCAAGGAATACTCATAGAACAACATAATGCTACAAAACAGGAAAACATTGCTCTCCAAGCGAAGTTTGATGAAGAAAAAGCACAAATGCAGCAAGAAAAAAAACATTTTTTCAAGGAGAAACTCAAAGTGAAAGAAGAGATCATCAGAGAACTTCCATCTGTGACATTCTTGGAAATAAAGGCAGAGAACCAAGTCACACAACAAGTAGAGCAGCTCGTAGAAGCTATCCAGCAGCTACAACAACGCATAGCATACTTAGATCTCTGCACAGTGTCTGAGACTCTGTAGGATGTAAGGGATTAAAGAGAAGAAATCATCCAAAGAATAGTTGAAAGGATAAATATCCTTACCATGGAATGAAAGTAGTTGAGTAATCATAGTGCCCAGACGTATGAGAAACTCACTGAGAACCCAGAATTGCAAGCACTCGAGTCACAGCTCCAAGAAGCAAAGAAACAAGAAGAGACAATATAGGCACAGTTGAAGCCTTGTTAACTATGGAAATAATGAAGTGATCCCAAGAGCAACGCACTGCCCAGCAACAAATCCACACTATCCAAAGCAGAGTTATGGAAGTAACTCAAAGGCTCCAACCTGTACAAGATAAGGCTTACCAATTTTTTACAGAGGTCGAAGGTCGAGGAGAAAAACTCAAGCAGGTTGTCACTGCAGTTGAACAACGCCTGTAGGGACATGTCAATGATGTAGTCATCCAAGACTTCACTGAACAGAAGGTTGTGTCACAATAACAAGTTGAAGCAGATTGAGCCACATTCGAGGATTTTGAAGCTGAACTACCCAGACCATAGTGACTCGAGACGAGTCATAGGTGAGTGTTGGGGGCATGTTGGCCCTTGACCAAGTTTTGGGAGATCCTTGGTTAAGTTTGACATATTTTGGGACTTCGACATCCTGTCGAAGATGGAGCGTAGGATGAATCATATATCATAGGATCTAGGCCCCTTTTGGGGTCCTTTTTGGGGTTTGGGATTATGTAATGGGTATGGGATGTCGGCCCATGGGTTTACCCATGTTTAGGCCTATTTTGTAAAGTATAAATAGATGTCTAGGCAATGTAAGGAAAGACTTATATGTGATGTTATACCAATGTGCTAAGTGCTAGTGATCGATCTATGTGATCAAAGGATTGTAAGTGCTCTGTGCATACTGTGTGAAGCTTGCAGAGATGAGTGCAAGTGACTGTAGAAGGCTTAGTGTTGTATCGTAGCTCAGGGAAGGAGGATCTAGCAAGGTGTGCGCTGATATCCTGTGCTATGGAGAGTAGGGTTTTTAGATTTGTTCATGTAACTGATTAACATAAGATAATAGAAGAGAAGAAGAGTTGGTGGGTGTAGCCCCAGGGGGGGTCAACCATGTATATGGTCTGATGCTCAGCTTTGTGCAATGTGTTGATGTTCTTAGTGATTTAATATAGATGAATGATCAGTCAATGCTTAGTGCTTAATAACATGGATGTTAGATCTGACTTATATATGCATTCTTAGTGTTGAATCTATTAAGACCTGATCTGTTTCATCATGCTAAGAGTTGTTAGATGCTAGATTTGGTTGGATACTGCGATGCTCTGTAATTAAAGTTTGTTTGCGTTGTTACCAAGAACTGAATATTGATGAATGTTTACTATTAAGTGATTTGTTAATTGTTAGACTCACAGATATGTGTCCCAGCTAAGGTTGTAGACATATGAGTCCTGCAACCACCCCTGCCTCTCCCTTAGGTGAGACTTCATCATCTTCGCAGGTGTTGGCGAAAGGGTCGGTAGTTAGGGTTTTTTTGGTGCGTTGTTGTAGCCTTGAACCCTAGGTCTACCCATGTGCCAACAGTGATGGACAATTGTTGATGCCTATGTTGATAGTTTAACTTTCGAATTTCGTCGACACCTGTGGTACATCGAATATATTTGGAAAAATTCATTGTAGGTAAGAATCAATGATCGACGTTCCCTTTCTCCCATTTTTTCGATGCCGATGGTGTATCGACGATCTTCATTATTATGTGGGTATTTTTCCTCTTGGATTTTTCTGATGTCCATGATGGGTGAGTGGCTCAAATTTTAAGTTGTCTGCACTTAGCCTAAATTCCGTGTTTACTTAGAGAAAAGGTCAATCTATTCAATGATTCCAAACCAGACCAAATGTGATCGATGATAAAACATAACAACAGAAAAACCCATTGACCSCTACACAACTGACTAAATTCAAAAAAGACAAAGTGGTACCCAATATAAAAATTCAAAATAACTTTTAGGGTGTGTTGAGTGCTCAACAGAACCATAAACCAAGTTACCAACCAATTAATTGTCCAATATAGAAAAAATCTTAAAGGGATAAGTGTTTAGTAAAAAAAAACCTAGACCAATCAATAAAGTTAGATGGAATGAATGCATATCACTCTCCATCAATCTACATGTAATTGTTCAACTTCATCATTCTTGAAAATTGGGGATCACATCCCTTAAAATCCACTATAGTTATTTCCTAGCTTCTTTTATCATTATACTCTACATTTTTGTCTAGTCCATATTCTCAAAATGGGTGGGGAAATCATGATTTTCTGCTTATGGAACCATCATGTTGTGTCTTTGAAAAACTTAAGGGGCCAACAAGACCTAGCCACACTTGTTAATTCTCTCTTGATTCAAGTATAAGTTGCATCCCCCAATGAAGGGAACAATTCTAGTACCACATCCTTGGCCTCGAATTGAAATGATTAAAAATTTCGAATTGAAATGATTCAAAATTTCCAATTCTTATGACCACTTACTCGAAAAGATGTTTACCCTTCCAAGAAAAGACTGTTCTTGGCTAAGATTTGGTGTCGAGGGTCATTTCCTCAAGACCATTTGCATTCAACATCTACAAAATAATTTAACTATTGAAGCATTATGTTCCTTTCTTTTGTTACTAGTCAAAACTCATATAATGTGGTTGTAGCCAATACAAAATTATTATACAAGGAATCATATTGATCAATGGCTTGTTGAATTTCAAAAGTCTTAATTCCCACTTAATATAATTGTTATGTACCTACTAATTGGACTATTACTCCCTTATCCTTATATATATTTATCTCTATCATCTCTTTTTATGATCTAGATTATGTTGAGAACAGAATGGGACACACAAAAACATAGAGAGTATAGTAATACAATGAAACCCAACTTCTATTAATGAATAAAATAGTAAAGTATTATAAAACACAAACTGACTAGAATGGTGATAGATTATCTATGAAGAGAAAGAGATGTCGGCTACACTCCTTCATAGAAAGTTGATTACAAAGAGGAAGAAATGATTATTTTATTATGAATCCTGAAAAAAAAGAGGCAAACACCCTAAACATGACAACTCTAACCCTATAAGATGTGATTCCAAAAGTATTGCAGAACACGAGGTGGTTAGTTGATACATCAAATTCTCAAGGGTACAAATTTTACATACGATATATTTTTGGGGTGCACGATAGCTCGTTGAAAAACATTATCTGAGGATTACAACTTTTGTATAGGGAAAGTGTATTCCAATACCAACCCTTGGCCCCTAAATGTCCAAAAAACCGTTTTTAAGGCCTCAAAAAAACCCCATAAATTTGTGACCCAAAAAACTGTAGAAAAACTACCAAGAAGATAGACAATCGTTGAGTCAGTAGAAGAGGTGGGTGGCCACCTATATCCACTTGGATCAATACTCCCCTATTAGGAAACAATGGTATCCATTTCATCAATTTCATTCATGATATGGGGAATCTTCTACTAAATTTGACTCTTGGTGAGCCACTTTTCTTGGTAAAGAATCTTCCCTCCTTTGTTGACCCAATAGAGATGTATGTTCTATTATTGGGTGCATTTCCTATCTGTATCCATGATTTTGTCAATTGTATCTTTCTCAAGGACTTTAGGTTTGAGTTCTAAAGGGGCCAAGTTCTCTAGTACCTCTAAGGTGTCTAGTAGAGGTGGAAAAAATGGGAGAATGAGCTCCATATTAAAGACTAGATGTAGGCAAAGGAATGGGGGAATACTTAATTCAAAATAATTCTCACCTAAAACATTGGTTATGTTGTAAGGACTATGGTCCATATCAAAGTGGGAAAATATTGTGATGGGTTCCTACAAGGAACTCTTTCTGCAAATTTAACTAGAACTTATCACCAACTTGAAACTTGTGTGGAACTCAATGTTGTTCATGTAGTTTCTTGTTTGTGGAATTGGATTTATACAAGATGTCATGGAATTGTTGGAGGATGTTTTGAATCCATTCAATAAATATGACTTCATTATCACCCTTAGTTTGAAAATGGGCATATTTTTCTTGTGTGGATGCAATGGGCATAGCTACATCAATTGGGACCAATGGATGGAATTTCAAGGACACCTGGAAAGGGTTTTGGACAATAGAGCTATGAAGGGATCAATTGTAGATAATTTGAACATAAGGAAGACTCTCATCCCATGTGCAGACATGTTTGGAGTTGTACATTCTCAAGATATGGACAATCATCTGGTTGACTACCTCCTTCTATCCATCAGTTTGGGGGTGGAAATCAATTGATTTGGTGATATTGGTGTCCATCAATGACCACAAAATATACTACAATGTTACTCAAAAATATGTTTTCACGATATAATATAATATTTTTTGGTAGCTTGAAATGAACCCAAATACTCTTGAAGAAGAGATTAACAATGGATTCCATTGTGATACTCTTCTTGCATGGTGTCAAAACTTACATGTTTGTAAATAGATAAATGACCATGATGACACAGTCATTACAATGATTGGTTAAAATTATGCTTGACCTGTAATCCAGGGAGATGGACTCTCAAGACCTTTGAGGTGTACGAAGAGGGGTGTAAGACCCTTGTTTCTTAATGGCGGGTTTGGATATGGACAAGAAGTGAAATATTAGATAGAATTGATCACATCTTGTCAAAGTTTCTTCCAAAAGAAATAATTTTGCAGTATTTACACTATTTTTTCCATACCAAAGTGTCTTTCCACCAGAATGTAGTGAGATTCCCAAATCAACTTCACATTCATTCTCCAAGGAAAACAAATTTGGTCGAGATGTTATAACAATCCATCCTAGATATTAAAGTATATAATTTGTTTTCCTGCACTCAATGTCTAATAGATAGCAATGAAGTTAGAGTCATTGTTGTGTAATTTTGGTCGCCCAAAGGTCGCATGCCCATAAAAGTTAAGAACTGTGGTTAGTTCCACAATCGGGGGTCAACTGAGGTAGTCTAAAATATGCTTGGTTCTTCCCTTATTATACTTGATGTTCAAGTAAAATTGTTGCAGGTATGTGAACCACTTCTAATGGTGGTCATTTTGTAACTTTCCTTATGTCTACATGAATTTCATAGTTATGTGATCAGTGTGGATGATTGTTTCGTTTCCTAGGATATAATGCTTCCAATGTTGAAATGCCTCTATGATGGAGTACGTATCTTTCTCATAGGTGGGATATCTTTGAACAACATCATATAGTCACTAATACATTAGGCCCATTTTTCAACAATTTATCAATGAATTTCCGTCACAAAAATGTTGAGCTTCCAATGAACACATCAACTTGTTTTCATCCTTAAATACGTGTCACACTATTGATGAACAACCCATCATTACTATTTTGAAAATGATTCCAATGCAATCTTAGGTCAAAATATCGACACAAAGTGCATGTAAATAGAATCAAAAGTTCATCTAATGATTGAAAAATGTTGGTTGAAATATCGATGTACTTTTTCCCATCGTTTGAAGCATGTTTATCGATATCTCGACGTATGTTTATTGATATCTCGACGTATGTTTATCGATATTTCAGCATGCACTTGTCAAAAGAGGAATTAAAGAGAAAAAAAAATCATCTATTAATCGATTAACATTGGTCGAATGATTGGCGTACTTTTGTCGATCCTTCTATGTATGTTTGTCGAAAGAGCGTGTAAAGAGAAAACAATTTTTTTCTAGATCGACTAACATTGGTTGAAATATTGGCATACTTTTGTTGATCATTCGATGTATGTTTGTCGAAAGAGTGTGTAAAGAGAAACATAATTTTATCTAATAATTGACTAACATTGGTTGAAATATTTACATACTTTTGTCGATCACTCGACATATGTTTTTCGAAAGAGCATGTAAAAAGAAACAATTTTTTGTCTAATGATCGACTAATAGTGGTCGAAAGATCAATGTACTTTTGTCGATCGTTCAATAATTTTTTTAGGAGTGCTTGTCTATATGTCAATAAACCTTCATTGGAAGATCGACAAATGTACATCGAAATATCATCTACATTTTTTTCTCTGTCAATGTACATTGGTAGAAATTTAATAAAAATTGAATCGTAAGTCCGACGATTTCTGGACAAAATTTAAAAAAAAATTCCATTGTTGAAGACCTTGGTTCATATAAATTTACTTGTTATTGGAAACTCGTTTGTTATTATGTGTAATTACAAGAAAATATTACCATAAGTTTTTTGCTTCCAGAAATAAATTTAGGACAACGAGGATCATGTTTTAGATTCGATTTTACCAAAGATGGAGTTATTGTTATAATGCCAATACATTCACCATGAGACAGTGAAACAAATGTACCCACTTGTAAGTGTTTTTTTAGAAAAGAAATTAGATTATGGAAAACCTCACTTACTTATGATTACAATGTTGCCAACAATTTAGGATAGTGACGTAGTCAACATTAAAATCAAATTTCAAGTGTTGTATATATATCAAATTGTGAAGAACCAATAAAGAAATTAATTTCTTCTCCAAGTGTATTTAGAGTCAAATTGGGAATGTTTCATATTGTCCTTGGAAAATCATAACATATAGGATACATTACTCATGAAATGTATATTTACCCAATCATAGAGACCATACCACCAAATAGATATTGCAATTGATTTTTTTCCACCCTTAATATTTAAATCATTTGATGCTAATGTAAACATAAAAACAATCAAGAGTGAATAAACCAATAGTCATGTCTACAAAAAATTAAAAAAAAAAAATCCTAAAATTGGTTGTAGTTAAGAGGCCTTCATTCCACGCAATAATAGTTCACAAGATATTCATTGTTCATAATCAGACATTGGATATTATGTGACACTAAAACATTTATGTGATATTACAAATCTATTCCTCACAAAAGATAAAGGAAAGGACTTAACTATCCATAACCAACATTTAGGAATATCACCCTAAAACAATTATATGTTCTTGCGGAGTCCTTGATTATTGCAGTAAATCATTACATGGTCGTCCATCCTCACAATTGGGGTTGTGATGTCACTCCTTCCCACAATAGTGAACTGTGATGATTAATACAATTCACCAAGGTTGTACCATTGTGCCCCCACTTAACATGATCAAAAGTTGGCATTGTGTGGGGATGATGTATTAAGAATATGTTTCCAACTAATAAACTTATTGAAGTTCATCCAACCTATATGATTTGTATTGTATTAGATCCTATGAAATTCTTCTTTCATAATAATAAATGTTTACAAGCCTATATAGATCAAGTATGTGCCAATTTCTATTCTACATCATTCTTGTTCTTTGTTTTCCAGCTTATTCATTGACACAAGTCCTATGCACAAGAAGCATTCAAGAATTATGTTGCAGCTAGTTGGGTTAATGACATAATTTGTTCCCACTTCAATTTTGTTTGGTTTAGATCAGAAATATTGGGTTAGATTTATTTCTAGTGAGTGGTATCTTCCTTTTGTTTATAGAAAAAAAGATTCAAAACTTTTCAAAATTACAGGAAAAATGAAGAATCTCTTAAAATTCATTGTTAGTATATGATATAGGAAAATACCTTCTCTAATATATTGAGTGAAATTTTAAGATATTAAACTAGTGGATCCTATACCAAAAACATAATTTTCCAAGTGTATGGAAGAGAATCAAACTTCTTGAAGTCAAGGCGCTGCCATGTTGTGTACTAAAGAATATAATGCAAAATAATTATTATATGAAAACAATTATTTTCTAGCCTACTCAAATATAAAAAGTTACTTCTTACTAGATGACACAAAAAATCAATAGGATTTCATATACACCATCCAATATATGAATCAACAATTACCTATTTCCACATTCAATAACACCTTTTCTCCTAAGCATGCATCCATCCAATGAGACAACACCATCTCTTATGAAATATGTGGTATGTTTCATGTGGTTTCTTTTTTTTATAGACTTGAAAATATGAGAAATTAATAAAAAATGATGTTCCTCTCAATCCAATCCCTGATGAAGTTGAAGAGCACAACTCCTCATGATCCAAATTTATCATATATGGGAAATAAAAAACAATGGAATTTGGTAGAAAAAAAAAGATATAGAGATTTTTAATTGTCAATCACTAATGTCCTGAAGTTATCACAAAAATATTCTAAATAAATTTTGGCATCCAAAACCATATACTTCCAAACAAATACAGATATTTCCTATAACCAACCCAAGTATTATTTGGTGTCTTTTCATAAATAAGGATATAGTATAAAACTTGTAACATGGTCATCAAAAAATAGAGTTCATTTAGTAATATAGATCCTGATTTACCACTATTAGACACACCTACCACACTTAGAGGGGGGGTGAATGAGTGTGGGGCTCTTTTTACCAAAACTTCCCTCTTATACAAAACTCATTAGTTAACATTAAACTTTTACTCATTACTTATTGATGTCATTTATAACCAGATAGATGCGAACATATATAAACACCATATATCAGCAACATAGATCATCAATAAGTCATCACCACAAGGAACACAAAGAACACAAGATGTATGTACAATTTTCTTTTTATTACGGACTACAATCCTTGGGGTTTTTTAGCAACAATTGAATAGAGTACAACTCTAAAAGAGCACCATCTCTATAATGCAAGACTCATCTTACACCCTCAACACCAACTGAGATGAGGCAATAATCCTCAATAGACATCAATCTGCAACAGGTACATGACCTATCAGTAGTGCAGCCCCCATGTGTGTGCACCCTGTCTCACTACAACTCGCATATATATATGCATTCAATATATACAAAAACATGTGTATGACTTTTGAGCTATTAGGTTTTATCCTTTTCATCACATACTCAGATCCTTTGCAACCTGCTAGAAGACTTTCTTTTGTTTTCCACTGTCCAAAATGACCACCAGCCAGTCACAACACATCCAAGCTCTCCAATAGCTTACTCATGCTCCACAACCAATCAATATGAATGCTAACTCAATAATGTATAAGAAACTAGTATACCATAGCAATAATATCACAACTGAACCACAAGAGTACTTCTCACTCCATCAACCAACATCAACCACATCACATCAGTCATACCAAGAATGCCCTAACCATTCACAACACAACAAGAAATACTATCCATCAAGACAATAATGTAACCATACCAATGTATCAGTGACAAATCTGAGCCCATAGAATGTAGATATGGAACCTGCTTCAGTCTTCAACTGCCAATCATCAGCTCAAACACAGGTCTACATGATTATATCCACTGTACGCACCCTATCCTCATACAGACCACGTATGTATGTGCCTTGGCTCATTACAACCCATGTACACATCAAAAACTAGGGTTTCTGAAGCTTCGAGACTTTTGTCGTCAAGATCTTCGATATTACCGAAACTTTCATGCATCCATGAGATCCTCCTCATGCTCTCTTTCTTAGAATATATCATCAATCATGCTCAAGAGATCCACACCAAATATGCTCTCACAAGAATCTCTACATCAACACTCCAAAACATAATCTCACAAGAAGCTCTCCATTGATCGACAAAAAAAATATATTACAAGAGACCATTGCTATCTTATTTATACTTTCATTCTCTAGGTCACTTAAGCCATTTCTAGGTCACTTAACCTATTTTTCTTATTTTATGGTTAACCACTTTCCATAAATAGAAAGTTCTCCAGTCTTTATCATTTAAATATTCCTTCTTGATTTTGTCACTTCTCTTTATTATTTAAATAATCCACCTTGACTTTGTAACTTTACTTTATCATTTAAATAATGATTTCTTCTTTTAATACACTTTGACTTCTTTGACCTTATGGGGCTTCAATCCATCATATGGGGGTCCTTCAACTTCGTAGGGCCATAACTCTTAAGCCGTGAGGAGTTATGTGACATTCCACATACCACCGGAAATGACATGACAAGAACTATCCATCTAGGATAATTTCAGCAACAAAATAATTGATCTTATCCTCTTTATTCCACATAAAAGCATGGGTTCTCTCAACCATAACTCAACCGCAAAGCATCTTCCCATGAGGGATTTCACCATAAGGGGACCACTTTGGATTTCATCCATTTATACCATGATAAGAAAATAATGAGTCAAACTATGCATCATATATCAATGAATCCATCTTCATCATGTATCAATGACAACTCATAGATCCATATTCATCTATGTGTCATATCAATGATAGTATATTGATCCATCTTCATTGATCGGTTTCCACTTGACATCCATCATTCTCATCGAGGAAAATACATATACATTTTTCATCAATCACCAATCAATCAAGCCTATCAATCAATCCATTAACATCAATCAATAATTTAATCACTTGACATCAATCAATCAAACCATTTGCATCATTGACAACATGATCCAACAATCTCCCCCTTTGGCATTGATGGAAATACCAACATTGATGTCAACACCAATCATTGATTTCAACATGTAGAGAAGGCAAATTCTACATCTATAGTCATCAATAATATCCATGTGACTATCTCTTCCCATCAATTATGGTTATCTCTACCCATTAAACATCCATCACATCAATGTGATTATCTCTCCCCCTTTGACATTAATGGAAAAGGGTCTTCTCTCCTTGGGTCTAATCCCCTTGCTTGAAATCTCCTTGGGGCTTCTCCCCCTGTCTGAATGTCTTTGATCTTCCTCTGAATAATATCTTCCCTTTTTAACAAGGGATATCACTTTGATGTAATGCTAAAGATACATCGCTTATACTCCCCATGTGACCACCGCTCCCCCTCAAATTATGCCTCTGTGCTCTTTATTCAAATATAGGGATTTTTTCTAGGTATGCATCTAATAAAAATCTCCTCCTAGAATCATGGGAATAAGAATGATTCCCCCTATGGGTATGTCTCCCCCTATATCCTCTGAATTATCATCAACATGTAGTTGCTACTGCTCAAACGGATTATAGATCAACTTCTCTTACAATGACGATCCTTGGACCTATCCATGCAGTAAACTTGTGCCATACCATACATCATGAAAAAAAATGCATGTCAAAAATAGAGAAACATGAACATAATATCAACCAAGTACATCATGTATCAAAATGTGCCCACGATGCACAACATCCATGTACATCAACCATGTACATCAACATCATACAATTTTCCAAAAGATACCATCCATGGAGTGTATTAACCATATGCCTCTATCAACATGTCAACATGTGAATCTACCAATATGCCAACCATGTGCATCCACCAACATTCCAAACAAGTGTCATAACACTCATGATATGTCTCCATCAAGTACCATAACCATGTATCAGAAAAATACCAATTGTTGTTCTAATCAAGTGATACTAATGGTGTAGTATCATCAAGCATATTCCATATATGAGTGTATCAAAAATCACTATGCACCAATACCAAAACACGATGAATCCTCATACATGTATGCCAAATCCTCCATAACATATATGTCAATCAAACTGCTAGTAGGTGCCTATACCAATGTACTAGAAATGTACCAATCATGCATCAACTAAATATCATCAATGATTATACAACATGATCACCTCATCAACTCACCAACTAAATGTCCCAATATGTATCCCATTCATATGCCAAAATCATGTATTAATTTTTTCAACAAGTAAGCTTCCAATCAAGATACATTACATGACCACTGTTGTAACCAACAAAAATGCATCAATCCATACTCATAGGTTAGTGCCATGCACCTGAGATTTTATTTTACATAATCCAAAAGGTGAACATTTAAGCCTACAACAAATAATGTCAGAACCTGCAACAAACTATGCCATCCCCTACATCATAGAGTTATATCAAGCTGCAACCCATGTGGATTGCCTTTTTCCCAAGGATTTTCCACATATGCAGCATGTTTCACAATAGAGCGCATATGTACACGACCTATTCAAGGTTAGCATGCGTATGTACACGACTGCTACCATTGTCACCCTTGTATGCCTCAGTAGATGACACATTTGAACTTCCCTTCAGTCTTTCATTATGTTCTGGCTTCTCTATCTGCTTCACCCACTTATGTAGATGTCCCTGCTCCTCAAAACTTGAGCTATGAGAATCCATATTTTCAAAGATGTCTCCATTTATTACTTCATTCCTTCTTCTAGCCATGCTATTTGAAGTCCTCATCATGGACTTTATTCTTGGCTTCCAGCACTCCTGGGATTTATGGCCAAATCCACTACATCTGTAGCATCTCATGGTGTTACAATGAACAACATTGTGTCCTAATTGATCACATCTCCAACACCTTATGGTGTTATAAAATGTTCCATTATATCTCCTTTCATAAGATGTACATTCAAAATCTTTGTGACCATATCCATTACATGAATAACAATGCCCATGAAAAATACTTTCATACCTTTGCTTTGGTGTCCCAATAATAGCTTCTTGATGTCTTCCTATCTTTGTTCTTTTGAAAAAAAAAATTCCTTGTGTAGATGGTTGTTTTGAAACATTGTCTTCCTTATTTGATGGAATTACCTCATGCTTCTTTGAGATGCTTGCTTCAACATGTGTAGTCTCCTTTTTGTATCCAAGACCTAATTTATCATATGGTGATCTTTGAATTTCCAAGATCTCATCCAAGATTAGTGATCTCTTCAAGAATTTATTTGACTTCTCCACTTTCTTCCTAAGATCAACAATTTCAACTTTTAACTTACAACAAGACTCTTCCTTTTCATTTATCTGATTTTTGAATAGTTCCTCTATCCTTTTGGCTTCTTCAATTTGGGTCTTGAGATGGACAATAGTTTCAAAAATTTTGCTAATCTCATCATCTACATTCATATCTTTTTTTCCATTCTTTAGTCTAGTGATATATTCTTCCTTTTCTTCTAATTGAGTCTTATTTCTCTCTTCTTGTTCTTTGAGCATTTCCTTTAACATCAATATGTGCCTTTAATTCCTCCTAAGAAACTTCTTAGTGTTATCCGAAAGATGGTTATAGTGTTTATAAAAATGATCACTACTATATCTATATAAATCCTCTTCAACTTCCTTTTGAAGTTCTAATAGATTTTATTCTATTCTTTCCATGAGATAACTACCATCAAACTTTACACAAACTATTTCTATATCTTCTTCTTCACTTGAGAAAAATTAAACATCATATCATTTTGAATCATTGCAATCAAGGGTCTTTGAGGATTCTTTACCTTTATTTGAAGTATCTTCAAAATCTTCTTTTTTGCCAACATTATCAAATGATTCTTTTCCTTCATTTGAAATGTCTTCAATATCTTCATTTGTGCTAACATCATTGCTTGATTCTTTGTCTTCATCTGAAATGTTTTCAAGATCACATTTAGAAATAATGCATTCAAAGTTTATGGAGATTCTTTACCTTTAATGATCTTGATGGAGTGGTCTTCAACATCTTCTTTCTTGTTTTGATATGTCTTCTCTAGCTTTAGCCATATATCCTTGGCGGAAGTGCATTGTCCTATGATCTCTTTGATAGGGCTTGAGAGTACACTAAGAATGGTATTGAGAGCCAATGCATAATTCTTCTTTCATTCCATTTGAGAAACAAAATTTGACTTGTTCTTCAAAGGAATTGATCCACCAATGGTTGCCTTCCAAATCATTGCTCCCATTTTCTTCAAATGTAATCTCATTCTATTCTCCAAGTAGAATAGTTTTCCTCATCAAGGATTGGAACTTCATCATCAATTTGTGTGTCTATGGATATCCTTCAATATTGTTAAGTCTTGTAGTGAGGGCCCGCTCTGATACCAATTATTGGACACACCTACCACACTTAGAGGGGGGGTGAATAAGTGTGGGGCTCTTTTTACCAAAACTTCCCTCTTACACAAAACTCATTAGTTAACATTCAACTTTTACTCATTACTTATTGATTTCATTTATAACCAGTTATATGTGAACATATATCAGCAACATATATCA
>JZKD02S0200531.1:0-22344 GCA_000966675.3 Picea glauca | reverse complement strand
TTTCCAATTGATTGAGAAATTTAGTGGTCAGGGTGTTCCTAGCCTCATGGTCTCATTCTTGGGCATTTGGGATCAAAACATCAGAAGATGGAGAAGATGTTTCCCCATGGTTCCTCCTCTTCTGTGATTGGTCAAGGGGTTATGCAAGAAGCTTCTGAACCTTCCTCATCGACATATATTGTGATCAAATCTACGAGGACAGTAGGGATACATGTCCCACTTGATACTCTTGCTGACCTTCATTGAGTTGTAGTAGTCACCGAAAATTCTTCCTATGGTGAAATGGGTTGGGGTTTTCTTTGTCAACGGTCTCCTTTGGTGGAATTGTCTGTGAGCCATTTATCTCTTCCTTAGGATGACTTGTATTGATCAGGGTAATCCTCAAGGGTCTTATCAATGGGTTAAGTGGGGGATCTTCTCCTAATATTTCTATAGCTCTTTCGACTTATTCTAGTAACAATATCCCCCTCCTTTGTGATTTTCCTTCTACTTCTCTGTTTTCTTCTCTTACTCTGAGGGCTTCTTGAGATTTATATTCTATTGTCTCAAATTGCTCATCCATAGTCATCACTTTGAATTTGGTCATATTGGGTTATCCATTCTATGGAGTAATTCCTCCCTGTCCTGGGCGCCCTTTGTAAAGATCTCATATTTGAATCTATTATGAACATATGACCAACATGAAGAAACCTAAGATGTGTACTGGAGTACCAGGCCTTTTGGGTCATGCTTGTGAGAACAAAATGTGGGGAACCAATACAAAAGTTGGCTCAATACTTCTTGTTTCACCTAGGTAGCGTCTTTTACCATGTAAAACCCTATATGAAAACCGTAGGGTATGAAATCCCTCTTCTTGTCCTTTACCAAAGGGGAATTGTAGCCTAGCAGAATGGTCTGGTAACAAATATCTCCCAAAATGAGACGCTATGGGACATGAAAGGGGAGTAGGTGTGGTGCACTAGTATCCCCGAACACTCTGATGTAAGTGCTTGTTTGTTCAAAATACCAGTTGCCCACATTGGAAGTAATCTTTTTGGTTGTTGCTGAAATCCTTGGGAATTATTTTCTAAATATAATGAAGTACACTTGGGCTATGAATGCATTTCATATTATGGAATACTATTTATTGTACCTATTTTCCCACAGAATGTTGAAATAAACATGCACGGGTAACTTATCAACATGCCATCTTAAATTCATACATGTGAAAACGTTTCTTGTGAAGATCACGTCCAACATGTACGATGCTATGTGGAAAGATGTTGGTTCTCCATCCTTTGGTGTCTGGGCCTGTAGGATGTTGGTGCTTAAATGTTTGGAAATTATGGTTCCCCAGTTTAAACTTCTTCTAGATATTGCCATGGTATATGCCAAGGGAATCCATGCTTCTGAAAACTTAGAGGAATCATTTTCCCCAGATAAATGACAGATTAAATCCATTAAATGCATATACGACTATCTGAGGTTTACCATTCTATACCATTCATTCCTCCTATTTGTGAACTTCTTATCTTCCTTCCACCATGAATCCAGTAACCGGTTGGTGTCATGGAACTCATAAAATCTGACCACAACATATGTATTTAGAATTTCCTCTTGATCTCTGAGATTGTACTATTTTTGAACCTCTACTAGAAGAAATAATCCCACACATTCACCTTGTTCATTATTGATTTTGAATTTTATCACATTCGTGTGGCCAATCATCCATCCTAGGGTTTCAATGCAGGGAAAAACTAGGGTCTAGTAGGCCATGATATGTAGACATGATCATTTGATGTTTGGGAAAACATATTCATCCAACATCCTGATGTCCTATTCGTTGTGGGGTATAATCTCTAGGTAATCCTCATGGTTTATTTTTTTAAACAACTCTCCCCAATGTCGGAACATTACTTTTGATCCAGTGCTCACCTCTTTGTCACCAAACATCGAAGGTTAGGTAAGCTTCATTTTGGCAGAAGTGCAGATAATTGGTTCTGTCTTTGAGACAAAATCAAGCTCCCTTGCAATGCCCAGTGTAGACCCTTTGCCAACCTCTAGTTGTTTCATTTTGGGCATTTTTGGTGAGCGCTTGGTCATTGGACTTCTTGGAGGCATTTTCCCACAGAAAATAAAAAAATGTTATAGTAAGCTGCTAGCTAACCTTAATAAGTGTTATCGATGAAATTGTAAGTGTACACATAATAAAGATAATGTTTAACTCTTCCTCACAAGAGATTAACATGGTTTTACTGGTATTCAAAGTCAGAGAGGGTTGTAACCTCCTCGATGCTTTCTATCTCTTCTTCATTTTCTTTGGGAGATAAGTGATTTGTGAATATAATACCATGTATGGGAATAAAACTTGCAAATTTAAACATAAATATTGCTTACCTTGTCACGTCAAGTCTTAAATTAAGAGGTGTAAATGCGGTCTTCACAATATACCATAGAATATTCACCATGCTTCGGATTAAATGCAATGTCGAATGGTGGCGCAGGAGCGAATTATTTCGCAGTTTATCGACAAATTCAAATTTCAACGGTTGGTCGACACATGGGATCATGGTGTAGTTTGTGTGAAAATTCAATTTGTTTATCAAAACGCAAAATCATGTCTCATCTTAGCCGAAGGTGTCCCATCTAATTACCATGTATTTTCGCATTTACAAGAAACTAGTATAATTGGTATCGGGGATATGGAAGGATCGCAAATCAATCGGGGTTGTCGGCATCGGCGGGTAAAAGGTTTGAACTAAAACAAGGAGTGTATTGTTCTAGAAATCAACCTATGGTTAATGAGGGTATCGACATCGGTATATTTTCTTTGATGTTGTTTTGTTGGCACCTCTATGAAAAAGTTCCAATGCCCACCCAAAACTGCCCCACGGTGCTAATGCGGAGGTGTTGATGTGAGACGAGGGACATCAAACGATGACATGGGAAATACTTGAGCAATATGAATTTCATACACGTAGAAACATGTGGTGGTTGATTTGACCCCTTGAGCGTGAGGAGCACTCATTTTCAACGTCGGTGCTTTTATTTTTGACACGGGTTATTGTTCCCTTTCTCCCTCTTCATCGAAGATGATGGTGTATTGACGATTGGTGATTGTTGTCCCTTGACCAAGTTTTGGGATATCCTTGGTCAAGTTTGACCTATTTTGGGACTTTGATAACCTTTCAATGATGGAGCACAAGACGAAGCAGAGATCACGAGATCTCAGCCCCTTTTTGGGTCCTTTTTGGGGTTTGGGATTATGTAATGGGTATGGGATGTCAACCCATGGGTTTATCCATGTTTAGGCTTATTTTGTAAAGTATAAATAGATGTCTAGGCAATGTAAGGACACACATCTATGTGATGTTAGGCCAATGTGCTAAGTGCTAGTGATTGATCTATGTGATCAAACGATTGTAAGTTCTTTGTGCATACTGTGTGAAGCTTACAGAGCTGAGTGCAAGTGACTATAGAAGGCTTAGTTTTGTATCCTAGATCGGGGAAGGAGGATTTGGCGAGGTTCCCGAAGATATCTTGTCTTATGTAGAGTAGGGTTTTGGGCTTTGAGCATGTAACTAATTAACATAAGATAATAGAAGAGAAGAAGAGTTGGTGGACGTAGCCCCATGGGGGGGTGAACCACATATATGTTGTGATGCTCTGCTTTGTGTAATGTGTTGATGTTATTATATGTTAATGTGATTAGTGATTTAATATAGATGAATGATATGTCGATGCTCAGTGCTTAATAACATGGATGTTAGATCTGATTGATATATACATGCTTAGTGTTGAATCTGTTAAGAACTTATCTGTTTCATCATGCTAAGAGTTGTTAGATGCTAGATCTAGTTGGATATTGCGATGCTATGTAATTAGTGTTTGTCTGCGCTATTACCAAGAACTGAATATTGATGAATGTTTACTGCTAAGTGCTTTGTTAAGTGTTAGAATCACATATCTATGTTCTAGATAAGGTTGTAGACATATGAGTCTTGCAACCACCCCTGCCTTTACCTCGGGTGAGACTTCATCTGCTTCGCAGGTGTTGCTGAAAGGGCTGGTAGTTAGGGTTTTTTTGGTGCATTGTTGTAGCGTTGAACCCCGGGCCTTCCCATATGCCAATAAATGGTTCTATTTCTGGGATTTGAAACTATGATTGTTGGGAACTGAGGAAGACAAAGATTTGTGCAAAGATCCGACCTGAAACTTTAATTGTTGGGAATTGAGGAAGAAAAATCTTTGTGCAAAGATCTGACCTGAAACAAGGATTGTTGGGAACTGAGAAATAAGAAGCTTTGTGCAAAGATCTGACCTAAAATTGTGAAATATCTGTGTGTAGATCTGTCTCCCTAGTGCCTATTACTTTACTTAGTTTGAGAAGCTCTGTGCTAAAGAAAAGAAGTCTGATCTGAAGAAAAGAGGTAAGATCTGAACGCTTTTTTCTCTGATAAAGGTAAGAATAGTGAAAAGTTATAGATTTGAAAGCTTCGTGCTTTGTAGAAGTAAGATAAGTGGAAATTTGTGTTTCAATAATATGGATCTAGGTATGTTTGATAGATTTTGTCCTAGCCTGAAAACTAGGGTGCTAATAGAAGAAAGAAGGCTTGACATGCGTAGATATTATAAGAATAGTGAAAAATATGTTATACCTATGCATAGAAAGAACGTTTGGACTAACAAACGGATGCAAGATCCTAGAAAGAATTTTTTGCAGGTTAACTACTATGATCCTAGCGCACAGTACAGGAAAGGTTGGGGATCATTTAAGAGAAAGAGAGGATTAACCCTTTGTTACAGTTGTAGAAGATGGGGACATCTGGCCAAGGAATGCCCTGGTAGAAAACCTAGTTGTTGTTGTTGCAAAGATATGGACCATGAAGTATTGGATTTCCCTAGAATGATTTCTAAGCTTGAAGGAATGAACATGAGACAAGAAAACCCTAAGGCAGATCCAGAAACTACGATTATGGCAGAACCCTAGAAAGAATCAGAGAAAGTATTACTACAGATAAAAGACACCCTAAATGACCACCGACATGTCATCTTATCAGAGATCTTCAAAGAACAAGCATGCATAGAACCAAGAATAAGAGACTTTGATAGTGACTGTGTTCTAGATGAAGAAACACAGGTGATTATCATGACAGAAATAACTTGGGAAGCTATAAGAAGGCTTGCTATGATTCCTTCATTAGGAGGAATAGGACTATTCAAAGGAAAGGTAATAAACCTATGTGGAAATCTCACCCAAATACCTATGAATGCCAATGGGACTTCGACAAAGGAGGATTTGGAGATTGTTAAATTTATTGAGAACAACACCCCATTTACCATGTTACTAGGAAAACCTTGGATTGAAAAAGATCGGGACAAAAGGAAGGAAGAAGAAGAAGTTTTAGAGAAGAAGAAGAAAGAGTTAAAATATTTCATGACTAGAAGGATCACACACTTGATTGAAAAAATGAAGAATAGATCGAATCTATTTAACACCAGAGACCCGAATATCGAAGTTGCAAGAAGACTAGGAGACTCACAGAAGATTGAAGTACCTATTCCACATAAAAAAGAAGTATCACCCTTGAATCTTAGGAAATAATCTCAACAACACAAAGTAACTATGCCAAAAGCAGATAAGAATCAAAATGGAAAAAGGAATACTGAGACAAATCTCATTAGAAAGAAAGCCAGAAAGCTAAGTAAGAAGAGAGATAAGATCAAAAAGTTACAAAAGGTTCCAGAGGGAACTTCACAAAGGGAAAATTTGAAAAATTGGACCTTCACCAGGATAACAAAACAACATCACATGGCACTTCACCAGGGCAAAGCAATGCAATCGTTGGGAACAATATAACCATTCAACCGACCCTCCGAATGGGTATAAAGGCATTTATGGTTCGCCATCAGATTGTTGGACCACATCGTAATGGACAGAACAGAGTTAATGAAGGCTTCTCAGTCGTTGCAAGAGATTTGTTGCCAAGTTATCTATTTATCCCATCGCACAATACCGAGAACACTTTTGTTAACTGTGAATCTAAGCTCGAAGACTCATTTTTTTTACTTAGTGATCATTGCACTATTGTCCTCTATCCCATTGCAGTGTCTAAGTTACTCCTTGAAACTGAGATTTCCAAGCCCGAGCGTGTATGTCGGATGAGTTGAGTGTGGAAGAGAAATTTGTTGAAGAGGTTCTCATCGACCTCATGGATGAACGCGTAATCTCGATGTCTGCAGGTGTACAAGCTTCATTGAAGAGAAAAGTGCAAGACTCTTCATTGGCTGCTCATAGAGCTAGACCATCCCAACCATCAGCAGAAAAGAGAACCATGCACAAAGATGACCTAGAAAATGTGAAGCTAATTCCAACCATATTTCCTGATTACATCCCGCCTTTGGCTGGCACGGTGAATCGTGATAGTGTGCCAAGAGATTTCAAGTAGACCATGGTCACTACATACCTCCCGAAGGGGATACACAAAGTTCGAGGAGAGCAGGATTAGATCACAGCATTGAAGTTCAATGACTTCAACCTCAGAGATCACAAGATCTATGGTATGCTCACCCCTTACAAGTACCTAACTAGAACGAAGGGAAAGAATTCAAAGATAATTTCCCAACTGTGGACGATGAACCTTGCACAGTCCACCCTACTCAATGTCATGAAGATCCCACACTTCAGAAGACACCAGAAAGTCAACGCATATGTCAATCTACTACTGTCATGTTACCATGGTAGCTACTTATGGCTACACCACTGTATTACATTTGAACCAATGTTGATCCACAAGATCATAGGACTAAGTATGAAAGGACCTGACCCACATGAGTTTTATCCAGGAAAATCCGCAGATTGCGCACTGGCACAGAAGATCAAGGATACATATGGCGATGTTGAGAAGGGAACAAGAGGCTACAAGGTAGCTTCCATCCAGAGTGGTGCGGTGAACCTAGCATGGCAACTGATAGCTGGAAAGTTAGTAAGGAATAAACAACCTACGCAGGTCACCGTCTTTGTCATTGACCTCACAGGGAAGTGTGTGGAAGGCCTATAGATGAACTGGGTGAAGTACCTAGTTAACCAATTGGAACTAGATTGTCGAGAAGCATAGGATCAGGGTTATGAATTTCATTTCAGTTATATCCTGATCCTCATTGCATTTTTTTCGTGTGATATGTCAGAAGGTGTCACCTTCCCAAACATAGATTTTTTTTAATCGCTTGCTGCGAAGTTTGCTTCCATTTGGTATTCAAGTGATATGAAAAAATAATGGAAGTCGAATGTCATGTTTCATACATATTACCTCCATCTAAAGAAATCCATTGAAGTTTAGCCTCTCATGACTCCGAACACCTTACAAAGGTTCCAAACCCTGATCAAGTTCAGCGTAGATCAACACTTCATCTACATTACAATGAGAGAAGATGAACATAAAGAGAAACTCTAGTCATATTATAAACTCACAAAAGAAGACCTTGGGGAGATCACTAAGGAATGGTTTGTTGACCTCCTTATCCCCACCAACCCTGCAAATATATCTAATTTGGATAGCCCAGAGGACACTCATAAAGAATATAATACACCCAAGAAGACTAAGGAGGTCCAAAATTTAAGCAACACCTCAGGAAATACTGCTTCAGTGTCACCTGACCAAGGGGGTGATGACCAAATAAAAGTTGAACAGAAGGCAGGTGAAGTAACGCCACCTAGATATGAGGTCAAACCCTTGAATAAGAGGAAGGTTTCCCCCCAAAAACCTTCTTCCCGGAAGATATCAAAATCCACCATGACCAAGATGCAGACTGTCCTCACCTCCGATGATTTTGACTTCATCATAGCAGCCCTAAATGATGCTTCACTGAAAATAGAAGAGAAACAAGAAGCCATGAAGGAAAAAATATATGTTAGAATTGAAGTCCAACTCTAAGGGGTACAATAGTCCCTTCAGTCCATCCGCACAGTCTCCACTGTGCCCCTGCCATTGGGAGAACCAGAGTTGGGAGATGAGGCAACCCAACTCCATCTACTAGCTGATACACTTGAAGTTCGCCTTCGACGAGCACAATAAGAAACAGAAAAAGCCACCCATTCCTTGAAGCAAGTGCAAGGAATACTCATAGAACAACATAATGCTACAAAACAGGAAAACATTGCTCTCCAAGCGAAGTTTGATGAAGAAAAAGCACAAATGCAGCAAGAAAAAAAACATTTTTTCAAGGAGAAACTCAAAGTGAAAGAAGAGATCATCAGAGAACTTCCATCTGTGACATTCTTGGAAATAAAGGCAGAGAACCAAGTCACACAACAAGTAGAGCAGCTCGTAGAAGCTATCCAGCAGCTACAACAACGCATAGCATACTTAGATCTCTGCACAGTGTCTGAGACTCTGTAGGATGTAAGGGATTAAAGAGAAGAAATCATCCAAAGAATAGTTGAAAGGATAAATATCCTTACCATGGAATGAAAGTAGTTGAGTAATCATAGTGCCCAGACGTATGAGAAACTCACTGAGAACCCAGAATTGCAAGCACTCGAGTCACAGCTCCAAGAAGCAAAGAAACAAGAAGAGACAATATAGGCACAGTTGAAGCCTTGTTAACTATGGAAATAATGAAGTGATCCCAAGAGCAACGCACTGCCCAGCAACAAATCCACACTATCCAAAGCAGAGTTATGGAAGTAACTCAAAGGCTCCAACCTGTACAAGATAAGGCTTACCAATTTTTTACAGAGGTCGAAGGTCGAGGAGAAAAACTCAAGCAGGTTGTCACTGCAGTTGAACAACGCCTGTAGGGACATGTCAATGATGTAGTCATCCAAGACTTCACTGAACAGAAGGTTGTGTCACAATAACAAGTTGAAGCAGATTGAGCCACATTCGAGGATTTTGAAGCTGAACTACCCAGACCATAGTGACTCGAGACGAGTCATAGGTGAGTGTTGGGGGCATGTTGGCCCTTGACCAAGTTTTGGGAGATCCTTGGTTAAGTTTGACATATTTTGGGACTTCGACATCCTGTCGAAGATGGAGCGTAGGATGAATCATATATCATAGGATCTAGGCCCCTTTTGGGGTCCTTTTTGGGGTTTGGGATTATGTAATGGGTATGGGATGTCGGCCCATGGGTTTACCCATGTTTAGGCCTATTTTGTAAAGTATAAATAGATGTCTAGGCAATGTAAGGAAAGACTTATATGTGATGTTATACCAATGTGCTAAGTGCTAGTGATCGATCTATGTGATCAAAGGATTGTAAGTGCTCTGTGCATACTGTGTGAAGCTTGCAGAGATGAGTGCAAGTGACTGTAGAAGGCTTAGTGTTGTATCGTAGCTCAGGGAAGGAGGATCTAGCAAGGTGTGCGCTGATATCCTGTGCTATGGAGAGTAGGGTTTTTAGATTTGTTCATGTAACTGATTAACATAAGATAATAGAAGAGAAGAAGAGTTGGTGGGTGTAGCCCCAGGGGGGGTCAACCATGTATATGGTCTGATGCTCAGCTTTGTGCAATGTGTTGATGTTCTTAGTGATTTAATATAGATGAATGATCAGTCAATGCTTAGTGCTTAATAACATGGATGTTAGATCTGACTTATATATGCATTCTTAGTGTTGAATCTATTAAGACCTGATCTGTTTCATCATGCTAAGAGTTGTTAGATGCTAGATTTGGTTGGATACTGCGATGCTCTGTAATTAAAGTTTGTTTGCGTTGTTACCAAGAACTGAATATTGATGAATGTTTACTATTAAGTGATTTGTTAATTGTTAAACTCACAGATATGTGTCCCAGCTAAGGTTGTAGACATATGAGTCCTGCAACCACCCCTGCCTCTGCCTTAGGTGAGACTTCATCATCTTCGCAGGTGTTGGCGAAAGGGTCGGTAGTTAGGGTTTTTTTGGTGCGTTGTTGTAGCCTTGAACCCTAGGTATACCCATGTGCCAACAGTGATGGACAATTGTTGATGCCTATGTTGATAGTTTAACTTTCGAATTTCGTCGACACCTGTGGTACATCGAATATATTTGGAAAAATTCCTTGTAGGTAAGAATCAATTATCGACGTTCCCTTTCTCCCATTTTTCCGATGCCGATGGTGTATCGACGATCTTCATTATTATGTGGGTATTTTTCCTCTTGGATTTTTCTGATGTCCATGATGGGTGAGTGGCTCAAATTTTAAGTTGTGTGCACTTAGCCTAAATTCCGTGTTTACTTAGAGAAAAGGTCAATCTATTCAATGATTCCAAACCAGACCAAATGTGATCGATGATAAAACATAACAACAGAAAAACCCATTGACCSCTACACAACTGACTAAATTCAAAAAAGACAAAGTGGTACCCAATATAAAAATTCAAAATAACTTTTAGGGTGTGTTGAGTGCTCAACAGAACCATAAACCAAGTTACCAACCAATTAATTGTCCAATATAGAAAAAATCTTAAAGGGATAAGTGTTTAGTAAAAAAAAACCTAGACCAATCAATAAAGTTAGATGGAATGAATGCATATCACTCTCCATCAATCTACATGTAATTGTTCAACTTCATCATTCTTGAAAATTGGGGATCACATCCCTTAAAATCCACTATAGTTATTTCCTAGCTTCTTTTATCATTATACTCTACATTTTTGTCTAGTCCATATTCTCAAAATGGGTGGGGAAATCATGATTTTCTGCTTATGGAACCATCATGTTGTGTCTTTGAAAAACTTAAGGGGCCAACAAGACCTAGCCACACTTGTTAATTCTCTCTTGATTCAAGTATAAGTTGCATCCCCCAATGAAGGGAACAATTCTAGTACCACATCCTTGGCCTCGAATTGAAATGATTAAAAATTTCGAATTGAAATGATTCAAAATTTCCAATTCTTATGACCACTTACTCGAAAAGATGTTTACCCTTCCAAGAAAAGACTGTTCTTGGCTAAGATTTGGTGTCGAGGGTCATTTCCTCAAGACCATTTGCATTCAACATCTACAAAATAATTTAACTATTGAAGCATTATGTTCCTTTCTTTTGTTACTAGTCAAAACTCATATAATGTGGTTGTAGCCAATACAAAATTATTATACAAGGAATCATATTGATCAATGGCTTGTTGAATTTCAAAAGTCTTAATTCCCACTTAATATAATTGTTATGTACCTACTAATTGGACTATTACTCCCTTATCCTTATATATATTTATCTCTATCATCTCTTTTTATGATCTAGATTATGTTGAGAACAGAATGGGACACACAAAAACATAGAGAGTATAGTAATACAATGAAACCCAACTTCTATTAATGAATAAAATAGTAAAGTATTATAAAACACAAACTGACTAGAATGGTGATAGATTATCTATGAAGAGAAAGAGATGTCGGCTACACTCCTTCATAGAAAGTTGATTACAAAGAGGAAGAAATGATTATTTTATTATGAATCCTGAAAAAAAAGAGGCAAACACCCTAAACATGACAACTCTAACCCTATAAGATGTGATTCCAAAAGTATTGCAGAACACGAGGTGGTTAGTTGATACATCAAATTCTCAAGGGTACAAATTTTACATACGATATATTTTTGGGGTGCACGATAGCTCGTTGAAAAACATTATCTGAGGATTACAACTTTTGTATAGGGAAAGTGTATTCCAATACCAACCCTTGGCCCCTAAATGTCCAAAAAACCGTTTTTAAGGCCTCAAAAAAACCCCATAAATTTGTGACCCAAAAAACTGTAGAAAAACTACCAAGAAGATAGACAATCGTTGAGTCAGTAGAAGAGGTGGGTGGCCACCTATATCCACTTGGATCAATACTCCCCTATTAGGAAACAATGGTATCCATTTCATCAATTTCATTCATGATATGGGGAATCTTCTACTAAATTTGACTCTTGGTGAGCCACTTTTCTTGGTAAAGAATCTTCCCTCCTTTGTTGACCCAATAGAGATGTATGTTCTATTATTGGGTGCATTTCCTATCTGTATCCATGATTTTGTCAATTGTATCTTTCTCAAGGACTTTAGGTTTGAGTTCTAAAGGGGCCAAGTTCTCTAGTACCTCTAAGGTGTCTAGTAGAGGTGGAAAAAATGGGAGAATGAGCTCCATATTAAAGACTAGATGTAGGCAAAGGAATGGGGGAATACTTAATTCAAAATAATTCTCACCTAAAACATTGGTTATGTTGTAAGGACTATGGTCCATATCAAAGTGGGAAAATATTGTGATGGGTTCCTACAAGGAACTCTTTCTGCAAATTTAACTAGAACTTATCACCAACTTGAAACTTGTGTGGAACTCAATGTTGTTCATGTAGTTTCTTGTTTGTGGAATTGGATTTATACAAGATGTCATGGAATTGTTGGAGGATGTTTTGAATCCATTCAATAAATATGACTTCATTATCACCCTTAGTTTGAAAATGGGCATATTTTTCTTGTGTGGATGCAATGGGCATAGCTACATCAATTGGGACCAATGGATGGAATTTCAAGGACACCTGGAAAGGGTTTTGGACAATAGAGCTATGAAGGGATCAATTGTAGATAATTTGAACATAAGGAAGACTCTCATCCCATGTGCAGACATGTTTGGAGTTGTACATTCTCAAGATATGGACAATCATCTGGTTGACTACCTCCTTCTATCCATCAGTTTGGGGGTGGAAATCAATTGATTTGGTGATATTGGTGTCCATCAATGACCACAAAATATACTACAATGTTACTCAAAAATATGTTTTCACGATATAATATAATATTTTTTGGTAGCTTGAAATGAACCCAAATACTCTTGAAGAAGAGATTAACAATGGATTCCATTGTGATACTCTTCTTGCATGGTGTCAAAACTTACATGTTTGTAAATAGATAAATGACCATGATGACACAGTCATTACAATGATTGGTTAAAATTATGCTTGACCTGTAATCCAGGGAGATGGACTCTCAAGACCTTTGAGGTGTACGAAGAGGGGTGTAAGACCCTTGTTTCTTAATGGCGGGTTTGGATATGGACAAGAAGTGAAATATTAGATAGAATTGATCACATCTTGTCAAAGTTTCTTCCAAAAGAAATAATTTTGCAGTATTTACACTATTTTTTCCATACCAAAGTGTCTTTCCACCAGAATGTAGTGAGATTCCCAAATCAACTTCACATTCATTCTCCAAGGAAAACAAATTTGGTCGAGATGTTATAACAATCCATCCTAGATATTAAAGTATATAATTTGTTTTCCTGCACTCAATGTCTAATAGATAGCAATGAAGTTAGAGTCATTGTTGTGTAATTTTGGTCGCCCAAAGGTCGCATGCCCATAAAAGTTAAGAACTGTGGTTAGTTCCACAATCGGGGGTCAACTGAGGTAGTCTAAAATATGCTTGGTTCTTCCCTTATTATACTTGATGTTCAAGTAAAATTGTTGCAGGTATGTGAACCACTTCTAATGGTGGTCATTTTGTAACTTTCCTTATGTCTACATGAATTTCATAGTTATGTGATCAGTGTGGATGATTGTTTCGTTTCCTAGGATATAATGCTTCCAATGTTGAAATGCCTCTATGATGGAGTACGTATCTTTCTCATAGGTGGGATATCTTTGAACAACATCATATAGTCACTAATACATTAGGCCCATTTTTCAACAATTTATCAATGAATTTCCGTCACAAAAATGTTGAGCTTCCAATGAACACATCAACTTGTTTTCATCCTTAAATACGTGTCACACTATTGATGAACAACCCATCATTACTATTTTGAAAATGATTCCAATGCAATCTTAGGTCAAAATATCGACACAAAGTGCATGTAAATAGAATCAAAAGTTCATCTAATGATTGAAAAATGTTGGTTGAAATATCGATGTACTTTTTCCCATCGTTTGAAGCATGTTTATCGATATCTCGACGTATGTTTATTGATATCTCGACGTATGTTTATCGATATTTCAGCATGCACTTGTCAAAAGAGGAATTAAAGAGAAAAAAAAATCATCTATTAATCGATTAACATTGGTCGAATGATTGGCGTACTTTTGTCGATCCTTCTATGTATGTTTGTCGAAAGAGCGTGTAAAGAGAAAACAATTTTTTTCTAGATCGACTAACATTGGTTGAAATATTGGCATACTTTTGTTGATCATTCGATGTATGTTTGTCGAAAGAGTGTGTAAAGAGAAACATAATTTTATCTAATAATTGACTAACATTGGTTGAAATATTTACATACTTTTGTCGATCACTCGACATATGTTTTTCGAAAGAGCATGTAAAAAGAAACAATTTTTTGTCTAATGATCGACTAATAGTGGTCGAAAGATCAATGTACTTTTGTCGATCGTTCAATAATTTTTTTAGGAGTGCTTGTCTATATGTCAATAAACCTTCATTGGAAGATCGACAAATGTACATCGAAATATCATCTACATTTTTTTCTCTGTCAATGTACATTGGTAGAAATTTAATAAAAATTGAATCGTAAGTCCGACGATTTCTGGACAAAATTTAAAAAAAAATTCCATTGTTGAAGACCTTGGTTCATATAAATTTACTTGTTATTGGAAACTCGTTTGTTATTATGTGTAATTACAAGAAAATATTACCATAAGTTTTTTGCTTCCAGAAATAAATTTAGGACAACGAGGATCATGTTTTAGATTCGATTTTACCAAAGATGGAGTTATTGTTATAATGCCAATACATTCACCATGAGACAGTGAAACAAATGTACCCACTTGTAAGTGTTTTTTTAGAAAAGAAATTAGATTATGGAAAACCTCACTTACTTATGATTACAATGTTGCCAACAATTTAGGATAGTGACGTAGTCAACATTAAAATCAAATTTCAAGTGTTGTATATATATCAAATTGTGAAGAACCAATAAAGAAATTAATTTCTTCTCCAAGTGTATTTAGAGTCAAATTGGGAATGTTTCATATTGTCCTTGGAAAATCATAACATATAGGATACATTACTCATGAAATGTATATTTACCCAATCATAGAGACCATACCACCAAATAGATATTGCAATTGATTTTTTTCCACCCTTAATATTTAAATCATTTGATGCTAATGTAAACATAAAAACAATCAAGAGTGAATAAACCAATAGTCATGTCTACAAAAAATTAAAAAAAAAAAATCCTAAAATTGGTTGTAGTTAAGAGGCCTTCATTCCACGCAATAATAGTTCACAAGATATTCATTGTTCATAATCAGACATTGGATATTATGTGACACTAAAACATTTATGTGATATTACAAATCTATTCCTCACAAAAGATAAAGGAAAGGACTTAACTATCCATAACCAACATTTAGGAATATCACCCTAAAACAATTATATGTTCTTGCGGAGTCCTTGATTATTGCAGTAAATCATTACATGGTCGTCCATCCTCACAATTGGGGTTGTGATGTCACTCCTTCCCACAATAGTGAACTGTGATGATTAATACAATTCACCAAGGTTGTACCATTGTGCCCCCACTTAACATGATCAAAAGTTGGCATTGTGTGGGGATGATGTATTAAGAATATGTTTCCAACTAATAAACTTATTGAAGTTCATCCAACCTATATGATTTGTATTGTATTAGATCCTATGAAATTCTTCTTTCATAATAATAAATGTTTACAAGCCTATATAGATCAAGTATGTGCCAATTTCTATTCTACATCATTCTTGTTCTTTGTTTTCCAGCTTATTCATTGACACAAGTCCTATGCACAAGAAGCATTCAAGAATTATGTTGCAGCTAGTTGGGTTAATGACATAATTTGTTCCCACTTCAATTTTGTTTGGTTTAGATCAGAAATATTGGGTTAGATTTATTTCTAGTGAGTGGTATCTTCCTTTTGTTTATAGAAAAAAAGATTCAAAACTTTTCAAAATTACAGGAAAAATGAAGAATCTCTTAAAATTCATTGTTAGTATATGATATAGGAAAATACCTTCTCTAATATATTGAGTGAAATTTTAAGATATTAAACTAGTGGATCCTATACCAAAAACATAATTTTCCAAGTGTATGGAAGAGAATCAAACTTCTTGAAGTCAAGGCGCTGCCATGTTGTGTACTAAAGAATATAATGCAAAATAATTATTATATGAAAACAATTATTTTCTAGCCTACTCAAATATAAAAAGTTACTTCTTACTAGATGACACAAAAAATCAATAGGATTTCATATACACCATCCAATATATGAATCAACAATTACCTATTTCCACATTCAATAACACCTTTTCTCCTAAGCATGCATCCATCCAATGAGACAACACCATCTCTTATGAAATATGTGGTATGTTTCATGTGGTTTCTTTTTTTTATAGACTTGAAAATATGAGAAATTAATAAAAAATGATGTTCCTCTCAATCCAATCCCTGATGAAGTTGAAGAGCACAACTCCTCATGATCCAAATTTATCATATATGGGAAATAAAAAACAATGGAATTTGGTAGAAAAAAAAAGATATAGAGATTTTTAATTGTCAATCACTAATGTCCTGAAGTTATCACAAAAATATTCTAAATAAATTTTGGCATCCAAAACCATATACTTCCAAACAAATACAGATATTTCCTATAACCAACCCAAGTATTATTTGGTGTCTTTTCATAAATAAGGATATAGTATAAAACTTGTAACATGGTCATCAAAAAATAGAGTTCATTTAGTAATATAGATCCTGATTTACCACTATTAGACACACCTACCACACTTAGAGGGGGGGTGAATGAGTGTGGGGCTCTTTTTACCAAAACTTCCCTCTTATACAAAACTCATTAGTTAACATTAAACTTTTACTCATTACTTATTGATGTCATTTATAACCAGATAGATGCGAACATATATAAACACCATATATCAGCAACATAGATCATCAATAAGTCATCACCACAAGGAACACAAAGAACACAAGATGTATGTACAATTTTCTTTTTATTACGGACTACAATCCTTGGGGTTTTTTAGCAACAATTGAATAGAGTACAACTCTAAAAGAGCACCATCTCTATAATGCAAGACTCATCTTACACCCTCAACACCAACTGAGATGAGGCAATAATCCTCAATAGACATCAATCTGCAACAGGTACATGACCTATCAGTAGTGCAGCCCCCATGTGTGTGCACCCTGTCTCACTACAACTCGCATATATATATGCATTCAATATATACAAAAACATGTGTATGACTTTTGAGCTATTAGGTTTTATCCTTTTCATCACATACTCAGATCCTTTGCAACCTGCTAGAAGACTTTCTTTTGTTTTCCACTGTCCAAAATGACCACCAGCCAGTCACAACACATCCAAGCTCTCCAATAGCTTACTCATGCTCCACAACCAATCAATATGAATGCTAACTCAATAATGTATAAGAAACTAGTATACCATAGCAATAATATCACAACTGAACCACAAGAGTACTTCTCACTCCATCAACCAACATCAACCACATCACATCAGTCATACCAAGAATGCCCTAACCATTCACAACACAACAAGAAATACTATCCATCAAGACAATAATGTAACCATACCAATGTATCAGTGACAAATCTGAGCCCATAGAATGTAGATATGGAACCTGCTTCAGTCTTCAACTGCCAATCATCAGCTCAAACACAGGTCTACATGATTATATCCACTGTACGCACCCTATCCTCATACAGACCACGTATGTATGTGCCTTGGCTCATTACAACCCATGTACACATCAAAAACTAGGGTTTCTGAAGCTTCGAGACTTTTGTCGTCAAGATCTTCGATATTACCGAAACTTTCATGCATCCATGAGATCCTCCTCATGCTCTCTTTCTTAGAATATATCATCAATCATGCTCAAGAGATCCACACCAAATATGCTCTCACAAGAATCTCTACATCAACACTCCAAAACATAATCTCACAAGAAGCTCTCCATTGATCGACAAAAAAAATATATTACAAGAGACCATTGCTATCTTATTTATACTTTCATTCTCTAGGTCACTTAAGCCATTTCTAGGTCACTTAACCTATTTTTCTTATTTTATGGTTAACCACTTTCCATAAATAGAAAGTTCTCCAGTCTTTATCATTTAAATATTCCTTCTTGATTTTGTCACTTCTCTTTATTATTTAAATAATCCACCTTGACTTTGTAACTTTACTTTATCATTTAAATAATGATTTCTTCTTTTAATACACTTTGACTTCTTTGACCTTATGGGGCTTCAATCCATCATATGGGGGTCCTTCAACTTCGTAGGGCCATAACTCTTAAGCCGTGAGGAGTTATGTGACATTCCACATACCACCGGAAATGACATGACAAGAACTATCCATCTAGGATAATTTCAGCAACAAAATAATTGATCTTATCCTCTTTATTCCACATAAAAGCATGGGTTCTCTCAACCATAACTCAACCGCAAAGCATCTTCCCATGAGGGATTTCACCATAAGGGGACCACTTTGGATTTCATCCATTTATACCATGATAAGAAAATAATGAGTCAAACTATGCATCATATATCAATGAATCCATCTTCATCATGTATCAATGACAACTCATAGATCCATATTCATCTATGTGTCATATCAATGATAGTATATTGATCCATCTTCATTGATCGGTTTCCACTTGACATCCATCATTCTCATCGAGGAAAATACATATACATTTTTCATCAATCACCAATCAATCAAGCCTATCAATCAATCCATTAACATCAATCAATAATTTAATCACTTGACATCAATCAATCAAACCATTTGCATCATTGACAACATGATCCAACAATCTCCCCCTTTGGCATTGATGGAAATACCAACATTGATGTCAACACCAATCATTGATTTCAACATGTAGAGAAGGCAAATTCTACATCTATAGTCATCAATAATATCCATGTGACTATCTCTTCCCATCAATTATGGTTATCTCTACCCATTAAACATCCATCACATCAATGTGATTATCTCTCCCCCTTTGACATTAATGGAAAAGGGTCTTCTCTCCTTGGGTCTAATCCCCTTGCTTGAAATCTCCTTGGGGCTTCTCCCCCTGTCTGAATGTCTTTGATCTTCCTCTGAATAATATCTTCCCTTTTTAACAAGGGATATCACTTTGATGTAATGCTAAAGATACATCGCTTATACTCCCCATGTGACCACCGCTCCCCCTCAAATTATGCCTCTGTGCTCTTTATTCAAATATAGGGATTTTTTCTAGGTATGCATCTAATAAAAATCTCCTCCTAGAATCATGGGAATAAGAATGATTCCCCCTATGGGTATGTCTCCCCCTATATCCTCTGAATTATCATCAACATGTAGTTGCTACTGCTCAAACGGATTATAGATCAACTTCTCTTACAATGACGATCCTTGGACCTATCCATGCAGTAAACTTGTGCCATACCATACATCATGAAAAAAAATGCATGTCAAAAATAGAGAAACATGAACATAATATCAACCAAGTACATCATGTATCAAAATGTGCCCACGATGCACAACATCCATGTACATCAACCATGTACATCAACATCATACAATTTTCCAAAAGATACCATCCATGGAGTGTATTAACCATATGCCTCTATCAACATGTCAACATGTGAATCTACCAATATGCCAACCATGTGCATCCACCAACATTCCAAACAAGTGTCATAACACTCATGATATGTCTCCATCAAGTACCATAACCATGTATCAGAAAAATACCAATTGTTGTTCTAATCAAGTGATACTAATGGTGTAGTATCATCAAGCATATTCCATATATGAGTGTATCAAAAATCACTATGCACCAATACCAAAACACGATGAATCCTCATACATGTATGCCAAATCCTCCATAACATATATGTCAATCAAACTGCTAGTAGGTGCCTATACCAATGTACTAGAAATGTACCAATCATGCATCAACTAAATATCATCAATGATTATACAACATGATCACCTCATCAACTCACCAACTAAATGTCCCAATATGTATCCCATTCATATGCCAAAATCATGTATTAATTTTTTCAACAAGTAAGCTTCCAATCAAGATACATTACATGACCACTGTTGTAACCAACAAAAATGCATCAATCCATACTCATAGGTTAGTGCCATGCACCTGAGATTTTATTTTACATAATCCAAAAGGTGAACATTTAAGCCTACAACAAATAATGTCAGAACCTGCAACAAACTATGCCATCCCCTACATCATAGAGTTATATCAAGCTGCAACCCATGTGGATTGCCTTTTTCCCAAGGATTTTCCACATATGCAGCATGTTTCACAATAGAGCGCATATGTACACGACCTATTCAAGGTTAGCATGCGTATGTACACGACTGCTACCATTGTCACCCTTGTATGCCTCAGTAGATGACACATTTGAACTTCCCTTCAGTCTTTCATTATGTTCTGGCTTCTCTATCTGCTTCACCCACTTATGTAGATGTCCCTGCTCCTCAAAACTTGAGCTATGAGAATCCATATTTTCAAAGATGTCTCCATTTATTACTTCATTCCTTCTTCTAGCCATGCTATTTGAAGTCCTCATCATGGACTTTATTCTTGGCTTCCAGCACTCCTGGGATTTATGGCCAAATCCACTACATCTGTAGCATCTCATGGTGTTACAATGAACAACATTGTGTCCTAATTGATCACATCTCCAACACCTTATGGTGTTATAAAATGTTCCATTATATCTCCTTTCATAAGATGTACATTCAAAATCTTTGTGACCATATCCATTACATGAATAACAATGCCCATGAAAAATACTTTCATACCTTTGCTTTGGTGTCCCAATAATAGCTTCTTGATGTCTTCCTATCTTTGTTCTTTTGAAAAAAAAAATTCCTTGTGTAGATGGTTGTTTTGAAACATTGTCTTCCTTATTTGATGGAATTACCTCATGCTTCTTTGAGATGCTTGCTTCAACATGTGTAGTCTCCTTTTTGTATCCAAGACCTAATTTATCATATGGTGATCTTTGAATTTCCAAGATCTCATCCAAGATTAGTGATCTCTTCAAGAATTTATTTGACTTCTCCACTTTCTTCCTAAGATCAACAATTTCAACTTTTAACTTACAACAAGACTCTTCCTTTTCATTTATCTGATTTTTGAATAGTTCCTCTATCCTTTTGGCTTCTTCAATTTGGGTCTTGAGATGGACAATAGTTTCAAAAATTTTGCTAATCTCATCATCTACATTCATATCTTTTTTTCCATTCTTTAGTCTAGTGATATATTCTTCCTTTTCTTCTAATTGAGTCTTATTTCTCTCTTCTTGTTCTTTGAGCATTTCCTTTAACATCAATATGTGCCTTTAATTCCTCCTAAGAAACTTCTTAGTGTTATCCGAAAGATGGTTATAGTGTTTATAAAAATGATCACTACTATATCTATATAAATCCTCTTCAACTTCCTTTTGAAGTTCTAATAGATTTTATTCTATTCTTTCCATGAGATAACTACCATCAAACTTTACACAAACTATTTCTATATCTTCTTCTTCACTTGAGAAAAATTAAACATCATATCATTTTGAATCATTGCAATCAAGGGTCTTTGAGGATTCTTTACCTTTATTTGAAGTATCTTCAAAATCTTCTTTTTTGCCAACATTATCAAATGATTCTTTTCCTTCATTTGAAATGTCTTCAATATCTTCATTTGTGCTAACATCATTGCTTGATTCTTTGTCTTCATCTGAAATGTTTTCAAGATCACATTTAGAAATAATGCATTCAAAGTTTATGGAGATTCTTTACCTTTAATGATCTTGATGGAGTGGTCTTCAACATCTTCTTTCTTGTTTTGATATGTCTTCTCTAGCTTTAGCCATATATCCTTGGCGGAAGTGCATTGTCCTATGATCTCTTTGATAGGGCTTGAGAGTACACTAAGAATGGTATTGAGAGCCAATGCATAATTCTTCTTTCATTCCATTTGAGAAACAAAATTTGACTTGTTCTTCAAAGGAATTGATCCACCAATGGTTGCCTTCCAAATCATTGCTCCCATTTTCTTCAAATGTAATCTCATTCTATTCTCCAAGTAGAATAGTTTTCCTCATCAAGGATTGGAACTTCATCATCAATTTGTGTGTCTATGGATATCCTTCAATATTGTTAAGTCTTGTAGTGAGGGCCCGCTCTGATACCAATTATTGGACACACCTACCACACTTAGAGGGGGGGTGAATAAGTGTGGGGCTCTTTTTACCAAAACTTCCCTCTTACACAAAACTCATTAGTTAACATTCAACTTTTACTCATTACTTATTGATTTCATTTATAACCAGTTATATGTGAACATATATCAGCAACATATATCA
>JZKD02S0200520.1:0-10203 GCA_000966675.3 Picea glauca | reverse complement strand
CATGAAGGTTTATCAAAGGGACAACTTTAACACAGATCTTGAGGAGATGCGATCCAGTTTTTGGAAGGGGGATGTCGAGACAACATTTTCTTTGACCCCTGAAGTATTTTTTCCACAGAGCAGTTTGCGCCCAACCAGGCTTTGGAGCGATTATTTTCCAAACTTGCTTAGCTCCCATTGCTACATTTTGAATGTTGAGATCTTTAAAATTCAGACCGCCTTCCAACAGGGGCTTGGTGATTTTGTCCCAGCTTACCAGGGGGATTCTCTTTTCGTTTTGTTTACCACCTTTCCAGAAGAAATTACAAATGTAATCTTCCATTTTCTTGAGGATACAAGCTGGAGCCAACATGGCAGAAAATTGAAAGATTGGGAGGCTGTTAAGGACAACCTTAATAAGCACTATTTTACCAGCATGGTTGAGCCAAGAGAAACCCCAGGCATGAATCTTGAGCTTGAAGTGATCTAGAAGAGGGAGCCAGTCTTTGCTAAAGCCTGCCTTTTGGAAAATTAGAAGTCCCAGGTACTTGAAAGAAGACCAGTTGGAAGAGGCTGCAAAGCCCAAGCATCTGGAGATGGCATTAAGCGTGCTGCCAGGAACATTCCAACAGTAAATATGGCATTTCCTTTTATTTAGGATACTTCTCATTGCATCACAGTAATCATCCAACACTCCTTTGAAGTGAGAGGCTGAAATCAAATTGCCTGCACCCAGCAACAGAGAATCATCGGCGAACAATGCATGATTAATATTTTTGACTCCTCTTGCAATGTTCAGGCCCATTATCTCTTGGTCTGCCTGTTTTTTTTCCAAGTAAAAGCTTAAAACAGAAGCTTGAAGGACGAAGAGGAGGGGGGAAAGGGGGCACCCCTGTCGGAGCCCTCTTAAGGCTTTGAAGAAAGATGTTGCTCGCCCATTCACCAAAGGAGCAATCCAAGGTTCAAAGATACAAGACCGAATCCAGTTGATGAAGTTATTCCCGAATCCAAACTTTTGCATAACGTCAAATAGAAAGCTGTGTCTAACACGATCAAAGGCGTTTGCGAGATCAAGATTGACGACCATACCCTTTTATTTTCGAAGCAGACTTGAGTGTATCGCCTCTTGAACTAAGATGAAGTTGTCCCCGATCTATCTCCCTTGAACAAAACCCCCTTGATTCTCAGGGATAATAGAAGGGAGTAAACTTTTCAATCTGCTGGCTATCACCTTTGTTATCAGCTTGTAACCAATATTGCAAAGAGAGATAGGGCGAAATCTGTTGAAGGCATTGGCTCCCTTTTCCTTAGGGATGAGGGAAAGGAAGGCAGAATTAGTGTTGCCCCCAATTTTCTGATAGGCTTGGGATTTCAGGACTAGTTTATGCAAATCCTTTTCGATTATCTGCCAATAGGTTTGGAGAAATCTGGCTGTAAACCCATCTGGTCCGGGGGTTTTATCGGGCTCCATGGTGAAGAGGGCAGCCTTAATTTCTTCTTTGGTTACCTTAGCTTCGAGAATCTAGTTCATTTTATTGGTGATCTTTGAAGGTACTACCTCGAGGAACTTGGAATTCTGGTCCCTCTCCCCTTCTTCACTGAAAAGGTTTTTAAAATGGGAGTAAACTGCCCTTTTGATGCTGGCAAAATCTTTGTGAGTAGTGGCATCTTCTTTGATTTTTGATATGGAGTTAAAGTTTCTTCTCGCTTGGGATTGTTTGTGGAAGAAGGAGGTGTTCCTATCTCCTGCTTTTAGCCAAATGTTGTGAGATTTCTGTCTCCAATATTCTTCCTCCGACAAACAAGCCTTGTGAAACTTCTGCTGTAAATCTGCTTCCTTGTCTAAAATTTCTTTTGTGATTTCTGCACTTTCCGTCTGTAGTTGGTGGAGCTCCAGGCTGGCTTGAACTTGTTTTCTTTCAGAAGCTGGATTAGGGAGGGTTTTGGCCCAGCTTTTTAGGACTGCTTTCACTCTTCTGAGTTTTTCCTCCCAGATGTAGAAGGAAGATCCCTTGACAGGCTCCCTCCAACTTTCCTCTACCTTCTTCATGAAATTCGGTTCCTTGACCCATAAAGGACTAAATTTGAAAGGTATAGGGCCTAGATTTTTTTGGGCCAAGAATTCAAGTTTGATGGGCTTATGATCTAAAACACTGCAAGGGAGAATATGCATACTAGCCTCTAGACCTACAAGAAGGAAAGAAATTTGAACAAGAAATCTATCAAGTCTTGCTGCTATATGACCAGGTCCGATTCTTTTATTTGACCAAGTGTACTTACCATTGGAGGGCTTGATGTCGAGCAGATCCCACTCTTTCATGAGGTCCTCCACCCATTCTCTTGTTGGGATCCTGACAATATTGCCTCCTCACTTCTCTGATGAAAGCAAGGTGAGATTAAGATCGTCGGTGATGATGACATTTTCCACATTCTCTGTTTCTGCCAGATACCTGATGGAGTCCCAACAAACCTTTTTTTCCCTCGCGTTGACTAGTGCATAAACATTGAAGAGGCTGATGACCTCCTTTGTGTCCATAAGCTGAAGTTTCAAATATAGCCAATGGTCATTTGTAATTTCAGTGATCAGTGCGTACTTGCTGCTGTTCCAAAGAGAGCCCAACCCACCCAAGGTTCCTTGAGCCGAAACGACCAGTCCTCCACCTTTCTTCCTGAATTTCTTGCTAACTTGAAGGAAGTCTTTGCCCTCCATTTTTGTCTCCTGGATTAATAGAATATCAGGGGCTTCTATTCTTAAGAGGCTTCTCACGACTTCTTCTTTCACTTTGTTCCCCATACCCCTACAATTCCAGGAGACGACCTTCATCACTTACTTTTTTGGGTGTGTTGGGCTCCCTTGGAGCCCTGAGCCTGATTCCTTGTCATCTTCAGGGTTTTTGCCAAAAGTTTCTCAAGGGTTTGTTTGCTGGCTTGAAGCTTATCTTTGTAGGTTTCCAGCTCTCTCTTATCTCGGGCAGACTTTCGGCCTCTTTTCGATATTTTGGCCGAAGTTTGTGTGTCCCCTATTTCTCCTTCCTCTTTTCATTCCTCTGAATCTTGTTCCTCCTCTTCAACTTCTGCTTGTTTATCCTTGAGGCTTTTAGAGGCACTTTCCCCTATCCTCAGGGCTAAGGGTACCCCTTTGTCAGGGGACAGTGACTTTTGTTTTTCGACCTCCTGGATTTCCTCTGATGCTGAGCTTAAGGGCCCAAATTTGTTTGTTTGACCGTTTAGGGAGGGGCCATGCTGTTTAGGATCCGACTGGGGGCCTTTGTCTTTTGGAGCCCCGGATCTGGGGGTTTTATGGGAGTTTTTTGTCCACTTGATCTGATTTCATCCTTCCTCCTTCTCTTTTTATTTCTCTCCATTACTCGGGTAGTCCCTGGCAAAGTGTTCGTAGACATGACATTTTCAACACTTGAAAGGAAGCTGCTCGTAATCTAATTTTTGCACACGAGTCCAACTGCCGACTTTGATTTTTATTGCCTCCAGTTGTCCCACCTCTAGATCGACCTCAACACAGATTTGGGCGCAGTCATATTGGTCCTTATTGTTAGCCCGTTCAATAAATTTTCCCAGTGAGTTACCTATGTGTTGCAAAGAGTCCCAATTCCAGCAGTGAACTGGGAGGTTCAACAACCTGACCTATACTGGAACGGTTGTAGGGACGTCCACTTCTGGATCGAAGTCCGACGTCCACTTGTTGAGATACAAGCCATGAGGGCCCATGAAATAGGGCCTGTTCCTAAATATCATATCTTTGTCCTCTTTTATAGTGAATTCGAACAAAAAGAAGCCTCTCCCCAAGAAGTAAGAGGTTACACTATTCTTGATCAAGGGTTTCCAGTTTTTGATCACCCAGTTCTCCATTGCTTTTGGCGAGGGCCAAAGGCCAGTAAAATGTCCCACAAGGGCACGATCCGCCAGAGACAAGGTGACCTGGATCGGTTTCTTTGGGGGGAGGGAGATTTCGGGAATATCGTCTAACTTTTTCACGAACTTAGGGGGTTCAGAAGTCTTCTTTTTCGGCAGAGAGGCCAGCATTTGGTTGAAGGCGTCCTCAGCTGTTGGAGTGGATGGCGATGGAGGAACTTGGGAGAAGCCCAACGCCTCCATGGCGGTGAGAGGAACCCTGGATCAGTTGCGCGTGGGCTCACGGATCGCCAGATCGTGAGAGGAACCTCCACAGTGTAGTGACTTCAAGTTTGCTATTTTTTTTAAATATGGAAGTGTGGTGTTTTTTTTTTAATAAAAGTATGTGAATTTGTTTTTACTAAAATTTGAAATTTTGATTTTATGTAAATGAAATTATGCCTTAAAAATATTTTTGATTTCACTTGTTTTTGATGAATTTTAAAGATTTTTGTTTTACATGCTTTATACTATTTTACTAATTATTAGTATTTTTTTATAATTATTGAATTTTATCCTATTTTTAAATATTTTGTTATTAGTTGATATATAATAAGTTTAAAAAGTCCATAGAGTTAGTTTAATTGGTCTAGAGCTAGATATGATTTTTTCATGTTTTTATAAGGGTGTATTGTAATTACTTTTTAGTTAAAAGCTTTTGACTTTCAATTAGTTGGTAACTTTTTGAATTAACTTCCAAAGTGCAACATTATAATTTCAAAAAGTTTTTATTGTGTGTTGTAATTTATTTGTAAACTAATTTTGTTCAATTTTTTTTCAAACTCTTACTAAGCAACTTTGCTACTCATTCCACTTGTTTCCTTTCATAATTTCCAAAACTTCTTTCCAAACAATTTTTGTTTTATAACCCCTACCCTTTTTTCATTACTCCAAACATCAGTAAAGACGAGACAATGAAGGACATGGTACTAACAACCTCTTTTCAATATAAGGAGTTTATTTATGTATGATGTTGCAATCTTGGAAAAAATTGTGAATACATAATGGTTCTCAATTTAGCCACTACTTCTCATGAGTATTATAAATATTTATCCATTTCTAGTAGTCAGTGTTGTTCATTAATATCACTAAAATCATTACATGGTTTATTATTAGGTAATATTATACCATATGCATTCATACAAGAGCGATAAACATTTAAAACTATAAAAAAATGTATCACCTAGTATATAGGGGTTAAGGGGTATTTTTAATATATTAAAAACATATAGATATTGGGGGTATAGAATTAGGTATCGACGGGGTGTTTACAAATAGGTATCATGAGGGTTTCAATTAGATGTCATGGTGGTGGTGGTGCAGTTGAATATGTTGATTTAGATTGGACTGGCCTGCACCCTTCAAGATCCACAATGACATATTCTCTATCCTTGGATGCTCTTCTTGCTCTTTTAATTCTTGATGCCTAGAATCCTCTCCATGACATAGGAACTTCTCACATCTATGGAAGTATATTCATTTTCTTAAGCATTATAAGGCTTGACATAACCCCCAATGTTCCCATATAGATCTATCGTATGCATTTTCCCATCGATTTGGGACCTGCCAAAATTGAGGATTTGACTAAAATTTTCATTAGAAATTGAGGATTTAACCAAGACATGGAAAATCTACCTATGAGAAGGACTATGTAATGAATCCCCATTGGGTAAACACAAATAAAGTGTCATATGAATTTGCACATGTAGCTTCTAGAAATGATTTTGCCTCACATAATAAGAAGTGTGATGTAGACATTGATATATTGATGACTCAAAAGCCAACTCTTTGCTACTAGTCTCTTTACTTGGTTGCTCCTTTGGGAAAGAGAAAAGGAGGCACGATTTGGGTAACTTGGACCCTTTTGACCTCATTGGATGATGCAAATCAATTAATGTTGTTAATATCTCCATTAATCTCCAATCCGTTCATTGTTTAAATTAACATAAATAATTAATCCTCATGCCCCTTGTTGTAACATTAAATGATTTTGAACAAAATTTAATTTAATTTAATTTTAATTAGTGTTAATTAGTTAGTTATCCGGTTTAAACTTTTAAATTTTCTTTAAATTTTCTTTAGTTATATTTAAGTTTCATTTCAAAATGTTTTAAACAAAACATTAATATAATAGTTTAGGTTATTTTTATTTATTTTTGTTTAGTTCTAAAACATTTAAATAAAATGCAATATAGTTTAATTTTGATTTTTGTTCTTAGTCATTGAATAAACTTTATATTAGTTTGAATATGTGGTAATAAACTTTATGTTAGTTTTAATAAACTTTATATATGCTTGATATACCCCTAATCCGTTTATTGTTTAAATTAACATAAATAATTAATCCCCATGCCACTTGTTGTAACATTAAATGATTTTTCCTCGGATGGGGTGACACTTGGCGATTGTATGTCACATGGCGCGTTGGCAACAAGGGCATTTAAATATCCTTGCCGCCAGCATCCTCCTCGGATCACTCGAAATGCTTAACATTTACTCCGGCCAGAGCCTAGTGCGTCGAGACAATTCAATAGCTCTAATGGTGCTTCAAGTTTGGCCCTCTGGTACTGGTACGATGCATCCTGCCCGCAACACTCTGGCATTCATGGCTTCCTTAGTCATCACCTCACTCATAATCACGCAAGTGTTTCCCTTATCTCTGGATTTCATCCTTAGTTTCTCATTCTCCCCTGGCTGTTAAGCTTTGGGTATCCCAGGCCTCTATAATTTTCCTTCTATCCATCCTAAGCATTTTTGGCCTTTCCACTGTGAATTCTTCCCCCCATGAGCTCAGGTTCGCCATGCCTCATGAGAGAGTCAAATCCAAGCGTGTGTCGGCCTACTACAGTCAAGTAGGCAGGCACCGACGCATTGGACCGACCTCTCTCTCTCCCATTCCAGGAAGCAACTCAACCCACTCTCCCCACTCTGATCAAAATTGGGGCATGGATGCTCAGGAAGAGCTTCAATCACCTATTCCAATGCCAACCTATGGATGATGCATAGTGGAGGAGGAGATTCCTCCTAATTGGGAGGAGATTCCTCATAACTTGTAGGATATCATTGGTGAATAGATGACACAAACAAGCATCGAAATCCCCTTGAATTCCTCGGAGCCGGTCATGACAAGTTGTCTGGTAGAATAGGAATTTCCTTCTCTGATGCTAGATTGCTGCAAGAATTTTGCCAACCCAACGCGAAAGACCTAGGGATCAAATGGGGTGAATTCTGGAATGAGGAGGACAACCACGACCCACCTAGTAGGGAATTACACACAAAAGTGCCAATGCAACCGAATTTGGAAAACCACGACCCACCCAGATCATGCAGGCTCACGGAGGATCATTTGGCCCTCATTTTCGATATGAGAAGGGACTTGGCCGAGCAACTGCACAACCAGAGCATCCTCAACAAGCACCTTGATATTTTGTTGTTGGACAACTGAGAGAGGGGGGTGAATCAGTTGTTACAATGCTTAAACAATTATACTTATTTTAAACTCTTTACATAGCATTCAATGATAATCACAATAATGCAAGAAGGTAGGCAATAGAATATTCAACATCAATCACACAAATGAAATATACAGGGACATATATTATCTGAGGAAACCCATAAAGGGAAAAACCTCTTCTTATTGATATGATAAGTAATCTTTATTTTCTATTCATATTCATTCATATGAGCACCAACTCATTGTGAGGCTACCACCTCTGTTTTGCAAGTTGCAACTTGCTGAGAGCACCAACTCTTTGGTTTCTCTAGCACCCACTAGAAGGAAGCACCAACTCCCCGGTTTCTCTAGCACCCACTAGAAGGAAGCACCAACTCCCTAAGTGTTCTAGAACCAACTGGATGCAAGCACCAACTTCTAGTCACACAGACACCAACCTGTATAACAAGAAACAACAGTTCTCCCTTGCACCACCCTGCCACCCTAGTATTTCTGGCTGCAACCAGATGGAAGCTACAACTTCCTATGTTCAAGCACTCACTTGAAACTCCGAGGACACCAATCCTCCCTAGCACCTCCCAACCACCCTAAGTATAAAAACTTCGTTACTTGAGACTTATTACAGTGATACAATGTTTATCTATATCTTACCATTCTCATCACTGTTCTGTTGCATTGCTATGCTCTGCCTGCATCAGTGTCTTCCTGCTCGGGTTATTCTTTGAACTTTTTGTTCTTCTGTCGTGTCTCTACATGCACACCTCGACTTCCTCTTCCTCTCTCAATTATGCATCTCTATTCTATGCGTTATGCCTCTTCTGTGCATTTCGGCTGCTGCGCACATCATACTTTTTCCCCGTGTAAAATTAATCTTAACAGAAGCAACCTCCTCTTCTCTGTTCTGTGTATATTTATAATGCCCAATCCTCTGCCAGATAATACACCTAACTCTTCATCCCCTCTGGCGATTACACTTAGTCTATTCTTCATCCATGGCCGTTAGCCTAAGACTCTTTGGCTTCTCTGGTAGCTACAGTCTTCGACTATTTTCCATCTGTCAATCGTCTCTATTCTGAGTCTTCATTCCACTGACAGATACTTCGAGACTCTTCAACTTCTCTGGCGATCACAATGAGATTCTTTGAATTCTCTAGTAGATGCAATCAATCATTTTCTGCAGTTACAATCTGTTGGCACTTGACCAAGTTTTGGGAACACTTGGTCATATTTGACTGTTTTTGGGACTTTGACAACCTGTCGAAGATGGAGCGCCAGACAAAGCAGAGATCAAGGGGTTTCGGCCCACTTTCGGGTCCCTTTTTGGGTTTTGGGAATATTTAATGGGAAAGGGATGTCGACCCGTGGGTTTACCCACGTTTAGTCCCACTTTTGTAATGTATAAATAGACATATAGGCATCTAGTAGAGAGGAGAAGGATTGTATTATATCTATGTGATATAGGCTAAGTGAAAAAAAGGGATCTGTGTGATCGAGAGCTTTGTGTATTTTGTATAGACTTGCAGAGCTTAGTGCAAGTCCCTGTATGAAGACATAGAAGGCTTTGTGCTAAAAGGAAAGGAAGAAGGATCTAGCAAGTTGCATAGATCTTCTGTCCTGTGCGAAGTAAGGGTTTCTACGGCTTTGTGCTTGTAATTGATTGGTCGACGATAATATAGAAGAAGAGTTGGTGGACGTAGCCCCAAGGAGGGGGTGAACCACGTAAATCTATGTGTTATGCTTTGTGCCTTGACTTGTTGTGCTTATCTCTACTTTTTCTAAGTGCTTTGATATATTTAGATGGATATATTTATGATTTGTGCTTATTAGATAAGTATGCATAGTAGATCTTATATGTATGAAGATACTTAGAGTTGAACTACTGGATCTAACCTGTTTACTATTGCTAAGTGCTAAGTTACCTTAGATCTAAGTGACTACTACGATGCTCTATGCTATCTGCAAAGTATAATAAGGATTGACTATTGATGAATAATCGATGCTAAGTTCTCTATAAGTGATAGAATCAAAGATCTGTGTCCTAGCTAAGGTTGCAAACATTTGAGTCCTGCAACCACCCCTGCCTCTACCTCGGGTGAGACTTCATCTGCTTCACAGATGTTGCTGAAAGGGCTGGTAGTTAGGGCTTTGTTGGTGCACTCTTGTAGTGTTGAACCCTGGGTCTACCTCTATGCCAACAAATGATTCCATTGCCGGGACCTAAAACTGTGATTGCTGGGAGTTGAGGAAGAAGAAGCTTTGTGCAAAGATTTTTCCTGAAACTGTGGAAGCTCTATGCGTGGATTTGTGCCCTAGTGCGCAGTAATCCACTTGATCTGAAAAGCTCTATGCTAAAGAAAGGAGGGACAAATCTGAAGAAAAGAAGTGAGATATGAACGCTTTGTGCTCTAAGAAAGGTAAAAGTGGAAGTTTTTGAAGAAGAGAGGTCAGATTTGCAAAAAATAAGTAAGATCTGTAAACTCTGTGCTCTAATAAAGGTAAGAATAGTTAAAAGGTCTTAGATCTGAAAAGCTTTGTGCTCTACAGAAGTAAAATAAGTGAAATTTTTTGTTTTTAGAGTATGGATCTAGGTATGTTTGATAGATTCTGTCCTAGCTTGAAAACTAGGGCTCCGATAGATGAAAGAAAGCTTGATATGAATAGATTTGATAAGAATAGTGATAGATATGTTATACCTATGCATAGAAAGAATGTTTGGACTAACAAATGGATGCAAGATCCTAGAAATAATTTTTTGCAGACTAGTACCATGATCCTAGTGTGCAGTATATAAGAAGTTGGGGATCATTTAAAAGGAAGAGAGGATTAACCCTATGTTACAGTTGCAGAAGACCGGGACATCT
>JZKD02S0200519.1:332319-345336 GCA_000966675.3 Picea glauca | reverse complement strand
AGAGATAACTGGTATGGAAGACCAGAAACTCTGCAAGCTCAAACTTTTGCAAAAAAATTAAAAAGAAGGAATGAAACCAGTTTTTAAAAATACCCAAGAAAAAACATTCCCATAAACCCTAGAGATCCCCTGTATGGTCACCAATTCTGTTGTGGGTGGTAAATCCCTCCTATGGACTAGCACTAAGGGTTTTATCATGCATGCAAACATGACCTAAAGATTCTTACTTTTTATCATCATCCCATGCCTAAAGCCCATTACTCATATGTAAATACAAGGCTCAAGAGATTAAGTTGAAGTACCTTATTTTTCGTGTTTGATGTTGATCCATTTTCGCACTTGGTTGTTCTTTGACTATAAATCTCCTCCCAATGCTGACCTGCATTCACTAAAGACAAATAAAGAACTCCACATGCATTTTATCTATGAACTAATGGGTTAGAGATTTAATCAATCATACAATCAATATTGCAATAATGAAAATCTCATATGGTGGGACAAGAAAAGAAATTCTTTTATTAACTTCACAATGATACCTTACAATGATAAAGTCAGCTACTTCTCCTCGATCCTGGTCCTAGGATTTTCTTCCATTGTCTTCCAACTTCTTTTCTCTATATTTCTCTTTGCACAAGGATTTCTAAAGGTTGGGACAAAGGGAATGCTTAATCGGGTATAGTTTCTTTACTATGATTCTTCTCCTTTCAAATGGGACCCCTATCCCTTCTTTTATAGGTTATAAGGAGCTAGGTATTTGGTCAAATGACCGACCATGCATGGCTGAAAGGTTTAGTTAACTTCCCCAAAGTTGTGTGTTCCATCAACAAATTTCCTTTTTCCTTGCTTTTGTAGGTACACACAGGCTGTCTTGGGTCAGCTAGCGTGTACATGCATGTAGTAATGAAGCAGGGCGCGTGGGGCTTTATAAAATGGGTTTTTAAGAAGAGTTGTTTAGTAGTGTTTTGGAAAAGAAGGAATCTGAGATGTCCTGAGGCTAGGTAAGCATGTTTGGTGCAAATTAGGTTTATAACAAATGACCCTCAACTATTTCCTTGAAGCGCAAGAGAAAAAGATTAAAAAAAATAAAGCTAAGAACAAAAGGAAATGAATGGTCTAGGAAACAATTGCATTCTTGAAAAGGTGCATCTCTCCCTCTACAAAGGTACCCACAGGTAATACTTCACATTTCCTCATTATTACGTGCACCCCATGCCCAAATACTTACCCCATACCACCTCATACAATTACATGACTTGGACTAGATCCCACCTTGGAAACAACCCAAAATTAAGAAAGGTTGTCCCAATAGGGAACCTTGAGACCTTCTCCAAACCTAACTTGTAAAATTACATAATGTCTTTGAGAATTTGTTTGAGAGGGGTTTGATGCACATTTTTGGGTAATTTAATTATTGGATGTGATTTACATGCTATGATCCTGGTGACTTATGAAACCCTGGAGGGCGTACTTGTTGTTGCAGGACCTTGCCTGATGGACAACTGCACACGAGGGAATAATTATATCGGACCTTCATAGGTTTCAAATAGCACCAATAGATGTTGATACCCCAGCCAAGGGTCATGACAGGGATTGAAAAACTTACACTAGGAGAAAGAAGGGTGTTTCCTTTGGAGGTACTTTGGCAGAACTAGACCTAGGGGACCTTGCTCCTCCCACATGGAAGTTACCCCTTGAGGGCCCTGGACGTCATCATGGATACCCTAGACGTCATCCAGGACTGGTGTTGTTATATTGGATGACATGTATGAGGCATTGGCACATGTGGGTAGGGTTTCAGGCCTTTGAAGGCCCAATTTTTCACCTTCCCTGCTCAATGTTCCATACTTGGGGCTCAATTTCACTCTAGAGGGGAATAACGTCATCCCTAGAGTGATTCTTAGATGAAAATTAATTTTATTTTTTCCATATTTAATTTGTGTAAAAAACTGGCCAGTTCAGCCCAGTAATTATGAACTGAAATTAATTTTAGGTTAAAATTTGTATAAATAAGCAAAAAGTGACATTCATTTTCATCATAACTTGTCCTTGGAGACAAGAGGTCTGAAATTTGCACCCTATTAGGGTTATTGGCTGAAATTGTGAGGCACCACTCTTGTTTAAGGCTTGTATTTGCAAATTGGATCATTTTTTGGATTTTTATGGTGATCTTGCATGGTATACTCATAATTATTCTTGGTGCAAGTAAGTAGAATTTGCATTTTGTCATTTATTGAATGGTTTAAGGTATGGTTTAATTTTCTCATACAAGATTATGAAATTACATGGTGTATTTAATGCTTGAAGTAAGAAACTTAAGTTGCTACTTTCTTACTTTTTATTTGGCAAGATTTCACTAAACTGATATAGTAACTAGTGAAATACTAGAGCCCTAAATTGCTAGCACTCTAGAGGTTTTCATTTGGCTATTGTTGCCTAAGTTATACTCCATAGAAAGGCTAAGGAGAGAAAGGCGTTAGGGCCTAGAAGTACCTACACCCTATCACTTTATCTTTTAAGGTCAAAATATAGGAGGACTTAAGTTGCTACTCCTCCTAGAATTTTCCCCTCTTAGAATTTTGTGTATGATCATAAATTTGCATCCTTAGAAGGAGCCACCCACATTGACTTCATTTACCCCTAAAAAGAACTAGTCTTCAACCCTTGTTTCTTGAAAAGAATCATCAAAATTCAAACTCAATCTCTCTACCTGATACCCTACTAACCTAAACTAACTTGCTAACCTAGTCTATGAAGACTGACCACTAAGTTGTTTTTGTTATAATCACTACAACAATCATCATTTTGCAGCCTATCCAAACTTGTTTAACCACTTAAATCAATCTAGAAATTGTATAAGGAAAGTTACAATCAACCAAGACTAAAGTGTGCATCAAATTTCCTTTCTAAATACTTTTCTAAAATTTTTACTATTGTTGTCATTACTTTATTGTTTTGTTGCTATAGTTATCATTGACATCATGTTAGAGTTTATTTAATGATTGACATATATCTAGAAATTGTATGAGACAAGTGTTATCATTTCAGGACTTCACAATATCTTGTTAGATTGTCTATTCAAATTCATTTTGTGAATGTTATTATTGATGCCATTAATTAATTATTGTTGTTATATGTTCATCACTTGCTTCATACATTGATTGGTAGCAGTCATCTCTATAAACTTGAAGTCTTGTTGAAGAATTGATCATCACTTGTTGTTGTCATAACTTTTTTTATTCTATTGGTAAGGGGAAAGAACACTTTATTATCCTTTGCTTCATCCAACAAGACTTAAGTTTGTTTTGAGTGACGTAGAGAGAGGGGGGGTTATCCTTACCTTTTCCCTTTCCTCAAACCCCCTAGGTTTTTGGACGTCTCCCTTGGAGTGGATTTATCCTTCTCCTAAAGAGAAAGAGGTACCCTATTGGGGTGACAGTGATAGGACTACCTCTGTTTTATGTCAATCTAAGACTACTTTCCTTCAGGCTTTGGGAAAGTATAGATGGTGCGACAACATTTTGTATTCCAATATATCCTTATGTGCCTTGGCCTTCTTGTGTGCCCCCCCTATTTGTATCATCATTCTTTTGGGTGGCCTTGCATCTTGTGGAGTTTTCTTCATCTGGGTTTCTTGTGTCATTGTGTCCCCCTTACTTGTTCCTCCTATGTGGTGACATTATCCTTCTTACCTATCTACCCATTCTTCTTTGGGTTGTTGTCATTCTTCTATTGCATTGGCTTGGGGCCTGGTTTCTTATATTGCGGTGGTTTCTTCATTGCAGTGCTTCCTCCTCCAGATGTCTTCGATGACCCTGCTTCAATTTCCTCACCCTTGGGAATATCTTTGGTTATGACTGGGATCTTCCAGTCATCCACCCAGTCCTTTATTGCCCAGTCTACCTCTTATGCATTTATGTAGTACCAAAGTTGTAGCCATTCCTTATCTGGATTCATGTGCACCTGGATCCACATATTGTGTTTCATAGCCTTAAATTTGGCTATCCTCTAGTACTATGAAACCATCTCAGGAGTTATTCTCCAACTATTGACTATATTTTCCTTCATGTCACTTAGATACCTGGAAAATGTGTTAGAATTTCCAGTTCTCCATTTCGGATCCACAGTGATCCCCAAGGATTTGTGTCGTGTTGCATGACATTGTCCCACTATGTCACATAAGTGAGAGTATGTAGGCTCCTTCTATTCAATCAGTGCCATCAACAGTATTAGCCATGAATAGTGGAACTCGGTCCCCAAGTCTTGCGCATCCGTGCATTTGTCTAGGAACATATTCAACAAGTACGAGCCCCATCTTAGCATGGTGCCATTTGTGCATTGTGTTGCTACTACAATAACTCCTATGGGGACCTCCTTCTTGAGATATTTTCTAAGGCATTTGCATGCCATCAACTTTTTTTCCATCCCGGTGGCTATGTCACTGATCCGTTTCATTATAATTAATCACAATCCCCTTTTTGTTCCATATGTTTTCTTCATTTCCTCCATGAGAACCTTCTCCTTTGTTTTTTCATCCATGTATTGCGCAGCCTTCTCACCATTTGATGGAATTATTTTTATGAATGAAATCAAATCGACATTGATGCACATTGGTCTATCCATCCACAAAAATCCTCCATGGAGGATTTCCAATAACTTCTTGACACAGTTGTTAATGCCTTTCCCCCTACCGAAATGTGGAATCTACAATAAATGAAGTACCCCTATGTTTACTAGTCCTGTTATCCACTACTTCATCTGCAACACCGAATCTCCTAGTGGCCCTATACCCAGCCTTTGCATGTAAACATGTTGTGCAAATTCTGGGTACTCAGTAGTGTAAAAAATGTCATGGTTTTCATACCTCAATCTCTTGATGCAGCCCAACAATTTTTGTGTGGCCTCCACCCCCTCTAGAATGCGTGGAAAAACTATAGATGCCCCAAGTGGCTTGTGTGGGGATCTTAGAATGGGTTGTTTAACTTTCCTCTTTACTGGTATGTTGTATGGCCCATCCTTTGGTTCTTCTTATTCCCCGCTCAACTTTACTTTTCATGTTATGTCTTATATTTTCACTTCCTCGTGTTGCACGAACCACACCATGGGTTGTGACCCTGGTCCATCGGATTGCGTTCTTTCATTGTCGATGCCATTCATCTAGTGGTTTTCTTTGAATCTGGATGGTGGTTGTGGGTTTCCTATCATAGATGGGTTTTGCCCCCCCGCACTGCCTTGTGAGTCAATATCCATCCCGACCGTCATCATATCCTACCCCTCCTCCTCTACTAGTGTGGCACTCACTGTTTTGACTTGTGGTGAAGGAATAACATCAACATCAACGATTCCCTCCATTTGTGTATAGATTTGTTATTCCTCTGCAGGTTCCTTCAGTGACTTGTGACTGCTTTGTGTTTTTCTTTCTACTTAGCCAGGTGCACCAAACTTTGGTGGTTCCATATTGTGTAATTCTTCCTTCTGCTGTTGAAATTTGGCTACTAAAATATTTGAAATCGCTTGTTCATCGCTTGTCTTCATGTTCCTTAGCTCTGTGTATGCTCAAATGCACAATGAGGTTGTTTGTCCCACTTTTTAGTTATATATAGGGTGTCATAAATGTCATGAATCTTCTATGAGATGCTTCCTTTATTGCCATAAATTTTCTAAAACTTATTGGGCATGCTTCATTAAATTTCATAAATGCTCGATCTGCACCTTTTTATCCCGGTGATCGTTTTCTTCTTTTCCAACCATTAGCCCATTTTTCAAAGAGCTATAACTTTCTGGTGTGTTGCATGTTTCCACTTTGAATTTTCTCTAGTGTGTTGTGTTGGCTTTATGTCAGTCATACCCTACATGTGGTAACTTTTACTTCTTGTCGCATTGGTTTTGATGTCTGTTGTGCATGACATTTTCCAATTTTCTGTCATTCGACCAACTTCCTCCTCTTTTTGTATTTTTCTTCTTTTTCTTCTTTTGTCTTCCTTTTTCTTATTTTTCATCTTTTTATGTATTTTTATACATTTTCTTTCCTAATATCTACTATAGTACACTATACACAGGGATTCCTTTCTCTGATGCAACTACTAAGAGTTAGTAGGTTGATTATCCCTATACAGTTTTAGTCAACTATCGTTCACTATTCCTCACAGTTTTGTTCCTGTTAAGTCCTTTAGTTGCAAAAATCCTCCATTTATGACATACTTCACTTCATATGGCCCTAGCTAATGGATTATGAACTTACTAGGATATTGAAAAAATTTGTTGTCATCAAGGAGAACTAGATCTCCCTCCTTAAAGATCTTTTTCTTTGTGTGTCTGTCATGACAGGCTTTGTCCCTTGCTTTATGTACCTCTTAGTGAAATCCTGCTAGAATCCTATCTTCTTTCAGTTCCATTAGTTGACTTAACCTCTCTTGTATCGCGCCTCTTTCTGTCATATTTGTAAGTGCTACTACGTGCAGGCTAGGTACCACAAATTCTAATGGCACCAATACTTCTTGTCCATACACCAATATGAACGGTGTATGTCCTGTCAACTTCTTGCATGTAGTATTGTATGCCCATAATAATGATGGTATTTTTAAGTCCTAGTTATATATGTTCACATTACATATATTTGTCAAGGAATTATCCAAAATCTTGTTGAAAGCTTCTATTGTCCCATTTTCCTAAGGATGATATGGTGTATTATTCTGGTGATAGACTTCAAATTACTCAGTCATAGCCTTAATGGTACTATCAATAAAATGGGTCCCTTGGTCACTCATCAAAATTTCAGGACATCCAAATATTGTAATCACCTTCTCAAATAAGAAGTGTGATGTTGTCTCTACATTGCAATCCTTAACTGGTGTTTCTTCTTCCCATCTGGTTAAGTATTTTGTCACAGTGATGATGTATCTAGCTCCTGACCTTCTTGTTGGTGGATTAATAGGTCCGACAAAGTCTATTTCCCACTTGTTAAATACTTAAATATTTACTTGGGTTATTGGGGGCATCACGTACCTCCTGTTGGGTTTTCCAACCCTCTGATAGTCATCATGGTTCTGGAAATATTATTTGAAATCTTTATGAATTTTTGGCTACCATAAACCTACGCCCAATACCTTATACATGGTATCCTTTCCTGCATAGTGTCCTCCAGCTATACCTTCAAGAGCTTCTGTTATAACCATGGGTCACTCATGTTCCAATACACACCTTCTCAAAATGCTATCTACGCCCAACTTGTATAAATGTCATGCAATTAGTTGATAGTTTGTACCTTTGACTACCATATGTTTCTTCTGAATGGTAATAAACTCCTTTGGCAGAACTCATGTACTCAAGAATTCAATGATATCAACAAATTACTCATCAACTATATGTACAGAAAATAAATGTGCATCACGGAAGTTGTCTTCCAAGTTAGTAGGTTCTTATCCAGTGGTTACCCTTTATAAGTGATCTGGTCCTGCATTCAGTTTCCCCGGTTTAACTGTTACTTCAAAATCAAATTCCTGGAACAATAGTAGACATCTATATATCCTCCCCAAAAAAACTGTCTTGTTGACTATATATTTGAGGGCAGAATGATATGTAAACATTTTAAAATTCTTTCCCAATAAGTAATGTACAATTTTTTGTAGTGAATATACCATGGCTAGGCCTTATCTTTCTGTTGTGTTGTAATTATTCTTTGATTTGGATAAATTCTTGCTTGCAAAGGCTATAGGATGTTCTAAGTCACTTGCTCCTGGTTGTGCCATAATTGCTCCAAGTGTTATTGTTGATGCATCTACATCCACATGAAATTTATTTTCCCAACCTAGAAACACTAAGTTAGGTGTTGTCACCATCTTCTCCTTCAAAGTATCAAATCCCTGCTGACAATCCTCGTTCCACCGAAATTTGGTATCCTTCTTCAACATATTTTCCATCGGCATGGTAATATGTGCATACCCCTTGATAAACTTCATGTAGTACCATGCATGTCCAAGTGTGGCTCTTAATTGGCACACTGACTTTGGCGGTGGTAAGTTCACAATTACAACAATATTAGTAGGGTCAACTAGTAAACCCTGTCTTCACACTATATGTCCCAACAATATCCCAAAAGGTGTGTCAAAAATGAATTTATTGATGTTTAATGAGATCTAGAATTGCCTGCATATTTCCAACATTAGTCTTAGGAATTCTACATAATCTTTCAAAATACTAAAAACAACCCATTCATCCAAATATACTTCTAAGAATTGATGTATGAATTATTTAAAAGAAGTTATGAACACCCTTGAAAATATATATGGTGCATTCTTCAATCCAAATGGAATAATTGTATACTAATATGATCCCCATTCTATAGAAAATGTGGTTTTATGCCTATCCTCTTGAGCTATTTTGATCTGATGATAACCTAAAAATCCATCTGTGAATGAATATGTTTCCTGGCTTCCCACATTCTCCAAGACCTCATATGTAAAAAGGGTAGGGAAAGGATCATGTAAGAAATCATCATTTAATTTCCTTAGATCAATACAAATTCATATCCCCCCTTATTTCTTTTCATGGACTACCATGAGACTGATCCATTCAGATTCCTCCACCAGCTCTATGGTACTAGCTTCTAACATTCAATCAAGTTCTTCTTTCACTTTTTTCTTATACATTGGGTTCATCCTGTAAGGTCTCTATCTAATAGGTTGATCATATGGTCTTAGGGTTATCTTCATCTCACCTAGCTCACCTATTATTACTTTCATATATGTAAAGGTTGTTGGAAACAAGTTGTTGTATTTGTGTTGTTAGCACTAGAAGTCACACCTAGACTATTGTAGATGTAAGCCTAATACCCATCAAAATGTGAATAATAATATTTTAAAGAGTGTGGAAAATGGATGTGAAAATCAGTTTAGGATGTAAATCACAAAACCTTCCAGGAATTACACACCAACAAGCAAGTCTTTGAATAGCTTCAAATCAATGTTAAAAGATATAAATGAAAGATAGAAGACTTAGCAAGGAAAGTGAACTATGTGTATTAGGTTACATTAGGTATTTTGAAACACATATGGAAGAAATCTGATTTGAATAAGAAATTCTTAATCAAAAGAGAAAAACACTTTGATCAACTTGCATAAAATACCAACAATAAATCATTTACTATAATAAGGAAGCAAGCATCATGATGAATCCTTCACAAGAGACTAATACCAAAGTGAGATAGAATATAAATGACAGTACAAAAATACTAATTTTTCACCATTAAAGATTCTTGAGTTTGGTACATACATTAGCAAAACTTTGTTATAGTATGAGACTAAAAATAAGATTTTTTCTCCTTAACCATTCGAACCTCCTATCGAGTTAAAATCTATGTTTAATAACAAAACATCCAATAAAACATGTTTATAATCCACCACCTAATTTCCTCATAGGATTCTATGCATAAGAAAGGCATGGCACCAGGTGTACAACAAGAAAATATCAGAATGTTATTTTGCAGGAAAATGTTGGCAACGTTTACAACAACCCTTAATAGCTTGATGATGTGGCTTTACTACAGGCAAATCCTTGAGGTAGGTGGCCTTCTAATGTCCAATTAAACCCCTAAATGTTGATATGAGTTCATATTAACATCTGGAAATCCATTTCATCTTCAAAATATTCATAAATCCAAGTTTGTAGCATTAGCGTTGCAAACTGTCCTAAACACCCAGTTCACAACACCAGTGAGTCGAGGCACTGCAAACTTTCCTATAGAATCATGTTTAGTTAAAAAAATGATTCCAACCTTTAAAAATTGCACCCAAAGTGGGATAATCCTTCCAGAAATGATAAAAACTCCATACAACATGAATTAACCTTGGGGAAAACATATGAGGATGCTAAGTTTAGCTCAAAATCCAAAATCATGTAACTGTATGCAAAACGTAAACAATGAAAAAAATGGTGTTGATGTGAAATATTATAATGTATTCATCTGTTGGTTCTGGTACTCCTTCTAGTAGCCACCTTATCTAACACATCAAGATTCCTTTTTTCTACTTCCTCTTTGAAGGGTTGCAACTCTGCTTTTAATTTCCTGATCTCAGATTGGCAAGCTCTCTTTTGCTTATATACATTCTTGAGTTTCTTGTGAAGGGGTAAAGACCTCTTAGCCATGAACCTTGTTTTATCAATACTCTCCTCATATAGATCTAAAATATCCTTTAGTTTTATTTGGGACTCCAAATCTTCCTTTTTCAACTTGTCAATTTCCGCTTTTTGCATACTGAGTCTTTTGAAAGTAGGATTAGTTTCATGAAGAGCAGTGTTGATATCAATAATCTTCATGGGCTGCTTGGAAAACTGAACTTTGTCCTTTTGTTGAGTTGAATTTTATGTTGTACCATCTTCTGTAAGAACATGTTGTTTAGTTGTTGATCTAGTAAAAGGGATTCTAAATTTGATTGTTTCTGCATCAATTGGTCGGGAAAAGACAAGTTTTTTCCTTTAAAAATATTTTCTTTGGTTGATGGTATTTCTATAGGTTTAGGTTCTTCCACATGTGAAATTTATCTATGAGGAGGTTCTAAGGGACCACCTTCAACTTCTTTATCAGTAGCCTGAAAATATTTATGACTCCTAGTCATATTCCTCTTCTTACATGAATATGAATGCACAGTCTTCTCAATAGGGGTAGGAGTTTGTATTTTGGACTATAGTGTAGGGGAAATATCTAGCTAAAAATTGGATGCATCTAGGAAATTTTCCCATTCAGTGTTAGTCTTCTTCAAATCTTCCAGTAATAACATCTTGATTAAACCAGAGTGAAAAACATTGGTATCCACCTTCTTGGACTTAGCCTGGACTCTATCTGACATCTTTCCAATACTCCTGAAAAGGTAAAATGGAAGGTTCATGAACTCTTTCCCAGTGAAGTGTAGTAGTAATATGATATGGTATTGACATACCATATTGAACCTTCCTTCACATGTGAAATACCTTTGAATGACCCTAAGTATCTTTTCAAAATATTCCAGCATGTGACTTCTAGGCACTCTTTTGGATAGGTTGTCTACTTGATATTCAGGTTTAAAGAGTTCCTTGGAGAAATAAGAGTTCAAAGACATGGATTTAAACTAGTTCTCATCACAATGAGGTATCTACGTGGCTATATAAATAGAATTCTCAGAGAAATCAAACTCCAACATCCCCACCTTAGTCAGTGTCCCACTGAAATTGAGTGAAAATTTCTTAGCTACTTCAAGATGTCCTCTTTGCATTTTCTGACAAAAATTAAGGCATCCCACCCTTTGGAAATATTCCTTGAAAAACGGTTTAGAATTGATGAGTTTCATGTCATGTGGTTCAACTTTCACAATCTCCCCCCCTTTGTGGATCTTCTTTCCTTGATGATTTTCCATAATTATTGTTTTGAAAACCTCCTGTAACATATTATGACAGCTGTCATGAGAAATGTAGAAATATAAAACATGAAATTTTAGGGTTTGATTACAGAGATGGCACACTTAGGGTTTACTTGAATAAAAATATTATGCACACCAATAGTTAGAAATAGTGTGAATTTTAAGAAAGTTTGAAATAGGAAGTGATAAAGAGTAACAACAATTAAATCTAAATGAAACTATAGAAAAGGAAAAAGAAACAACTTTGTGTAAAACAGTCTACCGCACAATTTGAACTAGGTTTTTATGAAAGACTGGAAAGACTTTCCATGTTTGAGAGGAAACATATAATTGACTGGTTAAAACCTCGGCCTTAGACGAATATCAATTTGACAAGGGTTTTGTTGATCAAAAGACAGAGGGTTCGCAACGCTAGTTTGTAGCACATAGTTTGCAACACAGAGTTATAATGGACAATTTGCAACGTAGAGTTGGAAGTGGGTAATGTTGTTGTTTGCAAGGGGAAAATTTAGGATGTTTATTTCATACATCAATCTTAAAAAACGACAGGGTGTAGGATACCACAACTATGAATTATAAATAGTGTAGAGAGTTGGTAGTGCATAAGGTATTAAAATAGTTTGCAGTGTCAGGACAATACAACAAATTGCAGTTTCAATCAACCCTTAATCATAATGCAATCACCAAATCAATACCTGGTTTGTTTGGAACTTGGGTTGATGCCTCAGGTGGAAGCATCCAATATTTGTATCCACAACATCCAGTTCACAGTGCCAACTTTCAACTTTGGTAGCGTGCTTCATTCAAACTGTTAGAGTTGTTCCTTGAAACAATCCTGAAAATCATGATGAATTGAATGCACTGAAAAAAAATGAAATATTCATCCACACGTTTTCAAAGTACAATGATGGTAAATTAGTGTAGGAGGTACTCCTTGATGCACTGTGAACTTTATATGAGTTTTCAGTAGGTATGGAATCATCCAATATTTTTATGTACAATATCTAGTTCGCAGCGCCAAATTTCAACTCTGGCAACGCGCTTCATTCAAACTGTTAGAGTTGTTCCTTGAAACAATCCTAAAAATCATGATGAATTGAATGCACTGAAAAAAATTAAATATTCCTCCACACATTTTCAAAGTACAATGATGAGAACTTAGTGCATGAGGTACTCATTGATGCGCTACACACTTTTAGATGAGTTTGTAACAGGTATATCTGACATTCGACTTGACCTTCAAATGGTTTAAAATGACATAATGGAACTTTTGTACATACCTTTGAGACAAGACATATGATGATGATGATTTTAAGATGAGGGGTGTGACCCATGTTGGCCCTTATTTCCTTCATGATGACAAACAATATGATGACACTAAGGCTCTTACAAAGACTAAAACAAGATTATGCTTATGGAAAAAATCAAACATGATTTATGACATGAGATATAACCCAAAGCCTAAAATTAAAAGACCCTATGACTCAAATAAAGAAAAATCCAAAAATATTTTGACCCTTATACATAATATGTGCTAACATATGGCTCCATAGAGGATGGCGACCTCCCTGTGAGGCTCCAATTGTTGGACACACCTACCACACTTAGAGGGGGGGTGAATGAGTGTGGG
>JZKD02S0200519.1:286779-310849 GCA_000966675.3 Picea glauca | reverse complement strand
CCATTATGTCAAAGACCCCAAATTTTCCCCTTGTTGGGGAATAATAAACCTCTTCCCAATCCCAAGGACAGAATTCAGTTAATGAAGGAAAGGGTTGGTGGTTGAACCATCAACCACCCCCATGAATGGAAGCATGGTCTGGCTTAAGAATGTCAGCACAAAGTACCATAGGGTCTGGTAGACCCAAGCTAACTCGAGTTTCCTTTTGACAAAAGGAAACAAATAGGCGGGGAACCTTCCTAAGAGGAGGGCATACAAGAAATACATGCACATATAGTTGAGAAGAGGGTGTGCATGAGGCTCTACATAGAGAAGGAGACACTAGACAAGAGGTCGTGAGGCTCTCCAGCTGAGAAGTTGGAAGAAAACATGACATGAAGCAGAGGATCGTGAGCTTGAAGCTGAGGAAGCATCTAACAAACTTCGCAGGGTTGTTGTGATAGAGAGAGGGTATCTGATAAATGGCATGGATTCCCTAGTGATATCATGGCTTGGCATGGGGGTGGCTAGAGTGATAAGAGTGAATGCCTCTGAGCATATCGTTGGGTAGAAAGGTGCACACCCACAGTCAGTGATTTGGTTTCAACCTGTAATAGATAAGTATACTGATAGCTTGTGTAATTTGAGCCATAACTATGAAATAAAGTTGGATATCCTATGAATGTTTAGAAATGTGCATGTTTTCTTGATGGTTTGACTGTGTTCCTTTATCTTTAGCTTGATTGTGTTGGTTTGTACAAGTAAATTCTCAATCCCTATAGTGGTTCAAGTTAAAACAAATGAATCGTGAGTCCTTCGACCTTGTACAGAGTTTCACGTGTGCGTGTTTAAACTTCTAGTTATTATGGGCCTCTTGGATAAGGGATTCGTTAGGCTCAAGAGAGGTAGAACGAAGGTGCACAGAGCCTACACTAGCTACATAGGAGTGGATAACTCTATAATTTCTAAACTCCAAAAGAAACACAAGGAGTGTCCCCTCATTTCATTTGAGGTACCAGTAATCTCAGGAGGTATAACGCTCATAGAGTGTAGACAATGGTGTGCATTCCCCGAACCTTTCATCTGTGTGATTGAGGGATCATGCTCACGGGCTTAGAAATTTCCCAACCAAGAAATAAGTGTGTGTAGCCCCTGAAAATCTTTGGAGGACCCATATGACCATGGTCTGGAAACCTTGCGCTAGTCCAAAAGGAGCTTGCTCTTATTGGCTTTGGAATTTATGAATGTCATGACTTAACCAAATCTTGGCCAAGAGGTATGAGCATAGCCCTTGGGGCTTGAAAAAACTCCAGATAACCAAGACCTAGGAACCCTGGGTTGAGTTTGGGGTGAACTAAGTGCTTGGGACTCCCAGATTTTGGTCCCCCGGGGGAATAGGTATTGCAAAGACCAAATTATGCCATAGGATACTTGCCGAGTCAGTGGAATATTAATGGTGGACCAACAAATGGTGGTCATTTACCCATTACCATGGAACCTGTCCTCATGTTAAACCATGATCCACTTATCGATCATGGAGTGACGTGGGTCTTATATTTGAGGATGTTCAAGAACAATCCCAACTATCGGATGTATGATGTAGTCATTCTCGCGTTGTCCACTGCAGGAAAAATAAGGTGTTACACCTCCAAAAATCCTGAAGGTCGAATTTACAAAGTACTGGGGACAATTGCTACTTGGATCCTTCAGGATCCTTCTCAACCATCAATATGGGAGTCCGTGGAGGGCCCCTCTTGAACATCTGTCAACCAGGACATGTCATAGGTGCAACATACGTCATTGTTTCCCCTGTTATTCATCATGGATTAAGTGTATCCTAGAGACAAGTAATTTGGGAGATATAGGAAGCTGATGCATGAAAGGAACGAAGTCTCGAAGCCTAAAGTGGTTTTGAGACGTCGGATTAGAGGCCATGTGGTAGGATATCCCGTGGTTCAGGATCTTAGCACTCCGGAGGAAACATGAAGATAGTTATTATGGAGAAAAAACTTTTGGAGCTTCGAAGTCCGGAGTAAATCCTATTCGCTGCCTCTAGTGATGTGTGTCGCCAGATCTTATAATATGGATACTTGACACTCCAGAGGATTTGGAGTGTGACACCTCTAAAACTCTTGAATGACGAATCTCTAAAGTAAAGGGAGTCGTATATCAAGGGGTCTATGTTGACAGAGCTTGACCATGAGATCGGAGGAACATTAGAAGGTTGTTTTAAGGGTCAACGTGGCTTGCTGACATCACCCAAGGTGATGTGGACCCACGATGGAGGTGCCATGTGTCACTTGGATACAAATATTTTATATACCCCTGGGCCCATTAGAACATGACATGTGTCACCCCCTAATGAGGGAAGTTTTCACCGCTAGCCCTCATCACATGTCATTCCCTAGTACGTTTCTTCCTGGCCACGTGAATGGTGAAGTAACAAGACTTCAGAAGTCTGGGACTCCATGACTACAAAGGATTGGGAATACTATGGTGCAAAAAGACTCGAAGGTTGGAGCCATGTGGCAAGCCCAAGAGAATTTAGAAGAAAAGTGCCTGTGGAGATTTGGTTTGTTAAACTATGTGCACCCAAAAGTGCCGAACACTGAATTTTACCTTAGACATGTGTGTTCCCAAGGATAAGGATCCACCGTCGATTAATGGTGGATGGATCTTCGACATAGATCTAGGAGTGTGGGGAGCTTCGGGATATCAAAACACTCAGGGTGATATGAATGAGTTGAATCCACATAGGTGCCACGTGGCCCATGACTATTAAACTTTGAAGAAATTTAGAAGGGTAGATCTCCCAATCCTAAGCTCAGATTCGAGCATGGTGACAGTGGTTGGAAATATATTGGTGAGTAGAACATGATAGAGATCCCAGAAAAAAAGATTTGATTAATTAAGGAAAATGAAAATTTGAGTCCTCGTCCCTTAAAAAGTCCTTTCAAGGGGTTGGGTGTGTTACAAAGTGGTATTAGATCATGGCAACAAAACTTGGCTTGCTTGGGCTCATGAAAGAGTTAAGTGAGTTTCATTTTCAGAAAACTTTAAGGGAGAGGGAATGCTTCCCTACCCTATCTAGCAGAGCATGATTCAAACACTGACCTAGATAGGTTGGTGATCCAAAAAGAAGGCTAAGGATGACTCAGAATTCACAGAAGCAACTCAGGAAGCTCATAATGGCCTCACTAGACAAAGAAAGGGAAAAAATTCAAAGTCTTCAAATCTCAATGAAATTGGCATCATCACAAAGAGAACATCACAAGCTTTCCAACGATGTAAATGACTTATCAAACAAAGTTACGGATCAAAATATATCCGCAATCAAAGTTTTGGTCAACCTAGCCCAGTTAGCAGGGATGAGTAAGCATCTGTACTGCTAACATCAACATTAGTACGGATGAAGTCATCATCCATACAGGGTATGTGGCACATGTAGAGGGAAACAAGTGTCATGCTGACATTATCATGACTTCAACATGATGACGTGGCAGCACTAGAGGCTACCACATGTCACTGATTTTTGGCTTTTTCTGATCAAATCCATGGACCAATAGGAAGGTGCCACGTGGTAGTCCGTATAACCACCTGACAGGTGATGTGGCAGGAGGATGTGGTAGGATAACATGGAAGAGGTGATGTGGTTGTTCGTGCAATATGGTGAGGTGGGCCAATGAAAGGTCACCATGTGGCTCAGTCATGGGATGCCACATGGCAGCGGGAAAATTCCCAAGGACATCCAACAACCAAAATTTAAAATGGGAAAGGGGTTGGTTGGTGCCAACCCCTAGTCCTATAAATTCATAATACAATCTATCACGAGATCTGGCAGGATCTTCCAAAGCCAAACCATACTCCAAATTTAGTGTGAGTCCAACAACAAACAACAAACAAGATATATATACATGCCATGTATTAAAATGGAGGTCTGTGGGCTTGACCCTGGAACCTCCTCTAACCAAATCACTTTAAATATATCCCCTAGTCAATTGGCCAAACAAACTCATTGGTATATCCGCCCTCCGAACTTATTTAAGAGATGCATTTTTCCAGAGCTCAAGGGTCATACCAGGGGGGAGACCCTATGGATGGGGCACATAAAACAAGAAATTCCCCATTAATTTATTGCAAGGGAAGGCACAAAAATCGAGATGAATTTTCTCAAGGGCATGAAAGTTCCAGACTCATATCGAGGCATGGAGACAATCATTTTTAGGTAATTCAACGTCACAAATTTGAGGTGTTGTTGTTTTTCTAATCTGAGAAAAGATTCTGCAACTTAACTCCAAAATGAGGTATACTTATTTATTTTTCCAAATTCTTTTGTTGAGTTAATCAAAAGGCCTACCCATTTGAGAGAAGGACCTAGAGACGTAGTCCACCAGGGATGAACTCCGTTATCAATTTTTTTTTGTTCAGAGATCATGCATATGTCTCTTCACTATTGAGTTATTCCTTCATTATGGTGCTTCATTTTATGCTCATTTAATACAATTCTTTAATAAGTCACTTCAATGAAAAGATCTTGGATCATGTTTGTATCAGAGCAGTCATCTTTGACTTGAATTTTTGAGTGTGAATTCTTACTAGGGCCAAGCATAAGTAGGGTGAAGGAACTCTTAATACTTTCAATCCCGAAGTTGGTCGTGCATCCCGAAGGAATAAAATGGTTGAAGAGGACAAGTGAGATGAACAAGAGAAAAACTTCCATATGGTCTTTTATCGCATGTCAGAAATGGTCGAGTGAATGTATGGAGACTGGAAGAAGAGGATGAAGAAGAAATGGAATAAAAAGGAAGCACAAGAAGATGACAATGCTTCATTAAATCAAGGGGCTAGAGGAGACCCTCTTGAGCCTCCATCTTCACCATCAAGTTCTAGCTCTTCTTCCTCTAAGCATTCTCATCATTCTCATCATTTTATCCATACATATTATTTTAAGAAACCATTATTAAATCTTGATGTAAAATTTGATTTACCTATTTTTAATGGAGATGCTAATCCCAAAAAGCTAGATAATTGGATCCGACAGGTTGAAGTATATTTTCATGTTCAACAAATTGATGAAGACGAAGTTAAAGTGCAATTAGCCTCTCTTTGGTTGGAAGGCACCACTCTCATATGGTGGGAGAGCAAGCTTCAGGACAGAAGTAAGTGTGGTAATCTTCTTTCCTCATGGTCAAAATTTAAATCAGAAATAAGGAAGCAATTTTATCCATTGGGTTATTTACATAAAGAAATGATGGAATGGAAAACTTTAAGACAAAGTAAAGGTCAAATTGTACAAAGTTTCACTAAAGAATTTAGGAAGAAATATCTTGCATTAAACATTCCTTTGGATTCTTATGAAACTTTAATGAAGTATATTGACGCACTTCACAGTTATATTCATCATACTTTTCTATTGTTTAACCCCACCAATCTTGAAAAAGTTTGTGTGCAAGCCACTCACCTTGAGAGCATGGGAAAGCATGTTCAAGAATATCCCACAAATAAACCTTCCAATATCCCACATAAGCAGTTTAAAAAGTTTAAAAGGAAGAAAAAAAAGACCGCCATTGTAAAGAGGGAAGAAGGAAATCCATCCTGCACTCATTGCAAGAAGAATGGTCATGATGATGAACACTTTTGGAAACTACATCCAGAGAAGAGACCAAAACAGTTTGGTGAAAAAGGGAATACAAAGAATGTTGCTACAGTGCAACAAGATCTTGGTTCTGATTCACGAGACGAAGGAAAGATCACAACAGTTGGAGTACAAGGTAAATATTCCCTTCATGCTAGTTCAAATTCCAATAATGAATCTCATGATGATGAAAGAAAGATGAATGAATTATTTCACATAAGAGTTGTATCTAAGCACACTAAGATAGATACATTATTTGATCTGGAATCCCAAGTAAACTTGATATCTGAATCACTTGTCAAAAATATCGGTCTTGAAACTAAACCACATCCAAAGCCTTTTCCTCTTGGTTCGATATGTGATAAAGAAAAAAATAATATCACCAAGCAATGTAGGTCGGATTTTCTATTTCTTTGAAGTTGATTGATGAAATGGATTTGGATGTTGTATCACTTGATATATGTGGCATAGTGCTAGGGATTCCTTATCTTTCTGATAGAAAAGTAGTATTCTTTCGTCATGAGAACAAATATCACCTTACTAAAGGGGGAGTGTAATATATTGTTAGAGCTTGCAGCATGAGGGTAAACACAACACTTGTTAGTGCAAGACAAATGAAGAGACTCATAAACACTAATAAGAGATATGTACTCATGTCCGTAAGGGAAAAGGATTTCAGAACATCTGACACTTTCCAAGGATGTGATCCTTCTCATAAGAAAGAATTAATTGATATTKTTTCTAAGTATGATGATATTTTCCAGGAACCAGATGGATTACCTCCTAAGAGGGAAATCCAACATGAAATACATCTTTAGCAGGATTCTCCTCTTCCTAATGTGGACATGTATAGGATGTCAGTTGTAGAGATGACAGAGATAAAAAATTAGGTACAAGGCTTATTCGATCAAGCGGTCACTAGGCCCAAATAATTTCCTTGTGGTTCTCTGATTGTGATGGTGCCAAAGAAGGATGGAACTTGGTGAATGTGTGTCAATTACCGAGCCTTAAATAAAATCACGGTGAAAAATTGATACCCTCTTCCTCGTATAGATGATTTACTTGATCAATTAAAGAATGTTGTTTATTTCACTAAGTTGGATTTGCACAGTGGATACCATCAGATCAGGGTTGCAGAATAGGATGCATGGAAAACTTCCTTTAAAACCAAACAGGTATTGTTTGAGTGGTTAGTTATGTCATTTGGGCTTTGTAATGCTCTGGAAACCTTCATGTGTGTGATGAATGATGTATTTAGGCAATTTCTAGATGATTTTGTGATTGTATATTTAGATGACATTATTATATTTAGTGGGACTTGGAATGAACATGTAAGGAATGTAAAACAATTATTGGATTCTTTGCAAAGGGAAAATTTGTATGTAAAATTGTCCAAATGTGAATTTGGCAAGACTGCACTAGTGTACTTCGGTCATCTTGCAGGAGGAGGAAAATTGAGAACTGATCCTTCCAAGATTGATGTAATTGTAAATTGGCCTGAGACAAAAAATGTAACCAAAGTACAAAGCTTCTTAGGTGTAGTCTAGTACTGGAGGAGATTCATTTAAAACTTATCTTTTATTGCATCTCCTTTGCATGCCTTAACCAGTGTGAAGAACACTTTTCAGTGGGGAGGAAAAAAAAAATGCCTTCGACACTTTGAAGAAAAAGATCAGTACTACACTAGTATTAGCACTGTAGAATATTCAAAAGACTTTCAATATTGATATAGATGCCAACGGATACGCCATGGGTGTAGTATTTACGCAATATCGTAATCCTATTTGTTACCACTCTGAAACTTTTAACCAAGTTGTTGTTAACTATCCTACATATGGTAAAAAGTTGTATGCATTAGTTCAAAGTGTAAAGAAATGGAAGAACTACTTGTTTGGGAAGGAAACAATCATACATACAGATCATCATCCCTTACAATATATCCAAGCACAAACTCAGATGCAAAAATCTCGACATTACAGGTGGATGAGTTTTCTTCAACAATTTCATTTGGTAATCAAATACAAAAAGGGTACAAGTAACAAGGTAGTTGAGATGATTTCTAGACCTCCTGTTGTTGCTTCTATTATTTTGAAGAATGTTTCTTTATCTCATGATAGTTATGTGGAACAATATATTGTTGATGAATATTTTAAAGAATTATTTGAGAAGATAACCCATGGTGCACATGTAGAGAACTATTTTCTACAAGGAAAACTACTCTACCATCTTGGAAAGATTTTTATTCCTACAAGTGAATGAGACCATGTAATACGAGAAGCTCACACTTCTCTTGTTTCTGGGAATTTTGGGGTAGGAAAAACTATGGCTCATCTGCAGAGGTTTTGTTACTAGCCTAAGATGAAATCAGTTGTAACTAAATATGTAAAGGGGTGTGCGATGTGTTCTACTTGTAAGCCCACTAATAGAAAAATGGGGCTATACTCACCACTTCTTGTTCCATCCCATCCAAGGGAAAGTATCTCCATGGATTTTGTAGGGGGTTTACCAATGTCGAAAAGGGGTCATGAATATTTGTATGTTGTAGTGGATAGGTTCAACAAGATTTGTATCTTGATTCCATGTAAAAAGTAGATCATTGTTGAGCAGACTGCTAATATCTCCATTCAATATGTTTGGGTTCACTTTGGGTTAACCACATCCATTATCTCAGATTGAGATAATAGACTCCTTGGGTATTTTTGGATAATCTTGTGGAGAATGATGGACACCAAGTTGAAGAGGAGCATTTCTTTCCATCCACAGACAGACAGACAGACATAGGTTGTTAACCAAACAATGGTACTTTTTCTTTGAGGCTACTGCAACAAGGATCCCAAGTTATGGGATGAACAGATACCCTATGTACAACATTCTTACAATCGAGCCTTACATTCCTCCACTTAGTGTTTTCCTTTTGAGACATGTTTTGGGTATTTTTCTAAGGTCCCTTTGGACTTGATGTATGGGAGAGATGTTGACTCAAATGCAGAAAGAAATGAAGACAGGGCCCGCAATTTCATTCAGAGGATCCAGCAGGTGCACCAAGAATTTAGGGAACAATTGGAGAAAATTCAAGCACAGTATAAAGATCGGCATGAAAAACACAGGGTTGATCATCAGTTCCATGTTGGAGACCAAGTATGGCCTCAAATTAGCAAGGAGAGGTTGAAGAGTGAAGGAAAGAAACTCAAGCCCATCTGATATGGACCCGTCACTATTTTGGAGAAAAGTAGTACCAATGTTTTTCGTCTAGATCTTCCACCTTCTATGGATATCTACTCAATTGTAAATGTAGAAAACTTGAAACTTTTTCAGCCTCCCATGTGTTGATTAAGGTTGGTTTTCATTGATTTCAACCCTTGAAGAAATCCTGGTAGCACAAAGGTTTGGTTAATGGACCCAAGTTTGTTTTATGTAAAGATGAATCGTTATTGTCTTTTCATGGTTGATAATAAGTAGAAATGGATGAACTCCAAAGTGGTCCCCTTATGGTGAAAGCCCTCACGGGAAGATGCTTTGTGGATTGAGTTATCCTAGAAGTATGGTTAGAGAACCCATGATTATTTGTGGAATAATGAGATGAAGGTTAGTCAATTGGTTAGTGAAAATATCCTAGATGGATATTGTTTGTCATTCCATTTTCGGTGGTATGTGGAACGTCACATAACTCCTCACGGTTAGAGAGTTACGGCCATGAGAAGTTGGAGAAATTAGGTTTGGGTAATGGACCCAAGTTTGTTTGATGGATAATGATATGAGTTTTGATATATTTTCAGGTAATACTATTCTCTATGGATAGTACATGTCATTCCATTTTTGGTGGTATGTGTAACGTCACATAACTTCTCACGGTTTGAGAGTTATGGCCTTACGAAGTTGGAGGACCCTCATATGTCATCTAGAAGGCCCAAAAGGTCAAAGTAGTCAAAGTGGTTTAAGAGATTTTAGAAGGTAAATAATAAAGTGAAGTGATGAGTGTACTCTAATTCAAAGTGAATACAAATGAATTATTTAAATAATAAATTTAATGGATAAATTAGAAGTGGGTTAACCCTAAAATAAGGAAAGTGGGCAAAGTGACCTAGAAGAAGTTTTTAAGGAAGCTACTTGGAGAGTATAAATAAGAGGAAAGACTCTCTCATTTCAGATCAAACTTGAGCATATTGAATATCTATAGGTGTCTGAGGTAACCAAAGGATATCTAATCTGAAATTCTAAGGGAAGTTGAAGAAAAGAAGGCCATAAGTCAAGGAAGGATAAATTATTTTGATAATGATTTCTAAGGTATGTTATTTACAGGTCATCTCACCATTTTCGCAATAAATTTTTTTCTAGAATGATTCAGACCGTGAAATTTTTATTCCATTGAGGAAACATATCCAAGTATCTATGGTAAAAATTCATCTTGTGGGTCATATTTTTTTAGAGTTACACTTCGTGGAAAATAGGGTTTGTGGTTAGTCCTGAAACTAGTCTAAAACAAGTGTTTCGGGTAAAAACGTCATAACTTCTTCATAACAGATCCAAATTCAGTAAGACCAAATGTTTTGGTTAGAGTATGGTTGGTAGTATTATTTCTAATAGTTTCCAATCGATTCAAAAAATATTCCATGAGGGGCATGCTCTACAAGGTCGCTCCCTAGAATAATCCATAATTCAGCAAGGTATGCCATTTTTGCTATAATGGATTTTCTAAGAGGTTCCAGGTAGTGACACCTGAAGGAATTGCATTAAAAACATTGAAGAATATTGTGTATTAGTTTTATATATTTATTCATTATAGGTACAGAGTTATGATTATTTCAAGTTATTGTTGTTGACTAATCCAAAACTAGTCATGTGAGACTAAATAAAAGATTGATGAAAATGCTAATCTCTTGTTGTTAAAGTTAAGGAAGGTTTGAAGGTATGTGATCATATACACCAGGTCCATTACAGAGTTACAAATCATATTTGGATGATGAAATTGATGAGGGATTTTGGTTAAGGTACATTTTTTGTACATGGTTAAGACAAGTAGTTGATGAGTAGTTGATACATGATTGGTACATACTTGGTACACGGTTGGTTTCACTTTTGTATGGTACAATTTGATTGAAGGATTTTTGGTACAGGTTGGTGCATGGTTGATGCACTTTTTTATGGTACAGGTTAATTACAGGTTGAGGTATAGGCTGATGCATGGTTGATGCATGTTTAAGGTTATTGGTATAGGTTATTTGGTGTAGGTTGATTAGTACAGGTTTACAACAATATATCTCACAGTGATAGTGTGACAGTGGTTCAATCATTCTACTTATACGTCAGGGTGGTTGGATGGGGCAAGGACAAGTGGTTGTAGCCACCTTCCGGTTGTAGTCGAAGAACAAGGGGGTTGTAGTCTCCTTCTGGTTGTAACTAGATAAATGGGGAGTTGGAGCTTCCCTCGGGTTATAACCTAAGAAACTGGGGGGTTGGAGCCTCCTTCCAGTTGCAGCCAGAAAACAAAGGAATTTGGTGCTTCCAATGAATGTAATTATTTAAGACATATAGGAAAAAACATTATGTGGTTTTCTCCCGCTTTGGGTTTCCATGTAAAACACTAGTGTACTATGTATGTGTACGATTGTTCATTTCTTATTTACTCTTCAGTTATTGGATGATAATGATACATTGATATAACACTTGGATTACATGGTTTAAAAAGGATTAAATTTCGCTATTATTGATTTAGCCCCCCCCTCTCAGTAATCCGTATTAGAGTTGGTTCCTTCAGGAAACAATTTAACCACTCGAAGGAGATCATGGATTATTTTGAGAATGGAGTACCAATGTTTAATGGTCAGAATGGTTTTAAGTATGAGATGTAGAGCACAAGGACAAAATTATTTTTACAGGCATAGGGACAATATATTTGGCTATCAGTTGTTACAGGATATGATAGTTCAAAAAGGGAAAAGACTGCAACCAAGAAGGAATTGAGGAAGAATAACAAAATAACAATGGATTTCATTTGGGAAGGATTACCTAATCCGGTAAAATAAAAGGTTGGTAAATGTTCATCAACAAAATAACTTTGGGATAAGTTACATGACATATATTCTTCACCCATCACAGATTTGGAAAATGTTAAAGAAGATGTAGATATAAATCAAGAAGAATTATTTTCACTGTGTCAAGCAGATTCAGAAGATGAAGAGTACATAATCACCAGAGGTATGTTGTTTTGTTTTAATTGTGAAAAACGTGGAAATATTGAAATAGAATGCCATGAAGGAAATGAGACGGAAAAACTAATTGAAAAGGAAGACAATTATGAAGAATAATTGATTAGTGCTTTAGATGAACTAAGAGAAGAAAACAATTCACTCAAGAAAGAATTGATGAAACAAAAGAAAAGTGTTAACATTTTTTAAGAAGCCCAATAGGTCATCGAAAACTTAAGAACTCAGCTAGAAGAAGCCAGAAGATCGAAGAAAATCTTGAATATCAAAAGCAGTGTTTGGAAACCAACATAGAAGCACAGAAGGAAGAAGCAGAAATGAGAGAGAAGATATTGACAGAAAATCTTAAGGAAAAAACTAACAATCTAAACCAGCTTAAGGCAGAGTATGGTCAAGAAGATAAAGGGCTTGAAGAAGAAATAATCACATTAAAAATTCAGCTTGAAGAAGCGAAAAGAAAAGGAGAAGTCACGAAGTCTCAGATAATGAAGAAAGAAGAAGAGGTTGAGAAGCTTGAAGAAGAATTTGTCACATTGAGAAGTAAAATCGTCAAGCTCAACAAGTAAGTTGAAGAGATAGAAACATCCACATCAGTTATAGAGAATGAAGAGAAGCACTCTAGGTTGATAGAAAAGAAGAATGAAGAAAATAGAAAGAGTTATGCAGAAGTACTCAAAGGAAGGAATCATGGTCAAGCAAAATCTAAGAAAACTATTGAAGATACATTTTCAAGAAGACCATCCATGTTCAAGACACAAAGAAGCTTCAATCATGATCATAATTAGTCAAGGAAAAAATTCAGAAGGACTACGCCACAAAGAAGATCATTCACTTCCAGGTATGCAAATTTATTTTATCGTAATTTTTTTTATTGTACTAAATTTGGACATAAGATTGCAGATTGCAGGGATTATAAAAGAAATTTCCAAGCAAGAAGTGCCTATGTGATCGCACGTAACATTGAGTGTTACAAATTTCATAACTATAGACACATAGCCAGTGATTGTAGAAGCATGATCGATACTTCCATGAAACAGAATATTGATATCATATATAAGAAAGTATGGATAAGAAAACAGGAAGAACAGGTGAACAAAGTCCAGTTACCAAAGATTGCAATATTGGCAATAAAACAATATGAAGAAAATTCTACAGAGAAAAGTAAAGATGTCAGATACAGAAAGGTTTGGAAAATAACTAAAAGAAAGGACAGACATGTAAATAAGGAACATGTTCAAGAGATTGTACTTTCAGGCATTGTAGTGAAAGATGAATCCACGAACATGAAGAAAAAAGTCAGAGCTCAGAGAGATAATGAATCTACCAATGAAGATGATGATGAATACATATCAGAGTAGGAATTGTTCTGAKCCATATGGCTTAGAGACTCCCAAGTAATATGAATATTAGACAAGGGGAGTCTATGCGATAGATGTGATAGATCCAAAGAACCATCCTTTGAGAAGCTTGCAGATTTTGAGAAGATAGATTCAATGCAATTAGTTAGCAGAAGTATAGTTTGATAGATTAATCAAGACTTCGTGATAGTATAATGATAAATGAGTCATCATTATGGATAGTTGTAGAAGTAGAGTCTTGGATAGTATGGACATAGATGGATTTGTAAGAACACTTAGAAGGTTTGGAAAGATATATGATAGTGGACGAGAGCATGGATTCATACATTGGTTTAGATAGTGGTTCAGAGACAAAGGAACATTATCATAATGGATGATAATTACACAGAAAATGGCTCAAAAAATTATAATGGATTCCAAATTGACAGATATTTTTTGGACACATGCAATGCATACATCAGTTCACATTCAAAATAGAGTAATGCTCAGAAACAACAATGACAAAACTCCCTGTGAAATATGGAAAAGAAGCACAGAAAACAACCTCTACATCAAGGTAACTCAAGGTAATATTTTATTAATTGAAATTTATGTTGATGATATTGTTTGGAAGTACTAATGATAGGTTAAGCTAGATATTTGCAAAGGATGTTCATAATGAATTTGAAATGTCATAACTTGGAGGACTATCCTTCTTTTTGGGTCTTCATATATGTCAAAGAAACCAAGGAATTTTTATTTCTCAAACTAAGTATATCAGAGAAATGTTAAAGAGGTTCGGAATGGAAGATTGAAAACCAGTTACCACTCCTATGCAAACCAGTTGAAATTTGAGCAAATATGATGATTCAAAGTCTACAGACCAGAGGCAATACATGTCAATGATTGGTATCTTACTATATGTGACAACATTTGTAAGGTAGCTAGACAGGTAGGGGGGGGGGGGNGGACAGAGGGTCCATAGTGATAATAGTGGAGGTCATTCAATGTAAGGTGGACTAGGTCCACTATATTATTAAATAAGGTCCACTACGGTTGTTAGATATAATAAATGAGTAGTTAGATATAATAAATGTAAGAGGAATTCTTAGAAGGTTTTACTTCTAGAAGATTCCTCCTCTAGAATGTTCTTAGGTGATGGTAGCACTATATAAAAAGGTTCAAGCGATGTAAGGGTACATGAAGAGAAATATTGTGTTTGGATTTTAATCTCATTCGGAGGAAGCCCCCTCGAATATGCAACTAAACAGGAGAGGATCCCTTCCATAATAGGATCCATTGTATGGTGGTTCCCTACCTCAAGGGTTTGGTAATAATAAAGTGTAGTTTCTTCTTTCTTGCTTTGTGGATCTATTGTAAATTAAGTATTTGTGGTGATTTTATTTGTAGATATATCCAGGTTCTTAACAAGTGGTATCAGAGAACTTTCTTGGCAGACATTGTGGGCAAATATTTTTTATTTTTGCAGATTTTTTTTTTCGGAGAAAAAAAAAGAGGGTCACGACATTTCAGAAATTTTAGGTATATTTTTGTACAAAATTTGCAGAAACGGGTTGTATATCTGATTTTCTCTCATAAAAACACCCAATTTGAAAAACAAAATCGTCTGAAACGGAGTTCAATAAGTCAAGAAATTGAAGTTTTAAAATCTGTAATTTTTCAGGGTTTTTTTTTCTGCGGACGACGGCATGATTTTTTATTTTATTTATGTAGCATCTGGAGGCCAAATTTTCCCAAAAAAATTACATATCTGATTTCCTCTCACAATTTCACCCAATTTCAAAAAACAAATCAGCTGAAATAGAGTCCGGGAAGTGAAGTTATGAGCATTTTAAATTCAACAGTTTTTCAGGGTTTTTACGAAAAACACCCTGATTTTCTGCAGTAATTTATTGTTCTATTTTTTGGGTTTTTTTGTGACGGTGGTGAGACTACAGAGTTCATAAATTTTCATAGGGTGCTCATATGGCTATTTATTCTCAAACCCTCAAAGAAATTCTATATATTACTGAATCATTCAAAGCCCAATTGTTTGACACATTGATTGACATATTTGATGGCTTTGTAGATGGCCTCAATGATAGTTTTCGTAGTATTCAAGATTCATTGGATAACATGCAGAAGATATTTCTTATGGTGGACCTCAGGGATGAATATAATCAAGAAATATATTCTTGGTATGATTTTGAGGTCGATTGCGATGATTGGTATATGGATAGTTGTTGTTTATGGGATGATAACCACTTCCATATTTTATTTGATGACTCTACTCCAGCTTTTGTAGAGAACATCAATATCCCACATCAGGAGCTAGTTATGATTACCAACGTCCAACCTGCATATTCTACAATGGTATTGTTCCTTCCAGATTCAATGTTGACCCTTCCCCACCATGTGGCTTACTATTCTTATTTGGATCCACATGATATGTGTCAGTATTGGGAGAACCATTTTCAGTTGGTTATTGGGTGTCGATATCTTCCATGTGGAGTTCACATGAGAACTTGTACATGGGACCTTGGTTTAAAATGGTGGTTGGACTACTTCAACATGGTGGATTTGATTTCTCAATGGGACCTTGGTTCACTAGTATACTTCATCACTATGGTTCACACTTATCCATGGGACCCTGGTTCTCTAGTCTACTTCATCACTATGGTCCACACTTATCCATGGGACCCTGCTATATGGTTGTACATCAAGCATTGAGGACAACACTTTCATAAGGGGGATGGAATGTTAGGTATCTAGAGAGGTAGTGTGGGTAAGATGGACTAGGTCCACTATATTATTAAATAAGACCCACTATGGTAGTTAGATATAATAAATGGGTAGTTATATATAATAAATGTAATGGACTTCTTAGAAGGTTCTACTTCTATAAGATTCCTCCTCTAGAATGTTCTTAGGTGATGGTAGAACTATATAAAGGGGTTCAAGCAATATAAGGGGACATAAAGAGAAATATTGCGTTTGGAGTTGAATCTCATTCGGAGGAAGCCCCCTTGAAGAGGAAAGTGAAAAGGAGAGCATCCCTTCCATAATAGGATCCATTGTATGATGTTTCCCTACTTCAAGGGTTTGGTAATAATAATGTGTGGTTTCTTCTATATTGCTCTATGGATATATTGTGTATTCAGTATTTGTGGTGATTATATTTGTAGATCTATTCATGTTCTTAACAAGTGGTATCAGAGGACTTTCCTTGGCATACATTGTGGGCAAATATTTTTTTATTTTTGCAGATTTGTTTTTTCAGAGAATAAAAAAGAGGGCCACGACATTCAAAACATTTTCGGTATATTTTTGTGCAAAATTTGTAGAAACTGGTTGTAGATTTGAGTTCCTCTCATAAAAACACCCAAGTTTCAAAAAAAAATCATCTGAAACGGAGTCTAAGAATTCAAGATATTGAAGTTTTAAAATCTGCAATTTTCCAAGGTTTTTTTCCGTGTACGACGACATAATTTTTTTATTTTATTTTTGTAGCATTTGGAGGAAAAAATTTCTCAAATGAATTACAGATCTGATTTCCTCTCACAATTTCACCCAATTTTAGAAAACAAATCAGCTAAAACGAAGTCTGGGAAGTGAAGTTATGAGTATTTTAAATTCAACAGTTTTTCAAGGTTTTTTATCGGAAAACACCGCGATTTTCTGCAGTAATTTATTGTTCTATTTTTGGGGTTTTTTTTGTGACAGTGATAGGAATGTAGAGTTCAAAACTTTTCATAGGGTGCTCAGATGGATATTTATTCTCAAACCCTCAAAGAAATTCTACATATTACTGAAGCATTCAAAGCCCAATTGTTTGACACATTGATTGACAGATTTGATGGATTTGTAGATGGCCTCAATGATAGTTTTCGTAGTATTCAAGATTCATTGGATAACATGCATGATAGATTTATTATGGTGGACCTCAGGGATGAATATAATCAAGAAATATATTCTTGGTATGATTTTGAGGTCGATTTTGGTGATTGGTATATGGATAGTTTTAGTTTATGGGATGGCAACCACTTCTATATTTTATTTGATGTCTCTACTCTACCTTCTGTAGAGAACATCAGTATCCCACATTAGGAGCTATTTATGATTACCAGCGTCCAACCGACATATTTTACAATGGTATTGTTCCTTCCAGATTCAATGTTGACTCTTCCCCACTATGTGGATGGATATTCTTATTTGGATCCACATGATATGTGTCAGTATTGGGAGCATCATTTTCAGTTGGTTATTGGGTGACGACATCTTCCATGTGGAGTTCACATGAGCACTTGAACATGGGACCATGATTCACAATGGTGGTTGGACTAATTCAACATGGTGGCTTTGATTTCTCAATGGGACCTTGGTTCTCTAGTCTACTTCATCACTATGGTTCACACTTATCCATGGGACCCTGTTTCTCTAGTCTACTTCAACACTATGGTCCACACTTATCCATGGGACCCTGGTATGTGGTTGTACATCAAGCATTGATGACAACTCTTTCATAAGGGGGATGGAATGTTAGGTAGCTAGAGAGGTAGTTGGGGGGGGGGGCGGGGTGGGCAGAGGGCCCATAATGAAAATAGTGGAGGCCATTCAATGTAAGATGGACTAGGTCCACTATATTATTAAATAAGGCCCACTATGGTAGTTAGATATAATAAATGGGTAGTTATATATAATAAATGTAATAATACTGCTTAGAAGGTTCTACTTTTAAAATATTCCTCCTCTAGAATGTTATTAGGTGATGGTAGCACTATATAAATAGGTTCAAGCAATGTAAGGGGACATGAAGAGAAATATTGTGTTTGGAGTTGAAGCTCATTCGTAGGAAGCCCACTCAAAGAGGCAAGTGAACAGGAGAGGATCCCTTCCATAATAGGATCCATTGTATGGTGTTTCCCTACCTCAAGGGTTTGGTAATAATAAAGTGTGGTTTCTTCTATATTGCTCTATGGATATATTGTGTATTCAATATTTGTAGATCTATTTAGGTTCTTAACAACATCCAGACCAGATGTAATGCAGATAGTTGGACAGGTAGCACAATTTCAAGCAACACCAAAGGAATCGTATGTATTAGCAGTGAAGAGAATTTTTAGATATCTCAAAGGAACAAAAGATTTTGGATTATGGTATCCAAAAGGAAAGGATCTATCTCTTATTGCCTACACAGATGTAGATTGGGCAGGTTGTATTGATGACTGATGAAGCACCAGTGGAGCATAGTTCTACTTGGGTGAGTGTTTAGTATCATGGATAAGCAAGAAACAATCATCAATATCTCTATCTACAGTCAAGGCAGAGTATATTGCAGCAACAACATGTTGTACACAGGTTCTTTCGATGAAACAAACTTTCACAGATATACAAGTTGAGTATGATCAGCCCATTCCAATCTATTGTGATAATATAAGTGTCATCAGTATCTCAAAGAACCCGGTGATGCACTCCAAGACAAAGAAAATTCCAATCAAGTATCACTTTCTACGGGAACAATTTGCAGAAAAGAACATCAGAGTTGAGTATGTGGGCAAAAAAGAACAAGTGGAAGGCATTTTTACAAAACCACTTCCACAAGAATCCTTTGAGTATCTTCGCTAGAGACTCGGAGTTATTTCTACTCCAAAATAAATTCTTTTGAATTCTTATTCATATGTCTTATATTTACATGAGGAAGCAACATAAATAGGACAGTTCATTCAAGGGGAGCAACCCCGGATGGAAAGATACATTTTCCATTGATGACAAAGGCGAAGAGATTCATCAGATGCAGAGGATAGAGGCATGGCTCTAGGGGGATAAATGGTCACGGAGATACATAAGATAAAGGCGTGTTTCCAGAGGGATCATGAAGGATATGACTTCAATATTGCACAATACAATTTTATTTTTTCTTCAGAGTGTTTCCATCAATGCCAAAAGGGGAGATTGTTGATTAAGGTTGGTTTTCATTCACGTCAACCCTTGAAGAAATCCTGGTAGCAAAAAGGTTTGGGTAATGGACCCAAGTTTTTTTGATGTAAATATAACTCATTATATTCTTTTCATGGTTGATAATAAGTAGAAATGCATGAACTCCAAAGTGGTCCCCTTATGGTGAAATCCCTCACGGGAAGACACTTTGCGGATTAAGTTATCCTAGAAGTATGGTTAGAGAACCCATGATTATTTGTGGAATAATGAGATGAAGTTTAGTGAATTTTTCAGTGAAAATATCTTAGATGGATCATGTTTTTCATGAATTTTCCGGTGGTATGTAGAACATCACATAACTCCTCATGGTTAGAGAGTTATGGCCATGGGAAGTTGGAGAACCTAGGTTTGGGTAATGGACCAAAGTTTGTTTGATGGATAATAGTATGAGTTTTGATATATTTACAGGTAATATTATTCTATATGGATAGTACATGTCATTCCATTTCTGGTGGTATCTGGAACGTCACATACCTCCTCACAGTTTGAGAGTTATGGCCTTACGAAGTTGCAGGACCTTCATATGTCATCTAGAAGCCCCAAAAGGTCAAAGTAGTCAAAGTGGTTTAAGATATTTTAGAAGGTAAATAATAAATTGAAGTGATGAGTGTACTATAATTCAAAGTAAATACAAATGAATTATTTAAATAATAAATTTAATGGAGAAATTAGAAGTGGGTTAACCCTAAAATAAGAAAAGTGGGCAAAGTGACCTAGAAGATGTTTTTAAGTAAGCCACTTGAAGAGAATAAATAAGAGGCAAGGATCTCTCATTTCAGAACACACTTGAGCATATTGAATATATATAGGTGTCTCAGGTAACCAAAGGATATCTAATCCAAATTTCCGAGGGAAGGTGAAGAAAAGAAGGTCGTAATTCAAGGAAGCATAAATTCTTTTGATAATGTTTTCTAAGGTATGTTATTTACAGGACATCTCACCATTTTCGCAATAAAGTTTTTTCTAGAATGCTTCAGACCTTGAAATTGATATTCCATTGAGAAAACATATCCTAGTATCTGTGGTAAAAAATTCAGATTGTGGGCGTTGTATTTTTGGAGTTACACTTCGTGGAAAATAGGGTTGGTGGCTAGTCCTGAAACTAGTCTAAAACAAGTGTTTCGGGTAAAAATGTCATAACTTTTTCATAATAGATCCAAATCCTGTAATACCAAATGTGTTGGTTATAGTATAGTATGTAGTATTCTTTGTAACCTTTTCATATCTATTCAACAAATATTCTGTGTGTGGTACGCTCTACAAGGTCTCTCTCTAGAATAATCCATAATTCAACAACGTATGCCATTTTTTCTATAAATCCTTTTTTAAGATGTTCCAAGTAGTGAAACCTAGAGGCATTGCATAAAACACACTGAGGAACATTGTGTATAAGTTTCATATCTTTATTCAATATAGGTAAAAATTTATGATTATGTCAAGTTAGGGTTGTTGACTAATCCAAAACTAGTCATGTGAGACTAAGAAAAAGTTTGATGAAAATGCTAGTCTCGTGTTGTTAAAGTTAAGAAAGGTTTGCAGGTATGTGATCATATATACCAGGTCTATTGTAGAGTTACAAATCATATTTGGATGATAAAATTGATGAGGGATTTTGGTTAAGGTACATGTTGTGTACATGATTAAGACAAGTAGTTGATGAGTTGGCACATATATGAGGTGTATAGTTGATGATGTTGGTACATATTGATGAGTCATAGTTGATGAGTAGTTGATACATGATTGGTACATACTTGGTACATGGTTGGTTTCACATTTTTATGGTACAGGTTGATTACAGTTTGTTTGGTACATGTTGGTGCATGGTTGATGCACTTGTTTATGGTACAATTTAATTATAGATTGAGGTACAGGTTGATGCATTGTTGATGCACGGTTCAGGTTGTTGGTACAATTTATTTGGTGCAGGTTGATTGGTATAGGTTTACAACAGTATATCTCATAGTGATAGTGTGACAGTGGTTCCATCATTCTACTTATACATCAGGGCGGTTGGATGGGGCAAGGAAAAGTGGTTGTAGACACCTTCCGGTTGTAGTCGGAGTTAATAGGGAGATGTAGCCTCCTTCTGGTTGTAACCAAAGAATTGGGGATTTGTAGCTTCCCTTTGGTTGTAGCCTAAGAAACTAGGGGGTTGGAGCCTCCTTCTAGTTGCAACTCAAAAACAAAGGAAGTTGGTGCTTCCAATGAATGTAATACTTCAAGACATATAAGAAAAATAATTATGTGGTTTTCTCATGCTTTGGGTTTCCACGTAAAACATTGGTGTACTGTGTATGTGTATGATTGTTAATTTGTTCATTTCTTATTTACTCTACAAATATTGGATGATAATGATACATTGATATAACACTTGGATTATATGGTTAAAAATGATTAAATTACTTTATTACTGATTAACCCCCCCTCTTAGTAATCCAACACCATGATCATGGATTGGGATGAGGAAGTTTCAATACCTTCAGTTGATGAGTTTTCTCCTGAGTACTTGGATGCGTTGAAAGAAGATATCATCCTGGATAGAAGAACAAGGAATTCACGCAGGGGTGATGTTGATTATCTTTGAGTGGGCCTAAAGGGAACACATCCAAGCAAGGAAAAGTGGATTGAGAACGACAAGGGGAGGCAACTCTTCCCTCACTTATTTGTTGATTGATTAAAGATTTTGGTGATCCAAAAAGCTCTGAGTGGGAAGGTGTGATCCAAAATGAAGGCTAAGGATAACTCAAAATTTGCAGAAGCAACTGTGGAAGCTCAAAATGGCCTCACCAGATAGAGAAATGGAAAAAATTCAAAGTCTTCAAAGCTCATTGAAATTGGCACCATCGCAAAGAGCATGTCACAAGCTTTCCAATGGCATAAACGAATCTTCAAATGGAGTTATAGATCAAAAGATATTTGCGGTCAAAATTTTGGTCAACCTAGCCCAGTCAACAGGGACAAGTCAACACCCATACTACTGACATCAGGATCAGTATGGATGATGTCATCATCCATACAGGGTATGTGGCACATGCAGAGGGAGACATGTGTCATGCTAACATCAACATGATGATGTGGAAGCACTAGAGGCTTCCACGTGTCACTCATTTTTGGACTTTTCCTGTCAAATTTGTGGACCAATGGGAAGGTGCCATGTGGGAGTTTGTGCATCCATGTGGCAGATTGTACAACCAAGATTTGTAACAACTAGTATGTATAGTTTATACTAGGCAATGTGTTTACATGTATCTATAGCTCATAGACCATGTATCGTATCTAGGTATGTCGATTGCTTATACTCCATTGGTTGTTCATCAATATCCTACTAGTACTCAGACATTGGAATATAGAGTAGTAGTCAAGTCATATCATATGGAATATAAGCAACAAGTAATCAATGATCCTTATTGTATTACTATAATGCTATTACTAGTCTATCATATATGCCATATTGTCACTTATTGGGTTGTATAGTTCACCATGTTATCTTAGTGAACTAAGGGGAAATACATACAACACGCATAATACAATGGCTATCGTAATACAAGCAAGTTAATTAGCTTATATAAGGTAACATAGTAGTATTCCAATAGTATCAATGGAATCATATGTATTATGGAAATACAATACTAGTACTAGCTTTAGACAGATATAATATGTATTATAATATAGTATCATATCCATTGTATTCATCTTTATATATTTATACAAGAGAAATAATGTGAAAAAAGTGTAGTATTTCACTGTTATGTAAATACTAGTACTGGTTAAGTATCATGTTATCGTAATATCGCATATGTGTAATGACTTTGTATCAATATATTAGGGTAAAACATAGGTAATCAAATCTCTCCATCTTATTGTATTTCTTCTATCTCCATTATATACCTATGAGTAATACAACTCTAGTCATAGCTTGGTTAGAATCCATACTTGTTATTGTTAGGATATTTAGACACTTAGGAGTTAGTTAAGATCTACTTGGTCTAATATGTCATTAGGTAAAAGTGTGTTTCTTTAGTATGCATTAGTATGCATTTATAGTTAGGCAATCTGACGGTCACGATATGTTCCCAACATAGAGTGATCTGACGGTTCATACTCTCCTCGATCTTAACGGCCAGTGATCCGTGGATTAACACTCGATTGGTCCATGATATCTACTTAAAGAGCATGGAGGTTCATTTTCCGATGATCGATTGTGAGAAACTCTCTTGTAAAATCTCTCTATAATCTTTTTCTTTGCATTAATAAACTGCTCCAAGTGGCTGCATTGGCTGGGGCCATGGATGTTTCCCCGTAGGGGTTTTACCACGTGAAAACATCGGTGTGTTGATATTTAATCTGGTTATGTGAGTGGTTACTGAAGGTTTTCATTCTCTATTGGAATACCTGTGTTGTCGAACATGGTATCAGAGCCTGTTTGAAGACCTGCTCCTGTTGTAGATCGAGATCGTGAAGCCGAGTTGCCTCATCTCCATTTTTTGGAAATTATGTACATTTGTGGGCTGAAAGGACCGTTCCATTTCTTCCAGAGCACGCTTTTCATTCAGGAACACTTTTCATTTCACTCGAAAAGGTTTCCGCTTGCCCAAGATACGGCCATTATAGTCAGAATCCGGAGGTATAAAGTCTGAATACGCATTTTTAAATTTTTGCAAAGTTTTGATTTTATTTCGGTTTGTAATATTTTATTTCGGGTTGCTACTCTTTTATATTTGCGTATGCTCTTTGCTCCGCGCCTTGTGTGATCTCAAAAAATCAGAAACAGATAGGAAAAGCTGCATCTTCCGGGTAAGCTAATCGAGATCTAACCCTTGTTGTCATCGAGAAGCGATTTTTTTTTTCTTGTGTGAAAAGAGTTTTTTTGGAGCATGCTCTCCAAGGCCGTCTTCCACAACAACAACAACACCCCCAAT
>JZKD02S0200519.1:245742-256350 GCA_000966675.3 Picea glauca | reverse complement strand
TGCACCTTGATCGCTAAGGTCATAAAACACTGAGAGTCGAAGTCTAGCGGGGTGACACAGCTCATGAGAAAAGTATAGCGGGGTTGACAAGTGGAGTGTGCACATTGTTTTGGCAGAATCCACGCAACATTGACCTCTCTTGTCTCAGCGATTCGCGAAGGAGGAGCATGAGAGCTCAACACCTCAACTGGCAAGGTTGAGAGTGGTGCTATTGTTTGGCCTAGCTGATAGTTACATGTAGCAGGCGCTAGTGAGGAGGGAGCCATACCCATATAGAATCTCGGGTATCAGTGTTTGGAGAAAGGGGAGTCAAGAGTCTTGATTCTAGACTCATGAGTTGTGAAAGGTGCTTGCACTAAGGCCATCTTGTGGTCGTTTGGAGGAGGATAAGAAAAGAGAGGGTCTGCACTAGACCCCATAGAAGTCTCGAGGATTCTGTTCCTTGAAGAAAAAGATGAAAAATCTAAGTTGTCGTAGTGGGTGTCTGACAAATTGGTATCAAAGCATGGTTACAACACTTGGCCTGCTTGGGCTCATGGACGAGTTGCACAGGAACTCCATTGGAAGTACTCTTAAAAAGGAGTAACTCTCTATCCTAACCCTGCTTATCAAAAGCCCAAGTTAAGAATGAAAATTCCTATTGTGTGTATGCATTTGAAAAATATTAATTATGCGTTGATTGTGAATGAATATAAATATTGACTAACAACAAGTGTTTTTCCTACACACAAAAGGACGATCAACCACAGGAAAACTACAAATGCATAGAATGGTGATGCACCACGAAGTGGGGGATGGCTCCCACAACAGAGACAAAGATTCTGATGAAAGGAGAGCAGTAGAGACCCATCCAGATCTAGTTGAGACTGTGAGGAGCCTCATGGACAAACTACAGAGCTACAAGACCGACAATGAGAGGTTGATAAAGGAGTAAGAGAAGTAGAAAAAAATTAATGCAGTCTTGTTGCAGATTTTATCCAACATATAAGGACAATTGTAGCATGAACTTGAAACCAGTCACATGGACCAACGACAGACAAAGAAAAGTCAAATTCCACCTGAGATACAGAAACGTGGTCTTTTAAGTGGCCACACTGGGAAGAGCACCTCGAGGAAGGTCCACCCTAGAGATAAGGGACAAGCGTCGGACAATTCCTTAGGAAAGGAAACTTGTGACTCGGAGGGATCTTCTAGTAGCAGAACTAGTTCTTATTCCTGAAGAAAATGGAAGAAGCAAAAGCATTCCAAAATTCACAATCTCGAAGAATTCAAGAAGGCTAAACCAGCCTCTTTCGACGATGAAATAAAAAAAGGGTAGGAAACGGAGGCCTGGCTGCTTGGACTAAAGAAGTATTTTAGAGTCCATGACTTCTCAGAAAACTTGAAGTCCTGAGTAGCCACTTTCAACTTGAATGAAAAGGCTTCCATTTGGTGGGAAGACCTTAAGAATGTAAAAGGGATTCATGAAGAGGACCTATCTTGGGAATGGTTTGAGAAATACCTCAGAAAGAAGTATCTGTCGAAAAAATATTTTGACAAGAAGACTAAAGAATTCTATGAACTCAAGCTGGGGCAACTCACCATAGAGGAATATGTCAGCAAATTCCTCGATTTGTTGAGGTACGTACCATATATAAAAGAAGAAAAGGAAAAGGTGCAACGATTCATCAGTGGACTACCTAAGGACTATCAGAATAGGATTGAGTTTGACGAGCAAAAGACCCTAGAAGACACTATCTGAAAGGCAAGATATTGTTATGAACAGTTGGGGCATCGGACAGAACCTCGTGAAAAGTGGAAGAAGAAGAATAGTTCAAGATTCCAGAAAAAGGGTTTTAAATCCCCAAGATTTAAAAACTATAAGAAGGACTCAAGGATGAGCTTCCCAACTCGAAGTGTACATCAACATAATTTCCCATCCCAAAGTAGAAATAAACCTTATGGATCTACCCTAGGAAAGATTGATAACCCAAAGAGAGAACCCTTGAAATGTTGGGGTTGTTCAGAAGAACATCTACTGAGGGACTTCCTCCACCGACAACAAAAAAGTCGAAGAATTTACAACATTCAAGAAGCTACCACCATCAATGACGTAGCCAAGAGTGTGCCGCAAATTTATGCATCCTCGGATAATAAACAAGGTGGAGATGGAAGGTATGATCACCAACCATCTAGTGTCTATTCAAATTGACCCTGGTTCAAATTTTAGTTATATAGCCCCTAAGTTTGTTGATAAGTGTAAATTACAACCACATAAACATGCCAAGCCATGGTTGGTATAGTTATCCACTGGCACCAAAAGAAAGGTAGCGAAGGTCATACCATCTTGCCAATTCACTATGGGTGAATTCCCCACCCAAGCAACCCTTAACATACTACCCCTAGGATCATATGACCTGTTGATTRGAATGGACTGGCTAGCCACATATAACGCCAAACTGGACTGTTACCATAAAAATTTATAATGTGTAGGTGAAGAAGGAAGAAGGATAACCCTTCGAGGGATCCAAAAACCTGTCTCAGTGAGATGAATATCAGATCTCCAAATGAGAAAGTATTGCAGAAAGGGATGTCCAGTTATGCGATATAGGTGTTGGAATCAGTTGAATATGACAAACCGAGCCTCGAAGATCACCCCACACTAAGAGAATATAGATATGCATTTTTGGAAGAGGTACCAGGTCTACCTCCGAGAAGGGACATTGACTTCTCAATAGAAATTGCACCAGGAGTGGTGCCAGTGTCTAGGACACCCTACAGAATGAGCACACCTGAGCTAGTTGAGCTTAAATTACAACTAAAGGAAATGATGGACAAAGGCTATATCCTACCTAGCATGTCTCCATGGGGAGCACCAGTTTTGTCTTTAAAGAAAAAATATGGTACCCTCCGAATGTGCATAGATTATAGACAACTCAATAAGGTAACCATAAATAACAAGTACCCCTTACCCAGAATCGATGACCTGTTTGATCAATTGGGAGGTTCTTCAATCTTCTCAAAAATTGACTTGAGATCTGGATACCATCAAGTCCAAATCAAGGGTGAAGACATCCACAAAACTGCCTTCAGGATGAGATATGGTCACTATGAGTTTGTGGTAGTACCATTTGGATTAACCAATGCCCCTGCCACTTTTATGTGCTTGATGAACAATGTGCTCAACAAATTCCTAGACAAATTTGTACTGGTTTTTATTGGCGATATATTAATTTACTTCAAGAATAGGGAGGAACATGAGGAACATCTTAGACTTGTGCTTCAAGTGCTAAGAGAACATCAGCTCTATGCCAAATTCAGCAAGTGTGATCTTTTCTAGAAGCGAATACATTACTTGGGCCATGTCATATCTGAAGAGGGAGTAGCAGTAAACCCTGACAATATCAGGTCTATCATGGAATGGCTTACCCCAAAGGATGTTTCAGATATTAGATCCTTTATGGGCTTAGTAGGATACTATAGGATATTTATAAAAGGATTCTCCAAGATTGGTTGTCCAATCACTGCCCTCCAGAAGAATGGAGCTAAATTCACGTGGACACAAGAATGTGAAGAAAGATTTCAGTCCGTAAAACATCTACTAACCCATGCACCCGTGTTGAAGATCGTTGATCCTGAAAATGACTTCCTTGTGTGCACATATGCCTACAAGGAAGGGCTTGGAGGAGTCCTTATGCAAGGAGGAAGTGTATTCTTCTATGAATCCCGAAAATCGAATGAGCACGAAGTCAACTATGTGACCCATGATCTAGAACTGGCTACCATAGTGCACGCCTTAAAAATGTGGAGGCATTACCTCCTGGGAGGAAATTTGTACTTATGATAGACCACTATGTATTGTGATATCTATTTGACCAACCAAAACTCAATGCTAGACAAGCTAGGTGGATGGCCCTTCTTAGTGAGTTTGATTTCGAAATCAAACATATCAAGGGAAAGGAAAATAAGGTGGTTGGTGCCCTTAGCAGAAGTATGGAAATAATTCATCTAGAAGTGGTGAGCACCTGGGAGATGAATGTCAAGGAAAGAGTTAGGAATGCACAAGAAACAAACACATTCTTCCATACCATGGCCTCATACCTGGAGCAAGAATCCACAGGGATAAAGTATGAAGGATACTAGATGATAGATGGAGGCCTACTAACTTACAGAAACAAATTGTATATTCCATATTGTGATGACTTAAAGAGGTTCATAATGGATGAACTACATAAAAGACCATATATTGGTCATGCAGGATAGCAGAAGATGATCACAACCACCAGGAAACAATTCTATTGGCCTGGATTGAAGAAATACATAGCTAAGTACTTATCCAAATTCATAGAATGCCAACATGTTAAAGCAGAACACCGACACCTAGTAGGATTATTACAACCCCTGCCAATCCCGGAATGGAAATGGGAAACCATCTCCATGGATTTCATCACTGGATTACCAACCTCGACCAAACAGAATGATTCCATCATGGTAGTGGTGGATAAATTGAGCAAGTCCGCTCATTTTATCCTCATCAAGTCGACTTGCAAGGCAATATACATTTTCAACGTATTCATGAAGGAGATGTTCAGACTACATGGTATGCCTAAAGAGATCGTGTCTGACAGAGACACGAAATTTACTTCCAACTTTTGGAAATCCTTGTTGGTTGGTCTGGAGACCAAATTACTATTTATCATAGCCTATCATCCTCAAACTGATGAACAGGCAGAAATATTGAACAAAATATTAGAAGACATGCTAAGGATGCATGTAGTGCATCAACCCAAAAAGTGGGAAGATTACCTGCCACTGGTGGAATTTGCCTACAACAATGGCTACCAAGAATCCTTGAAGATGAGCCCTTTCAAAGTACTCTATGGTAGACCGTTCAATACTCTAGTCAGTTGGAGTAATCCCGTGAAAACCATTACTATTGGACCCGAAATATTGAAATAAATGGAACAACAAGTGAATCAGATAAAACAAAATATAAAGGCCACTCAGAACACATAGAAAAGTTACGACGACTGAAAGAGAACTCCAAGAGAATTCAAGATGGGGGACCATGTATATCTTAGAGTTAGGCCTAGGAAGAGTTCCTTGAGGATGGGGGATTGTGCCAAGTTGGCACCTTGGTATTGTGGACCCTTTGAAGTTCTATATAGAGTAGGACCTGTAGCCTATAGGCTAGCACTTCCTCCCACAATAAAAGCACATAGTGTTTTCCATGTTTCATTATTGAAGAGATATGTACTTGATTCTAATCATATAATTGACTGGCCTGTGATCCAGGTGGAACTAGAGGGATAATTCCTACCAGAACCTCAATGCATATTGGACAGAAAGGAAACCCCACTCAGAAACTGAACCATTGCACAGGTCAAGGTGCAGTGGAAACATTTTGGCCCAGATGAGGCTACGTGGGAAATGGAGGATGCCATGAAACAGGCATATCCTATTTTGTTTACTTCTGTACATACACATCATGTTGATAGATATAACATCGAGGATGATGTTCCTTTAAGGGGGAGGGAATTGTAACACCCTATTTCCCCCATTCTGTAAAAATAATTATATTGGCCAAGAACTATGGAAAACTCAAAGACGTGAATGTTTGATTTGACGAACCTTTGTATAAAAGGTCGATGAATGTAAATTATGTTATGAATATGTGTTGCATGACTGTTGGGAGGGGGATGTGCTAAAAGATACAACGATGGATAATGAGAGGTGGTGGAAGGGACCTGGAATGGTTGTGTTATCTTCCACCAAGCCAGTATTGTACTGGTTTATACTTTCTCACAAACCAAAGTATCTCTCTGATATTGGAATGGATTTCCCATCAGATTCGTAGGTGGGGAGGCTCCTCAAGAGTTAATGAGGGGATGGGGGTGAACCACCCATTTATAACAGCCCTCATACCTAACAATGGACGGCGGAATTCATGCCACACGCAACCTTGTAGATAAAAATTGGCAAGAGAGAAAATGTGGTGGGGGGAGAGAGCAGTGAACGCAACGGGGATCGCGAAAGAGACTGGAGAAACTCGGGAAATGCAAGGAGTTCTGAATACCAGGAGAAGGAGAGTAACCTTTGTCCTAGATTATTTTCCTACATCAAGAAAGGAGAGTAACCTTCGTCCTAGATTATTTCCTCCATCAGGAGAAGGAGAGTAACCTTTGTCCTTGATTTTTGTTGAGCTGGAAGTAGGAGACTGAACCTCAAAGCATTGTGGTCTAGCTCGGGGGTGGCTAGCGGTAAATCCATTTGGAGTCACTGATCCTACGGTTGGGTGGAAACAAGCACCCCTCTTGGAAGTTTCCTCACACTTGGTATATTTGATAAGTGTTTTATACCTTGTATTTCGAACTGAATATCATGAATGCATGCTTGTGTTTACATGCCCATAATAATTTCTATGTAGAGTGATTGCCTGGTGTTTTAAACTGGAAATAATGGATGCATGTGTATGCTTATATGTCATCATTGGTTTCTATAAAAATGGTTAGTTATGGGGTCGGAAGGGTAGCTCTCTAAGGTCTCAGAGTTGTGGGAGTTTGAAGCCCCGAGAAGTTGAATTTCCTAATTCAAGATTAGAAGGGATAGCGAGCCCAATTATAGAAAGAGAGAATACCCTATCATTTGGTTGATGAACGGTCGGAATCCTTTCAGGAATGCCCCAGATCTATCAAGACCAATGGATCTAGAGGATCGTAGGCGTTAACACCTTGACCCTTTCAGCCTTCGCATGTAGCGATGGGATCCTAGACCATAGATCCAAGGATCTGATGGAGCCCTATTGACCGTCGATCTTAGCCTTTGTATAGGCAGGAGAGTAGAATTTTGCTGACTCGCGACTTGGAGTGGTCAAGGGTAGGGCTGCATGAATTCACGATTCGCGAGATCATGACATGATCGTGACCATTGGATCCAAGGCATGGGAGAACCGTTGGATCAGAACTTTCATGGTTATCGCCTATCAAGAGTTCGAAACTTGAGAGGGTTTCTTTTCAATTGTAGGAGTCATGAAGTTTCAAGCACCGAGGGCTCGTGTAAACATGTGACCCATCCATAAGTGGGGACCACATGGGGAACAGGTGGTGTAATGACAAGTGCCTGGAGAAAGGTGGGAATGGGTGACAGGTGATGAACACATGATGYCTGGGAAGGAGTCACCCATTGTTGACTTATCGTATCTCAGGAACTCGCAAAGGAGGAGCATGAGGGCTCAACACTCCAAATCGYGAAGTCCTGAGATGCAAGTAGCACTAGTATTTAGCCTAGGAAGTGGGTAACTGGTGGAGGACACGTGTCGCACTGGGAAAGAGTCAACCCACTGTTGACTTATCATGGCTTGAGGTTTCGTAGGATGAAGAAGCTGCACCTTGATCGCTAAGGTTGTGAAACACTGAGAGTCGAAGTCTCCTGGGACAGGCTACAGTGACACAACTCATGAGTAGAGTATAGCAGGGTTGACAAGTGGAGTGTGCACGTCATTTTGGTAGAATCCATGCAACATTGACCTCTTGTGTCTCGGGGATTCACGAAGGAGGATCACGAGAGCTCAACACCTCAACTAGCGAGGTTGTAAGTGGTGCTATTGTTTTTCCTAGCCAATGGTTACATGTAGTAGGCACTAGTGAGGAGGGATCCATACCCGTATAGCATCTCAGGTATTGGTGTTTGAAGAAAGGGGAGTTGAGAGTCTTGATTCCTAACTCGCGAGTTACGAAAGGCGCTTGCTCTAAGGCTAGATTGTGGTCATTTGGAGGAGGACAAGGAAAGAGAGGGTCTATGCTAGACCCCATAGAAGTCTCGAGGATTCTGTTCCTCAAAGAAAAATATGAAAAATATAAGTTTTCGTAGTGGGTGTCTGACATAAGGTATGAAGGGATTTGATAAGAATTTCTTTTGAAAATATTTCATTATATTAATGATATACAAATAAATCTGAAGTGGTTGGTGTATGCCATTGATACTCAAGTAGGGTGTGATCCAGGAAAAGAAACTTAATAATAGAAAGAGGTAGTCCATGTTAGTCAAGGATATGTTATATTCCTTGCAAGAAAATGCATGAGTAAGGAGTACCATGGGTACCATGACCAATCTAGAAGATTGGGAATAAAGGTGCTCATAGTTGGAACATTGCATGGAATACATTGAGGAAATCCATGTTTTCATAAGAGCGTAGGTAATGGACTTCCCATTAAGGAAGGAGGATCTTCCAACACTCTACTTGCATTGTAGAGGTGTTAACAAAAAGATAATTTTGGGTGGCCATGAGTGTTGGCACCCTGGTTACTGAGGAAGGAATAATGCTTGGGTGAATTCAAGAGAAAATTTTAATTTCATGTGTATTGATTTGGGATCATGATCATCTGATAGCAGGAAGCACAATCTTGTTGTAGCAATGAAAGAGAATGAATAATCCATGTGGTGAAGAGCTTGTCTAGGCTCCCACACACCATGGAAAAGCGCTTGTCATAAAGTGTGACAAACTTGAAATCAATACAAGGGTGCATTGGGTATGAATGTGGCCAGGAATATTGGCACATTCATTAAATTCATTTGACATATGAATTGCATTTTGGAAAATTTAGTATATTGAAATGATGCATACATAAATAATGATATATTTCCTTTTTCTTTGTAACCTTTAATAGATGAAAAATGACTTGAATTGTTAGTATGTACAGTTCTGAAATTGCTTGTGAATCACTGCAAGTGTGCAATAAAAATATAATGTACATGAAAAACTAACAAGTTGGTTTGGATGTGTAAGGAATGTTCAATTGCAGGAGGAAAATGGTCTTGGGTATGGAAGTGTTGTAAGTCCATAAGGAAGACCAATTGCCTGCTGAGCCAAACTTCTATGGGAAGGAAAGTCCCATGTTTGTGGATTTGGTCCCTTTGTGGGACAAATATGAAAATAAATATGGAATTGAAAAACAAAATGTGGGTGACAGATTTGCAAGAAAATTCTGAATTTGAAATATATGATGATATCTCATGAAGGATGGCTATTGTTGAGACATGAAAACCTTGTGGTAAGCCATGATCACCCTATCACATGTTGTTTTATGAAAACACAAGTCGGAGGGATGCCTTGGTAGAGAAATTCTAAGGGATGCCTCGACTGTGAGGCTTAATGAAGTCTTTGGAACTCTTCTTGTGCGAGAAATCCTTGGCAAGTAATGATGGATCACCCGATGGATTGTATAGCAGAGAAGGGGATGCCTGAGCCTGGGCCTAGAGGGTGAGTGACCGCAAGGAAGAGGATACTTTGATAAATCTCATACACTATTGATGGGGATCATACACATAATGGGTATGTCCAGGAAAAACAATGATGCCAAGAAACCAAGACAACCATGTGGATATAGATCCATGAACTACACCGATAAGTACTGTGCTAAAGTTTTGAAATTTTCCTTTTGAATTCTACGCAACAACAATTGTTTTCGCATGAAATTGTGATTAATGTGATTTTTATCCAATATTATTGAAGACATGTGACGAAGTCAAAGAGTCTAAAGAGGGTCAAGACTTCTGAAGCATCTAAATGAGAAAGGCATGACATGTGTTTCTAATAAAGAACACCAAGGATGGTGTTCCTTAAAGGGGGAGGGGATTGTAACACCCATGTTTCCCCTAGCTTGTAATTAATCATTAATCGTTATTACCATGATATGGCATGAGAACAATGTAAATGTATTATTTATTAAAATGCTAATGATTGACTGTGGGGGTGAATCCTTGAAGTACTGGCCATGATATCCATTGTGTCATTTTCATCACTTGGGTGAGCCAAACAAGGGCACTTACAAGTCTAGTTGGGCCTTCTAGACAAGACAGAGATTAGTGACTGAGTTAGATAATCCAAGTACATGAAATAAACAAACAAATAGACTAAAAAAAACTGAGGAAATAAAACTAAAATGCATAAGAAACTTTGAACCAAAATCAATCAACCAAATGACCAAGATTATGCCACCAACGGATAACTATATTAGTTGGAAAACACCATAGAGAAAGGAGGACTTATGGATCCCCTCTTCCTTCTTGGGAGGGCTCTTGAGTTCCCTATTTGAGAGCTCTTATTACAATGATAAACAAGAAAGAAAATGGTGAAGAAATCAAATCCTATTCCCTCAAGAGGTGAGTGGAATAGCTTATTGAAATGTTGCTAGAATGCTCCAAGAAGAAAAGAGGTTTCTTCAGGAAGGATTGAGGCAACATAACAATACTATGAAATTCTTAAATTCTTAGTGCACCCATGGCCTCCGTTTATAGAATGTCTTTGAGGCAATATCCAATTGGTTCTTAGTGTGAATAAGGGGCCCTTTAGGGAACCCTTAGGTATTTGACTAGCCCCCCATTCAGATTTAGCTCTGATCTAAGGGTCAAATCAAGTTGGGAGTTGGTCCATCAGTGGGTGAGGAGCCGACAAGAACCATAAATGTGTCGTTCACAGGAGTGCGCAGATTTTCTCATACACAGTCGTCCATATGGTGCATTATGCACTCTATGGGCTTCTTTGGCCCATGCGCTATGAGGACGCTTCCTTTAGTGGTTCATCACATGTCAATTTTTGTCCAGTTATATAGTTTTTTCCTCTTGTAAATG
>JZKD02S0200519.1:158993-175027 GCA_000966675.3 Picea glauca | reverse complement strand
TGAGTAGTTGACACATGATTGGTACATACTTGGTACATGGTTGGATGCACTTGTTTATGGTACAGGTTGATTATAGGTTATTTGGTACAGGTTGGTGCATGGTTGATGCACTTGTCTATGGTACAGATTGATTACAGGTTGAGATACAGGTTGATGCATGGTTCATATTTATTGGTATAGATTTACAGCGGTATATCTCACAGTGACAGGTTGACAGTGGTTCCATCATTCTAATTCTACTTCAAGGTGGCAGGACGAGGCAAGGACAGGTGGTTGTAGCCAGAGAACATAGGGGGTTGTAGCCTCCTTCTGGTTGTAGCCAGAGAATTGGAGAGTTGGAGCTTCCCTCAAGTTGTAGCCTGAGAAACTAGAGGGTTGGTTGCAGCTGGAAAACAAAGGAAGTTGGTGCTTCCAATGAATGTAATTATTCAAGACATATAAGAAAAAATATTCTATGGTTTTCTCCCGATTTGGGTTTCCACGTAAAACACTGGTGTACTGTGTATGTGTATGTTTGTTCATTTGTTCATTGTTTATTTACTCTACAGTTATTGAATGATAATGCTTCATTGATATAACACTTTGATTATATGGTTAAAAATGATTATTTCTCTATTATTGATTCACCCCCCCTCTCAGTAATCCAACAACTACGCGACCTTTTTTTCCTCGTTTTTGACCTATTTTTCTTCCCATATCTTTTCACAGATGAATAAATGTTTTTGAGGATGCTTTGATGCCTCACCTTGAAACTTTGGTAATCTGATGGTGGAATCTACTCCTGTCATTTTGAACTGTGTTGAACTACTACCTCTGCACGGTGTAGATAGTTGATTGTTGCTTCCTGAACTTGTACCTCTAGTTGGTTGTCCTCTATTGGCCCCCTGACGTGTTGCTCCTCTTCTACTAAAAATTGGTTTTCTAAAATTTGGTTTTCTAAATTATGGTGTTCCTTCAGGTGTATTAGTCGCACATGGGGTTGTAGGTTCCACACTAACTGTGATCTGGACTGGAATTCTACCTTTTGTTCTTGACCTTGGACCTCTTATTTTAATTTCATATGCTTCGCACAATATTTCCTCAATCTGCTCCACATCCCGGAGATCCTCTACCTCTTCTTCATCGCTTGCCAAGCCCTCTCTTTCAGCTATGGCCCTCTTTTTGTTATTCATATTATATTGGTAAGGTATTATGATGCGCGTCGCTCTAGATTTTTTCATTATCTTCTTTGTCTGGTCCTCATCCATCATGATTGGGTCCACGGCCTCCTTCTTCTTCCCCTTATCCATCTCCATGTCCATATCTCAAACTCCTGTCAATGTTTGCCCCCTTCCCCCATGCGTGTAGGGAAGTTTAGTTGTTTGATTCCATGGTCATCACACCTTTGTCATAGAAAAAAATCTTGATAGAAGTGTATAGTTATCTGATGTACCTACCTTTGAGTCCCTTCCTAAAATCATGCTTTGCAACAGTGTACGACTTCGCAGTATCAACTGCAAATTTAGTGATAAACCATGCAATAATATTGTCCAACAAAAAATCTATTGCGCACGTAAATTTATTATTGACTTGTTGCAACTGCGCAATCTCCACATAATGTCACTCTAGCTATTTGATCTAATTCATAAGATGGTTGTCCTTCAACCTCAACAACCACTCCTGTAACATATGCGATAAATTATAGAAAAATACTTCATGCAAGTCGCGAAACACATATTTCTTGAGATATATGCGTGGTGTAAATTTAGGGTTTTTGTTGTCTTTCTACGCAAATTCAAGTTCCTTGGTCCTTAACCATCTTTCAATATCCTCCTTTGTTGGATTCCATGGCCTGAACATTCCCCTCTATGTTTTCATTCTCTGTGATTTTCATCCACAAATCCCTTCCACTCAATCTTGTGCAGTTACAACCGGGAACAAAACCATTTGTTGGATGTTTGGGCTGACCCAGATTCCGATCTTAGTAGGTTTCTAACAAAACCCTCAAACTATTGCCCCCTCTAGTAAACCAGAAGGCAACACTGCGCACAAAGTGCAAAGTGCAGTCTCACCCGAGATAAATTTATGGGGGACTGCAATACTCATATGTTTGCAGTCTAGAAACGGATTGAGACTGTGTTTTTATCATTTTCCTCATACATCAACATTACTCATTCATTCATCTAAATCTAGTGTTTATTCATTCATTAAACTATGTATGCATGCTTTAATTGGCTAAGTAACCATTCATTATGTAATTGATACATAACATAACATCAAAACAACCATTCAAAACACATTAACACATTGGATTTACCGTGCTTCACCCCCCCTGGGGCCACGTCCACAAAGATATGTCTCTTCTTTTTTATTCATCTTTCTGCAAAATATGCGTTGCGCGCATTACATCTTCAGACTTACAATAAAAAAGGAGGGTAAGTATCCTCTGTAAGGCAAATTAGACCACACCAGACTCCATAGTGTGTGATCTAACCCTCAAAAGCTAGCTTATTCCAATCAACTATCTCTCATTTACTAAGGTTTGTTTTTATTATTATGTCCTATTTTGTGTCTATAACGTTTGCTTTTATTATTATGTTATTCTTTATCATTAATGTCCTCATCATCACTGTATTCCCTTTTTGCATATGGAAATTTAGTAGCAAAATATCTTACTCTATCACAATTAAAATATTTGAAGAGTAGCTTACCTTTGTATTTGTCAGATCCTCTTTTTAGCTTTCTCACAAATTGTGCTTCTTCTGTATCTGAGTTATGGCTGGAACAATCACATAATTTGTGTTATTTTGTCTTCTTCGATCTTTGAAAGTTGTTTCCTTTTGTCCTGGCTTTTCTTTTCCTGTCCTCATCTCATATACAATGAAAATCCCAAGCAACTCATCCATCATTTGTTTCTCTAGATCCTTCATTTCTTCAATGGCAGAGACATTGACATCAAATCTTAAGGGGAGAGACCTTAGCACATTTTGCACAATCATTGGTTCTTCAACCTTCTCACCAAGTCCTCTGATGGTGTTGACAATTTCATCCTCTCGAAGGAAATAGGTTGCAACATTTTCTTCGTCTTTCATTTTCAAACTCTCGAACTGTCTTCTATGAATTTGGAGCTTTTCCTTCTTCACATTGTCATTTCCTTCATAGATGTTTCGAAGTTTGTCCCAAATATATTTTGTCGATTCACAATGCATCACCTGGACAAATTCTGATTCTAATAGACCACACAAGATAACATTCATGGCTTTTGCATTATGTTCACTAGCCTTATTCCCAATGTTATATGTTGGTGGAGTTTTTGGGGTTGTATACCTGGTCATAACTGATTGCCAGATATCAAACCCAAGAGCCATTAGATAATTTTGCATCCTTGTACTCCATAATGCATAGTTTGTTTTGTCAAACAATGGAGCCATGTTTGTGGAGAAACCTTATTGACTAGCCATGTGTTATCCCAAGATCTACCTTCTAGCGGTTAGAATATTTTTGAAGGAGCCCGCTCTGATACCAATTGTTGAACTTATGTTTATACTGAGAGGGGGGATGAATCAATATAAAATACTTTTTACTTTGATTGAGTATTCATCAATCATTCATTAAATTTAAAAAAATAAATGCATGTAAACCCAAATCACGGTACACAGAGTTTAACTTGGAAACCCTTGGGAGAAAAAACCACAAAAACTTATCTTTATAAATGTTTGTAGGCACCAACCTACTGGAGACACCAATCTCCTTAGTTGAGCACCAACTCAATAAGATATTATGTAAGCACCAACCTATTGGAGACACCAATCTCTTCAGTTCAGCACCAACTCAACATGATATTGTGTAGGAAACAACCTACTAGAGACACCAATCTCCTCAACTGAGCACCAACTCAGTAAGACATATATAGGCACCAACCTAAGTTCTTTATACATAGAGTACTTCTAACTTCACCTACATGCTTCATACTTCATGTATTTCATAGCATCATCATACCATTAACTTTCATGCTCCAGTGCCCCTCTTTACTTCATACCCCAGACATAGATTCAAACCCTAGTCAAATTTAGTCTTCATGTCCTAGCGAACCTCATAGCATCATTCCAAGAATATAATCCCAGATTGCAGCATCACAACCTCAAAAAAACTCACTTGCAACATCATAGACCTTAGTCCTTCATAGCGCACCCTTAAAACTCTAAGAAAACTCCTCTTGCACACCTTTAGACCCCAAGAAAACTCTACAACTTTTCTTGTGCACCTCAGATCTCTTTTGTGCACCTCAAACTTGACCTTCTTTCTTGGATGATCTTTAAATGTGCACATTTATTTTGTATTTATAGTGTTTATGTGCTCACTTTTAGGGCCGACTTGTAAAGATTGGTTAGGCCGACTTGAAGTTTCTAGCTGGATTGTCTAACACAAAAATTCATATCTCCCCATTCCTGAGGAGTTAGAGGGAATGCCATATACCGTCGGAAAGATCTCGAAATAAGATTTCCAACCATATAACCTATGCTCCCATTTGAGCTACGTATTTAGAGTAAAAATGTCTTCAAATATACGGTATCCAAACTGAGCATCAAAAATCCAAAAACAATATTTCCAACAATCTCCATCTTGCAATCTTTATCTTGGACATCTATAGTCTCTCCATGTCTTTGACATCAATGAGAACAATATTTCCAACAAATTCCACTACATCATAGAGATGTTGAAATCTATTGAGGTAACTATACTCAAGGCTAGGACTTAAGATAATGCCGCAGATTCCTAAACTACTCCAGTGGGTGAAAGGAAAATTGCTCGGTGTACAGGCAAGGTGGGGGTTAAACCTTGGTTGACGTAACTACTCCCAAGTGGGAGATTGCTGTGATATTTCTAGTTATATCATCTATGTAACTACAGTTTTCATTTGTATATAGAATGTGTAAAAGAAATCTCTAGATTGCATTCTTATGTTTTAGAATTAGAGCTATTTCCCAATTGTATTCCTGATTTTAGGAGCAGCAGTGTTTCTTTGTTTGTACATTCTTTATAAAAGAAAAGAAAACAACATGACAAACAACTATATGTCCCCAGTGAAAAGAACTTTGTTGCTGTGTGCTTCTTTGTTATGGTTGTTCTAATATTTTCAATTTCATGTTTATGTTGTATATCTTTGTTTTGTAGATTCTTCTCCATTTGCTGCAGGTTTCTCTTTAATGTTAACACTCAAAACCTGCTTTGTGCAAATCACAAGAATATTTTGTAATTTATATTAACAGAAAATATTTTTTCTAGTACCACTGCAAAGTAGTCTTTATCCTTACCGGCAATTTGATTTACTTTGGTGCGTGATATATAAAAATGTCCAGTAATGGATATAGAGAATGATATTCTTAAAGATAAGAAAATGTAATGCTGCAATTCACTGCATAATAAGAAAGAGCAAACGGACTGACCTTGCGATATAAACTGATGAACCAGCTAGGAAATATGTGAAACCATGTGGAAGAAAATGAATGAAATAGCAGAGCATCAAAGACAACTTCTAACTTTATACCCTCCTCAGAGGGATCTTACTCTGCTTCCAGTGGTACCAGTGCTTTCATTCGAACTTAGAAGTACAAGCTATCGAATGAATAGTGGTTGCTCATACATGCTTAGAATTCCCAATTACAAAAGGAAATTTTCATTTTGTTACATATAGGTCTCTGGGATGAAAACATGTTTCTCCTTAATTTCTTTCTAATACATCTTTTTTATCTTAGATCTCCGTTGCTAACTTTTCCACTCCAACAATGAGGTCTGATACCAATATATGCTGGAATATCTAATTCACCATTTATCTCCTATTTATTTTGTATCAGGCTTTAAGAAAGACATTTGGAAAACATATGTACAAAGTTTGAAAAATAAAATCAATTGAAGTGGAGTTTTCTCCTTGGTGTGGAAAGCACGTTGGATTGTCTGCATCTAGAGCTAAGAGCTCCCATATCCCCGATGGTTTCATCTATCAAGTCCTTAAAAATCATCCTTTCCATGTCTAATACCACTCCTGCAAGCTCTGTTTTATGATCAGTCCATGAATTTACTGTTTCTGCTAGATCTTTTTCGAGAATTGTACATATAGTATCACAAATATCTTCTGACAGAATAGAAGGCAGGCACTGAATTTCACCCCATACTTGTTGCAGAAGCTGCTGTCCTGTGGGTCTTCTTCGTGGAATTTTGTTTGCAGAGCATATCCATGGCTGTAGATGCAGATAAGGAGACAACTTCTTGTATAGGATATCGTTGACAGTATTGAATATTAGCCGACGGTTAATCTTCTCTATCTTGGGTTTCTTGCGAGAATCCTGTCCATCTTGAGGCTTTGATGGTGATAAATTTGAGTGTCTTTTTTCCAAGACAAAGAAAAGCTGGGGATCAACTGGAAAACCAGAGGAATGGAACACCACAGTATATGTTTCGGTATATTCTAGCAGTCCTGAAGCTAGGAGGATGTCTACAATATAACAATATTCAGGATTGGGCTTATCAATTCCAGAGTGTAGACCATCGAGTTCCAAAAGGGATTTTATAGAATCTATTTCTGGCTGCTGGATCCCATTTCTGGAATCATTCAGCATCTTGTAAGTAACAAGAAGGGGTTCATCTAATTGGCATTGCCTTTTGAAAAAGCCCAGATGATTCCAGTTGCCGAGATTAGAGTCATCATGAGTTTTAGTCTCCTCCTCTGAAATATACACACTCAAACCGATCAAAATCTATTTCTTACTTATTGAAAAATGAAAGATGAATTGTTCGAGCCATATCAACTGGGCATTCTAAAACACTATGCACTTTGATCGGATGTTCATTATTTGAAGATAACATGATTAACAGATTGTTTAAAAGTTTCATCATGTTACCTGCGAATGTGATGGAACGCTTCACAATTGGAGGTGGAGAACAATCCTCCTTATAGAGCGATGGATCAAGAACAGACACTGGGCTTGGCTGCTCAGGAATCTCTGTAGGGACCAATGATTTTTCGCAGTGATCTAAATCTTTTCCTCTGAGATAATTACTTTCTGCTTCACAGTTATCATCTTCTCTGATTTTTGCAGAAGATGGTTTCTGCATGTGTATGTGTACCAATTCAAGGCATAATTGTTAGAAAATTATTTCCGAAGACTTAACAAGAATCTCTTTCTTAAAGGTCGAAAATGCCTACTTCATTGTCTATTAAAGGGGAAAAACTTTACCTCCAAATCTAAATTAGATATGGTACTTCTGTTACTGTCTGAACGCTGGGAAGTCTCATCTACCAGGGGATTATTCAAGCTTGGATTCAGTTCACTTTCATCAGATTCCAGTGCATAAACTTCCTTCATTTTCGCCTTATTGCAAGGAGACCTGTGTTCTTTGTCTGATCCAATCTTTCTGCTAGCAACTTGTCTTGCAGGCTTTGGAGACTGTGTTCCTGGAGAACCTCTGCCATTGTCCCTTTCCTTGATTAGGCTTCCTGAAATCCTAGCCTTCTTTTCCATTTCAGGCTTGGTAACTTTTTGTTTGTTTGGGCTTGAAGAACTTGGACTTTTTACAGTGCTCGATGGAGAAGAAGATTGGGCTGTTCTAGCAGCAGTTTGAGGAGACAATGAGGTCCGAGATCTCCTCAAGTTACATTCTCTTTGTAAAGCCTCATTTGCCATGCCCTGTCGTCTTTGCCTTACAGTCGGAGCAATCTCATTGCCAAAATGATTTAAAGATGTATTGTTACTAGGACTGGAAACTCTATTGCCGTTGCTTTTGTAGCCAATCTGCGATGAGCCATACCGCACTTTCTCACGATTATTACTGAGAATCTCCGAAGTTCTTGTAGGCTTTAGGTTGCTAAGAAGCTTGGCAGGCTTCATTACAACTATAGGAGCTTCAAAAGGTCTTGCAAGATTACGTTGCATTTCTCTTTGTCTTGACAACAATTTTGCTTCATTGAAGATCCTCATTCTAGATGAATGGTCAACATCATTCAGTCTATTGTGCTGAAGAAAGTTGGATTGTTGATCTTGGTTCATGTCCCTATCTTTTGCAGACTGTAGAAGGCTCTTAAGTTGCATAGCTTCGACAATTTGCTTCAAAGTTTCAAGGTCCTTACCATTTTCTTCAAGACCTCGTAGTTTAAGCTTCTTCTCAATCTCACTGTAAAGAGCGTCAGAGCCTTTTGAACTATTTCTTTTGTGCTCAGGGAAAAAGTTCTGAGATTCAAAGGCATTTTGCTGATAATTCTGCCAGTTCTCTTGATGTCTCCATGGAGCAGCTTCAATTGGGTACCTCTGCATAGGTCTTTGATCTGCTGCCTTTTTCTTTAGATAAGGGGATAATGAGCCTTGAATACTTCCCTCTGGAAAGAGAAGCATTTGCTCTAATGTCTCAGTTTCCGGTCCTCGGTCTTCATCACAATGGCTTTGGAGCTGGTGGGATTTTTTCACCTTTGACAAAGAAAATGCACCACTATCTTGTTGCTTTGCAGGTGAAAAGATCTGTCTTGAAATAGCAGCAGTTTCAACACCTTTATGATCAGGAGTGTTCTTAGCATTCACTGAGGTAATGAACTGAGAACTACCATTTCCTTCAGTGTATCTAGAACGACGGATATCATAATTAATCCTTGATTCTGAAGCAGATCGCCTCAGTTCAGCCTTTTTTGATGTTGGATTTGACTCAGGCATCACTTCTAAGCCCATAAGGCGGGCAACCACACTTGGCGAACGTCTTTTATCGTCACCCATCTCCTGTAAATTATTTTTTGTGTGTTCATGGGGGTGACCATTTACATGGAGTAATTGCTTATCATTCTGAATCTCCTCTCCATAAAGGCACCCTCTTTGATCAATATAAGCTCGGCTGTCCAACGAGAGTCTGGGGACTTCCCTCAGTTTCAAAGAGGACCTAAATGCATCTCTGTATTCAAAAAGGAATGCTCTAGGCATTTCTCTACCATCGTATGTAAATTGCGGAGCTTCTTTTGATTCACAAGCAGATTTTATCTGCTCTTTGTTATTCCCGGAAACTCTTTTCAAGTCTGTATCCATTACTGATTTTGCAGATACTTCTGATGAACTTGGACGATGTTCCTTAGACTTTGGCAGAGATTTTGGTGACAGACTGATGGGTTCTTTGCCTGTAGTTGCATCCCTTCCATCTGTCCAAGATCTCTGCTTGGCACTATGTTTGTTTCCTTCTATCCTGCTTTGGACTCTTGCATCCATGGATAATTTTGGAGGGTCTCTGTGAAACGAATCTCTAACCACATCTCTGATATCAAGAGAATGCCTTGATGAATCAAGAGAAAACCTTGGTTGTTCTTTTGACGGAATCACACGCCTGGAAGTTTCGCAAGCTTGTGCCAATTTAACATCTTTTTTCTCGGTGGAAAGCATCGCCGAATTCTCACTGGCTCTGGATTGGAAGGCCGTTCTAGCTATGCCAGGACTCTGAGAGGTCCTCTGTTCTTTGGAAGGAACAGGTTGTCGGATTTGCTCATTGTAGTCCATAGAGGATGCTCTTGAAGATACATTTGAATAGGCAGATGAATCAAATGAAGGCCTCTGAATGTCTTGGCTCGTCTGCAGTTCGGACCAAGAAAAGGGACTTCAATTAGCTTCCATTTCATTGCCTCTGTAATGGGGACGATTTATATTACATGCTGTGTATTAGCAAATCTTTAAACTGGCTTCCTAGGTATTTTGTAACATCACTTCAACATAAATGATAGAACCCACTAGTTCATTCAAACTAACAATAACATATCAAACCCAAATGCTGAGAAAAGCCCTAGAATTCAAATTTCATTCAAAATCTTTAAAGACTTCAAACATGCAATATGATTCCCACATCTCACTCTGGACTAATGAATGAATAAACTTAAAATCAACTCGGACCAAGTCCGCTTATCGGAGTTTATGATACATGAGTTGATTGGTTTCAGAATTGGGATTTTTCAATCGCATAAGCTGAAGGCATTTTCATTGACTAGGACCAAGAAAAGGTCCTGAAGTGCCTTACCTCTCAGCTAGCTGGTGAGGTACAGATAATTGGTGTTTTGGTATTTATAAGACAAAATCTAAAACTATGCAACTCTTTAAGCATATAAAAACACACAAAATTTTGAGAAAATATGTGCATATTCATACCACATTCTGAGCAGAACTGGCATCTGCACTAGTATCGAGTCTAGGGCTACTGGACGATGACCGAGCTGCAGCAAGTCTCTTTGGTCCATACAACCGCCTGCCGGTAAGAATTTGGTGTCTATCAAACAACTGGAGAAATCCTGCCATGCACCCAATTTGCTTCTCCATTTCTCTTTCCACCTGGGGATCATCTGTTATCCCGTGAAGAAACTTTGCAGACATTTTTGCTAATCAGATGTCAGTTACAGATATCTTGCCTCAAGCAGTTACTATGTAAGGAGTTAGAACACAAAGCAGAATGCTCAATTATAATGGTATGAACCTCTTTCTGCTATCAATGGTACTGCTAAGCACTACACTTCTCCCCATGAATATTTTGCATATAGTGCTATCCAAATGTTTCATGTTTCATGTCTCAAGCTATCCAACAGAAGACCGAGTTTCTATATTTTCATAAACAATCAGAATCTTCAATCTATGACCATCAAAGTTCATGCAAGCAGCTTATATGACTTGGGGAATGAAGCATTGGATTCTGCATTGGAGAATGAAATGGAGACTACAAGATTGATAACTAACACGAGGCACTATGTTGGAGAAGCAAATGGTACATTGGTACACACCAACATGAGAATTTGAGCTAAAGAAGACTAGTTTATAACCTTGTTTTGACTTCAAAAATAGTAAAATTAGCCTTTACTCCCTAGTCCCAATGCTGGACGGGCTTGGTTTCTCAACCATACAGAGCCCAAAATTTTAATCCAGTGGATCACGGTCTGAAGCTAGTGAGACCATCTTCGTTGAGATCTGTTACAGGGTCGGTTCTCTTCCCTGTACAGAGCCCAAAATATCAATCCAATGGATCATGATGTGATGCTGGCGATACCATCTTCATTGAGATTGGTAATGAAATAACTAACATTCAGAAATCAATGACATTTTCAGGTAGAAACTTCATAGCAGATGACATAAGCCCATTCTCTCAGTACCATGTATTAGTGTGAGTTAGTGGATTAGCACTCCAATGATGCATCGATTTCACTGCTCAATTGCTTCCCAAATAATACACAATGTACAAAATGTTAGTAGCACCAATGATCAGAGGTCACATGAGAAGAGTCTTATAATTTTGTCTTAGCTCCTTGACACAGAAATTGACAACCAGCACATGGCAGCAGGACCGAGCCAATCTCTGGAGCTTCTTATCCTTCACTCTAATTTATCTGGCGGCCCAAAATACCAGATAGGCACTCAAACTTCACAAGCCCACACTTCAAAAACCTCCTCCCAAGCCCTCTAAAGTTAGTAACTAGCCACATTTAGTACGCAATCTGCAACTTTCAGTGAGCATGTGGCCCTGCAATTCATACTATTACACTGACGACAGAGTGCGGAAAGAAGAGATCCTGACTGTTAGGTGCAGCACAGAGCTCTATATGGCAAAAAGCTGGCTAGTGGTTGGATACAGGAATTAAGTTGTGTCTAAGTGGGTTTCTGATTCTCTGACCCCAAAAGCCTAGTACAGCAGCAGGAGGCCATGATGGGTATTGCAGTTTGAACTTTGAGGCAATGGAAGATAACATGATAGAGCGAAGCACAGCATGTATCGATGATGAAACCAATATATTCTTGTATATCCAACGTCACCACCTAAACTGATTGCGTCCATGTGCACTGAACGTGTCCTTCTATCATGGCCCATTATTCAAACAAATTGTTATATTTCATTGCTTGATGTCATCTTCCCGCCATGTTACAACCTGCATACAACGCTATATGTCTCCTTTGGCCCCACGTTGCATGCTTAAAATAATAATAATAACTCTTCTCCAATTAATTATATAAGAAATTGCTCTCTGCAGAATATTACCAACCACTTTCCCCTATTTTCAGTTAGAACTTTTCCTGGATCAATTTATTAATATGATTCTATAATCATATGATGATTCTGGTCTGTTGGGTTGTGATTTGGTTGGTGTGGTGTCACTGTGATAATAATTCAAAATTGGGTCAGCACAAATGAAAGTATAGTAAATTTAGAAATGGGTAAGCAATTCTTCAATATATGAAATTTTTTTGTTTTTTTATGATAATAATGATTATTATTTGCTGACATTTACTGAAACCAGTATACTATTTGATATTAAAATTGATAACCTAAACTTTCACATTATTTTTCTGCAATCTTAAGAATATATTAATTATGAAATTTCCAATGTTTGCTTTTGTTCTTTTTGTTTCTAATGTGATACAATCTCTCTTTTTAAATAGTACTGAATCCATTCTTCATGATTACCTCTGATTTTAAAGAGCATCGAAGCAATTTTCCATGATTATTTTAAATTATTGCAGCACCCTTTTGCTTTAGTCCTCCTACTTTTATGTTTGTATATTGTGTACCTTTCAAAGAGATTTGTTCCTTGAAATTAAGGTATATGTAAAGCCTGGACCCATGTGCTTGGGCCCATTAGTCCATCATTCCACATGGCATGATTCTACCAAGTTTTTGTCTGTAGTAAAAAAGGTCACGTTCTGATTTATAATGGGCAATGGACAGAGTGCATGTTACTGGATTTCCAAACTTTGACATGTCTATTTTTTAATAAAATTTATATTTATTTTAAGTTTTGAATTTATATGAACCTTATTTATCTCATAGTGTTAGCTCGAATGTCACTTTCTACTTATTCACTAAATTGAACTTCAACGTAAACACACAAACACGCAGAGCTTATCATAATATGTCATTTTGACATATCTTGGTTTTGGCCTTATTTGTGAACATGTTTCCCTAATTAGAATATAACAAAACAAAGTCTTTGGCAAAGTACTTATGGCATTACTATCTTATCCTTGTGAAAGTGACAATGTAAAGTCATGGAGTGAAAGTGAATTTATTATGTAAGTTATAGTATAACAGTTTATTAAATTATAAGATAATGATAGTAATATTTTTAGGTAAATTTGATTAGGTGAAAGAATCAAAGTTGTTAGGTCAAGAGTGGTGGTTTTAGCACATGGTTTTTTTGGTAGCCCATGGTTTTAGAGCCCGTAGATTATATGTAATGAAAGTTTTTAAAAGGGTGGTGATACTCCATTTTAATGTGTCACAAGATTGAGTGTTTGGTAGATCTATTGTTGGCTAGTTTTTTTGTAAGAGTTTTCCAGGGTAAATCAGGTGTGATTTATGTGGTATTTTTATCTCTCTAGTACTAGTATCACAAGATGTCGTCGACGATGAGTTAAAACATGAGGTATAACACAAGACTTACTTCAAAAGGTGCATGCATAAGGTTTTTTCAAAGATCTTCAAGATCTGAAGAGTATTTGATTTGGGCTAGGAGTGTGTAAAAGATATATGGATGGATATGTGAGGTGTGGTTAGATCTGTTGTCTGGTTGTAGATCTACCAAGAAGTGAGGATGGCAGCATAAGTGTATATATATATATATATATATATATATATAATGGAGTTGAATGTAAATGGGCATATGACTCTAAGACCTATTTAGGCAAACATACCCTAGGTTTGAAATTTCATTGGTAAAGTCTACACCTAGACCTAGGTGATAAGGGAAGCGTGTTGGATTCTCGGATACCTTGACTTTGAGGGAGGTTTGGCCAAATTTGGTCATGAGAAACCCCAAGTCAAGTTTAAAGGGGGAATGTTAGGTTAAATTTGACTCGGTGAAAGAGTCAAAGTTGTTAGGTCAAGAATGATGGTTTCCAACACATGGTATTGGTGACCTGTGGCTTTAAAGCCCGTGGATTACATGAAATGAATGACTTTATAAGGTTGCTTATACTCCATTGTAATAAGTCAAGAGTTGAGCACTAAAGAATTACTTAGCAGGGTCACGAGATTTGGGCCAAGAGATTGGTCGGTTTGGTTGGAAATAATGGATCTATTGTTGGGTGGTTTTACCATAATGGTTTTTCATGATGAATCTCATGTGATTTATGTGTGCATGTTGCTATGTTATTGGTATTTTTATCTCTCTCCCTTTTTATTTCCTAAAAAATATTGTATTACAATTTTGAAAGTTATTTTTTATTTTTTAGTGATTTATTCCTATATTAAGATTGCATTCTAAGGGGTGATAGGTAGGGGGATTATTTTTTATTTCAAAGGAAATCATTAATCAAATTTTGAGTGAGGATTAGAGGAAGATACCAATAATCCAATAAAGACAGAAGCACTTTCTTAAGGACTAATAATTCTAAACTCAAGATAGACTAGGAAGCTCCTGGTTATATGATACTCAACTTGTATCATCAACCATATGTGCCACTCCTATTCACTGCAGGATTTCTATTTAGCAAGACTCATCCTCAGAATTCAAAAGAACACAACAAGGTTTGAATAAATGGACTTCTTCCAACTGCTTAGGGATCAAAATAGTCAAGCAAGGCCAATGAAGCAACATGACTTGGAGTTGGAACACTAAGAACAAAAGGGGGATTTTTTTCAGCTTCTCATATCATCTAGCACATTTAATTTTAGTTTGTGTCCATGGATCATCTCCAAATTAATATGAAATGTGTTAATATAGACAAGTGGCAGATCAAATTTAATTTGAAACAATGGGCATTGACACTCACCCATCCTTTGGCACCCTCACACACTTTGTTGAAACCAAGATTTAAAGTTTTAATCTCTAAGACTAAAACTTTTCTTTTCCGGGATTCGGCTTTTCATAAGGTATAATCCTCGCTATCAACCCCAAAAAGCCCGGTACCGAAATCCCAAAATGATTTTATTTTTCTTTTAATAATAAAAGATAGAAAGCTCAAGTGTTTTTAAAGTCTAGATGCACGTTCTGTAAAGTACTTTAAATCACAATAAATTAAAACCCTAAAGGAGTTAATTAACCATCTTTTAACCTTTCGAAATTCGGGTTTACTTAGATCAACACGTTTTCAATACATTTCTAATCGCAAAATCTTGATCCCCGATTTCTCGAAATAAATGGAAATCAACTTTTGATCCTAATTAATTAAAACTAATCCCATCGTGATTTTGGGATTCGGGGTTTAGTGGCGACATACCTCATGTAAGCACGATCCCCAAAACCTCGAAATGCGAAGCCCCGACTCAATGCCAAAGTAAAGGCCTAAAACTAAACCCATCGCGATTTCGGGATTCGGGGTTTAGTGGCGACATACCTCATGTAAGCGTGATCCCCGAAACCTCGAAATGTGAAGTCCCGACTCAATAGCAACGTTTAAAATGAACTAACTTCGTTTTAAAAAAAATACATTTAATGGTAATTAAACTTCTTAGGTATTTTCACTTTTCGGTTTTCCGTTGAACGAGATCTTTCAAATTTTGATTTTGAATCACCGAAATACGGCCATATTAATAACAAATAGTTCTTGTGACACAAATGCGTATCTTAGAAATATTTTCTACATTAAAGGTATTCAATTTTTTACAGTTGCGTCAATACTTTCACCATAAAATGAGTTAAAGGAAAATTAAAGGTCTGTGTTCTGAACCTTATTCTCACTTTTTCTATCAGGAGTAAATCGCATCCACCCGAGCTTACACACCTCTCTTTTGTGATAGTTTTTCGTTCCAATACGAAAGATATGGCACCAAAGAAAGGACCCAAGAAGAGTGAAGACACAGCTGAGATTTCCAGCCCAGAGGGAGATGTCATATCCGACACCACGCCACATGCTATTGACTCGATCAAATCATGGAGACAAATCTATGAAAACCTGTACCGCGAGATAAAAAAATCCCTTAATTATTCCGAGAATCATCTGCAGGACATAGCAGAATCAACACTTCACAAGATTGCAACACACCCACGGCTCATGGCACACAACGACATGATCAATTGGGCTTTAGAGAAGGTTGATATTCCAACGAGAAGCATTTTAAAT
>JZKD02S0200519.1:132307-153355 GCA_000966675.3 Picea glauca | reverse complement strand
ACGATAGCCTGGGGAACACCAAAACGAGCTATGATGTGATTAAAAATGAATAATGTTGTGGTCTTTCCAGTGTTGTCAAATGTCGGCATCGCCTCGGCCCATTTCGTAAAGTAATATACAGCTACAATAATGTATCCATGCCCCCCGGCCGAGTGGGGGTGACATGTCATGAAATCGATGCCCCATTTCGCAAAGGGACCAACAGAGACCACAGGGTGAAGAGGAGTAGGATGTGACCATATCTTATGATTATAGGTCTGGGAAGCATGGCATTTTTGGACAACGATTATGCAGTCATTAAATAAAGAAGGCCAAAAATACCCTGCTCATAAGATCTTCTGGGTAGTAGCATACCCAGACATATGACCACCACAGGCTCCAGAATGGCAGTCATTTAATGATTTCTCGGCTTCGTCGAACATTAGGCAGCGTCGAAAAACTGATTCAATCCCCCGATGATAAAGACCATCCTCGAGGATAATATATTGACGGGCTTGGTAGCGTATTCGATGTCAGTCAGTACTAGAAAAAATTGGCCTGAAAGTCTGGGTTTGGAGATATATGATGATATCGCCATACCAAAGATCATCAGAGCTAATGAGGAAAAGGGATTCATCTAGTAATGAATCAGCTGCTACATTTTCCATTTCAGAATAGGGAAAGTCGCATATCAACTCAGCAAACACTAAGGACTTCTTGGACTTGTCTCATTCGAATTCCAAGTCAAACTCCTGGAGTATCACGATCCATTTGGAGTATTTCCCCCCTAGCAATTGACGTGTGAGAATGTGTTGCATAGGGTTGTAGTTAGAAAGCACTGTACTCTTGCGAGAGAGGATATAGTGCCGGAAGCATTGGACTGCTTGGACGACTACCAAGGCCAGTTTTTCGACATGTAAATACTTGGTTTCAGTAGGCGTTAGAATTCGACTCAAGTAATAGATAACATGTTCATCTTTAGAATCATCCTCTTGGACGAGAACCATACCAATGGTGTAATACGAGGCTGCAAGTTAGAGGAAATAATCGCAACTGTAATCGGGGGGAAAGAGAAGTGGAGCATGTGTTAGGGACAATTTCAAAGCTTCGAAGGCTTTTTTTGTGATGTCATCCCATGTGAACTCAGACCCCTTTTTTAGGAGCCACGTAAATCCACAAGTTATCTCGGTGTAATTTGGGATAAAACGACGAAGAAAGTTTGCTTTCCCTTGCAAACTTTGTAACTAGAAAAGTGTAGAAGGAGGAGGGAGATTAAGGATCGCCTCGACCTTTAAAGGATCTACCCTAATCCCTTGATGCAAAACAATAAAGCCTAGAAGTCGTCCGGATTCCACGCAGAAAACACACTTATGAGGATTCAGGCGTATGCGGTAAAACCGACAGTGGACGAAAATGGCTCGGAGGTGGATTGGATTATCGACTCGGTGCATAGAATGGGCGGGTAAATCGTCCATATATGGTTGCACAATGTGTTTGATATCATGGAAGGCATAAGACATAGCGCATTGAAAAGTTTCACCAACATTCTTGAGACCGAAGGGGAGTTTCCAATAGGCAAAAGTGCCCCAAGGACAAATAAAAGCAGTCTTATGTTGATCCTCGGGAACAATGTTGATTTGATTATACCTAGAGAAACCATCCATCAGAGAGAAGATTTCACTTCCAGTGCAATCGTCGATAATATGATCGACGAAGGGGGTAGGAAAGTTGTTTTTGGGACAAGCTTTGTTGATATCCCTATAATCAACGCATACACGGATTGTGCCTTGTTTCTTGTCGATCGAGACAAGATTGGAAACCCAGTCAGTGAGGGACATCGGGTAAATAAAGTCAGCTTTGAGAAGTTTCTCGACTTCGAGCTTGATAGCAGCCGCTTTACATGGGTGAACTGGACAAAGGCATTGTCGGACGGGTTTAGCATTGTGGTATGTCTTGATCTCATGTATCATAATGTCAGGGTCAATACTCGACATTTCTTTGTAGCTCCAGGCGAAAACGTCATGAAACTCTTTGAAAATGGACGTGTAGGTGATGATTTTGTCAGGGGAACATGAAGCTCTAATATGCACATTTTTGAAAATTCTAGGTTTGATGGATATGTCGAGGGGAATAGTGGGTGAGATATTGCTTAAGTTCCCTTCGGAAAACACATCGTGTGTGGACTCATGAACAGTTGAGATGATGACAACGGTCGACGAGGTCGATATCTTTTGGTAGTTCTCGATGGTATGTTGCTCCAGGAAGAGGATGGAACGATGATGTCCATCGTCCCAAGGGGTGTCTTCCATGACATAAATGATCATCTCGTCTGTGGGAAAAATGACACGGAAAGGATCTGGAGATAACTCACCAAGAGAGGGGGTAGAAGGGGTTGTCGATTGAATGGCCTGATAGGCGGATTTGACTAGACTTAACAACATTTCCTCGTCATAACGAAGATGATCTCTAGGGTCAAGTACCATCCATGGGTCATGAGACGCAGGAGTTCCGTGAATAGAGATGGAGATCATGTTGATTAAAGAAATGGATGAGCGTGGAACATCGGGTGGTGGAATGGGGAAAGTACCCATTAACGAAGAGTCTTTGAGAAGGCCTACACCGACGTTCTCATAACCCGGTGGGGTTTTAGTGATGAACGGTACATTGCCAGTATGGGTATCCGAGTTAAAGAAGGCTAATTGGTTGATGGTGACTACCTTCCCTTGATGTGGGAAACGTACCACACAAAAAAGGGTCGACACAACTACGCGCATGGAATCGATCTAGCTGCGGCCAAGTAGAAGATTGTAATCAAGAGGGGCGTCAAAGACTTCCACTTCGACTTGGACCATTTTTCCTTCTAACGTGATTGGCAACGAAGGAAGGACACCGTAATGCTTAAAACTGGATCCATTGAAGGCTTTGAGAGTGTTCTGGGATTCATTCAAAGAGTGAGAGCCAATGGATTTCCAGCAAGTAAGAGACATGACACATGTCGAGGCACCCTTGTCGATAACGGTTCGACAAATGTTTTTGTTAGAGACAATCACTTGGATTTGGAATGCGATTTGAGAGGGTAACCTTGGAATGTGATCTTCCAAGTCAAAAATTATTAAATTTGTATCTGTCGGGTCAATTCCACCGATAGATTTCAACAGTGCCTTTCGTTGTGTGGGACGACTTTGAAGGACTTTGAGGGCTGACATCGCAGAAGGTGCTTGGGCCAGATATTCAACAATGTTTTATTTCTAGGCAACACGAGCATGAAGATTGAAATTCGATTTTCGAATGACGCCCTTTGGGGCGGGGTCGAGGAACTATGTCAAGGCTCGGTCGTTCAAGATGAAGAGGACCGTTGGTAGGTGGAGTCATGGGAGAGGGTTGTACCAATGAAGGAGGTGGGTCATCAACCTTCTCTTTATAGGGATAATAATCTTTGGCTCGAGTGGTGAGTGCAATGTCCTTCTGCTTTGAATCGCCAGTACACATCAATACATAGGATGTAGTAGAAGGCGAGGGTTGGTCATGAATGACCAATTGGGCCTATTGTTGAGATGGGAAGGGTTGGGACAAAACGGTCGGAACATGTGGCTTTGGGGCTCCTTGAAGGAACTTAGTGACCTTGGCGCATCGTGGAAAATCCTTCGTGTAGTGATCATCACCACATATAAGACAAGGATATCGAGGTTTGTGCTTATCCCTATCATCAACAGGTGGAGTTTTGGTTCGCTCTGCTTGAGAAGTATTTTTGTCCTCCTTATTCTTACCCCTTCCCTTTTTGGATTTTTTTTTACCGTCTGGGGTAGATTGAACCGCATTTACCTCAGAAGTCTTGCCGGTGGGAGGGGCAGGAGACAGAACATTTTGAACATTAGAGGAAGCAGGTTTGGGGTTGTTTCTTGAGGTGGAATGTGGTTGGGCATGGAAAATGCCAATCACACCATCGGCTGCATGAGAAGCAGCTGGAGTAGTTGAAGTGGCGAAAGTGGAAGGACGAGGTGCGTCAGGTAGTAAGTCATAAAGGGTACCCGTTTGTGAGTAAATGAGGTCAAGATATTGAGAACGACTTATGGCCTACTCTTTCGTGACCACTCCACCCATGGCGATGTCACGACCGATGTCGTTCACAAATGATTTTGTGAACCACTATGCCAGCAACTGATCGGGAAGTTTGAGTTTGATGAGACGTCGTCTCCGTCGCCACTCATGAATGTGATCGGATATATGAGTGCCTTTGTTTTGTTTTAAAGAACTCAAAATCTTGATCCCCATTTCATAACGGATCGGTAACTGGTAGTGGGTGAGGAAGGCCATAGCTAGGGTGTTGAAGTCGATGAAGAAACCTCGTGGTAATTCTATATACCACTTCGCAGCAGAACCCATGAGGGTCCGTTGAAAAAGACGTAAACAAATAGAGTCATCCATCAACGATTTGGATGAGCACCAGAGGTGAAAATTCATGACGTGATTGTTCGGGTCCTCTCCCACTTTGCCGTAAAATTTAGGGATGTCCGATGGTATCTTGGCTGGTATAGTGGGCCATTGGGGAGAGTGACGAATTGGATAATTTAAAATCCTTGACAAGTCTGGGAGATCCAAAGTGGCCAAGAAGGGTAACTGTCGATTCAAATGCGGGTACTGTGGCTTTGGGGAGGAAGCCTCGTCGACAAACCAGTAGGACCATAAGCAGTCTGCATATAATGTGAAGACCCAGGCATATTCGGTGGTGGTTGTAGAGGAAAGTAGATCATGGGATTGTATCCTTGAACAGGGACGTGAGTTTGAGCATTTGAGCCCCAAATAGGATTGGACGTGCCTGGATATGGTTGGCCTATATTAGGGGGTATAACAAATGCAACTGGAAGCTGTTGCCCCATAGTTGATTGAGGAGTATGTTGTATCAGATGATTCCAATACTGGGCCAAGGATGGAGGTATGTTTTGTCCATAAGGTGGGGTCAGTGGGGGTTGTCCTCCAATCGGGGGTTGTGTTCCAATTGGGGGCAGTGTTTCAATTGGGGGTTGTGTTCCAATTGGGATTTACGTTCCAATAGGAATTTGCCTGCTAAGGGGGGGTTGAGTCAAACCTCCTTGGTGAAATTGTCCACCAATAGGAATTTGGTAATTTGGTGTGAATGGTGGAATAGTGCCACTAGGATTAATGCTGCCAGTGGAGGACGAGAAAGGTCCCCCAAAAGGGGGTTGAGGAAGTGTCGGAATGAAACCGGGAAGAGAGTGCCCAGAAGAAGAAGGACCACCAGGGGTGATGGATGGGGTTTGCATAGGAGTGGGAATAGAAGCATTCAATGCACGATACCTGGGTGGTAGTGTCGAGGTGACACTGGGCGAGAGTGGTGTGCCAATGGGGGCTTGACTAACTAGGATAATTCTGGTGTGAATACTTGTAGTATCTGTGTAATGGACCATTTCTATAGGGATGGTCAAGATGTGGTCAGATTGCGGGGCGTCCGTACCAGGAAAATAATAGGCAGTAGTAAACAGTATTGTGTCTGGGTTAGAGGTTTTGGAGAGCACAGGTGAGACGGTGATTTCAACGCCTTTCACCAAAAAGGTCCCGTCTAAAAATGATCGTAGACCAAAAAGGATCTTGACCCTCTATTCTTGGAAAGGGTCCATTCGGTGATCCAGAAGACACAACAACTAAGTCTCCGGAAGAATTCACTCGCATAATCTATCTCTCAGAATCAAGGTGAAGTCGAAAGTCCTCTCGAGTATTGGTAATTCGGAAATGTTCTAGAGAGACGGTTTGTTCCACTTGTGGAGTGGTAACGTCTTGGACTTCACTCTATCGAGGAGAGCCCTCAGGTGAGCTTGTAGGCAGGGGTTGAGAACCTTCCAGATGCTCTGGAGATAAACCCTACATTCTACATGAATGACGTGGAGGATCTATTGTGAACGATTTACAAACTTACGAAGAAAATCTTATGGTCAACTTGGGTAAACAAACAACACACGCTAGTAAGCAAAATCTAGGAAACAATACCAAGCAAACAAGACCTTCTAATTCTGAAGTCACTAGTTGGTGATGAAATCCAACGTTGTAACAACGAGATGAGAAGGGGCTGGGCTAGGGTGGAAAATTTACGTTGACGACCTGCTTAATGGACTTACACCCTGGTGCAAGCTCTCACACATAATCATGGGTATACCCTCCAAGGAGCCTGAGTGAGTTTGGCCAACGTCGATTCCAGGTACCGTGAAGACTTGCCCCTTCACAGTCAGCTTGTGTAAGACCCTAGAAAGATAGGCACTAAGGTTACCACCGACAACAATAAAGCATGGGGGGACAGTCGACAGTCCGATCCACATGCAAGGGCAGGGTATCTAGCCCGAAATCAACTCAAGAGGCTTCCACTCATCATTGCGGGTATACCTCCAAGTGACCCCCGTAATACGTGCAATATCTACACCGATATCAACAAAGCAGGGTGAGTAACTCTGTCAATATCAATGCGACCTCGGGTTTGACCCTTGTGTGAGAAGGGCTTCCTAGGGCAAAACGTTGTAAATGGAATTTGACACTCCTTAACAGAAGATGATATTGTGTGTTTTGTGATTTGGAGAGTGTATCTCTCTACCTATTCCAAAGCACTAGCCTAGCTAAATGTTGGTGTAATAGAGCCCTAGAAAAGAGTTACTAGTTAAATTTTACAATTGCGCAATGTTATTAAGGGTTGTTGTTACTCAAAGGAAACGGAGATGAAACTGATGTTGTATGAGACTCTGACCCAACGATGCATAGATAGGAATGAAATATATCAATTTTCGTTCGATGAATCCTATGTACGGGAGGGAAAGAGAAGTTTTCCGGACCAATCTTGAACTACGATACACAATTTCCTTTAAAATGCAATTTCAATGAATCACGCAATAATGACAATTCTCTATTATTTATTTTTCAATAATTTCAACAATTGATTTTCAATATTTTCAAAGATGAAAACGCTTTTGAAAGAAAAAATGTTTTTACTTTTCAAAAAGGATCTACACCATGAAGGTGAAAGTGAGGAAAACCAAAGACTAATGAACAAGCAATAAACAAAAACCCAAACCAATATTTCAATGGAAACAAAAATGACAAGTAGACAAAACTAGTCTTTTCAATTGCATGAGAAAATTAATCTTCCAAATAATGAGCAAATGAAAAATACAAAGAATCCCAACTTTCAAACCGATCACTGGTTCTTAACCAAACAAGCACTCATATTCCAAAATCAGAGAGTATATATTTGCCAAGAAAAGTCAAGAGATGAGAGTCGAGAAAACAATGGACAGGAAGAGCCTTTGATTTCCGAAGACTGATCATGCACAAAATATGAAGACAAGAAAACATCAACCAATGGTCCAAGAAGTTCTTTTCAGACACCTATGCTGATCTGGGCAGCTGAACATGAAAAAATCTTAAATCCAAAATTTTGAAAAGAGGGTTTGCAGGCTATCAGTGTTACACAGTGCGAGAATGGGTCATTCTTGCAGGCTAGCTTTGAGAAGAGTGTGAGAACCTCGTACTGGACTTAAAAGAAAAGTGCGAACTCAAAGTATTCTCACAAGCCACTATGGGGTTCAATGCGAAAATGCCTGAAACTAGGCAAATTTTTGGAAAAAGACAAAAAAATTGAAGGGACTTATGGACTCAGAGGGTCTGTCAGGGTTTCCTGAAGACTCAGAGATTGATAGAAATGGGGAGAGGTAAGGCAAGAGAAAATGTCCAAGGAAAAATGCCAAAAACCACAAAGAAAGCGGGTTGCCTCCCCAATGGAGTCGCCAATTTTGTTATCGGACTAATCGATAGGTGTGGACACTAACAGATCTCCCTAGATCCACCTGGATCTAGAAAAAAACAGGACATGACATGACTCTTTCCCTAATTTATGACCATCGAATTAGCTAGTAGGGACGAACAAGTGACATACCTTTGTATCACTTCCTAGAGTCTCTGTTGCTCCCGCTTTGCTCTGGTACTCTCGTGAGGTCAAGACTAAGACAACACAAACCAACCAAAGTGAAGATAGCAAAATATATTCAATCGCCAACTTATGTGTATGATAGGAATTACACAATAAAGTGAGAATGACTTTATGGGAAAAGGACATGCCGTTGTATCATATTAATCGAAAGTAGAAGATACAACCTGATCACCTTGATGTCGCAAGCTTCCTTTCGGTGACTCTTGGTTCCAACACACACACTTGTTCGATCCTTGCATGAAGAAGATTCGAATCCTCTTGATAGACTTGCTAGAGTCTCCAAGCTCTTGTTCAAGCTGAGTTCTTCACACATTTCCTTCACCAATTCTCCAATCAATCTTGCTTAACCTTTTCCATGAGAATCCCATCAATATATAGGAGAGGATGAGATGGTTACTTGGATGAGAATGATCCCACCAAATCAGGGAAACCAGTAAAATGATAACCATTCGAATGCCAACCCATTCTCTAGAAGATTCCCTTCTAGAACCATCGAGACTTCATCTTTTTCCAAGCTTGAGAACAAGTTCGCACCCTAGATATATAGCACAGTGTGAGAAGTTCGCACCCTAGCTGAAGGTTGCCTATGAGAATGGGTCATTCTCACACCCTAGGCTATAAGCAACCTGCGAACTCTCTTCAAAAATATGTTTTATGGGAAGAGATGAATGTCACTTTTCTCAGGAGAAAGTTCTTGTTGGGAGCCTAAGTACATCATCATCAATACACCATCAAGATGAGAAAAATCATGTGTAACATGTAGCTCAAAATAAGTCCTGGCCAATCTTCCCTGTGCACATTGGGAAATTTTCATTACAAAATTTGGGTCATTCCAAGGTGGAAGCAGAAGCACTCGAGGAAATCAAATCGTTAAATATTGAGTTCAAAAGGCACGACCCTTATCAATTAGTGAACAAACACTTGATACACTACAATATGAAAGCATATGAACATGAGGAGTCCCCTTGGGATGACATGTTCAAAGGGACTAAAACTTATAAAGAGGTGGTGGAACGAGTACAGACACTGTCGTCCGAGCTGCAAGATAGCTTTCAGAACTTTCAGAAGCATAGACAAAGTGGTCTACCCCAAGTACTGCAAGGGGAAGCAATCACCCTTCCACAGGAGCAAGAAAGTGTTCCCCTAGGCTTCGAACAGGAAGCATAGAAGAAGAGCAATCTCGAAAAAATCCCACAAGATACGGAAGGGCCCCCACCAAACAAAGAGACCTTACAGACAAATAAAGAAGAGGTTGAAGCAAAGAAAAGGTCTGGAAGACCACCCAAGTCCAGTAAGTTTAATCCCCTTTCATCACCTGGGGTTGATGTCAATACTCCGAAAGCAATAAGAAAGAAAGGATATATAGAGCTAGGAAGTCCCATAGCTTCCTTAACCCCCTTATAGTCCGCTTTCGAATTCCCACAGGCAGGAGTTCTATTTTTTGATGACCTCACCTTTATCCCTATAGATGAGATTCCTCCTTTTGATTATTTTTTTAGTAGAAAAAGGAAGGTCGTCCTGAAACAAGAGATGAATAAGAAGGAGGGGAATATGGTAAAAAAGCATAAAGTCTTGATAGATGGACAAAATTTGGAGGAGGAGTATTTCGTTATAGAAATAGTAGGTTCCATGGGAGCCATGGAAACAACAAATTTTTTTACCATATGAAACATGAGAAAGAGGATAAAGAAGAGTGATAACATGATAGCTCAGTTACAAGATCAGTTAAAAAATGTTGAGGAGAACATCAGAGAAGAGGTAAGTAAAAGCTTGGAGCAGACCAGGGCTGTCGAAAGGCTAGAAATTCAATCACTCAAAACAAGCCTGGACGAAATGAACTAGAAGATACAAGCAAGTCAGGCACATGTTACTCAGCAAAAGGAGCATGCAGAACAATTACATGCTAAGTTAAATTTGATGGAAGGTCAGGTCATAGAGTTAAAATCTTTTCAGGCCCAGTCACTAGAAGTGCATTCAAAAATAGAGGTTGAACAATAGAAATCGATTTCCAAGATAGAGACTATTCAGAGTTACTTTCAAGAAGCAGATAACACCTTTGATAATATTATCTTGAAGGAAAAAGAGGCCAAAGCAGCTAGGGTTATTGTCCAAAAGGCAATCATATATTCGACAAGTGAAGAGACATCCAAAACTACGAAATTTTCAGCCACAGAGCAAATCAGAGGCGACATCATGCTCAAGCTATGGGAAACCAACATAACTGAAAACAAAAKAATAATCAAGGAAATCATAGATGACTGCAAAGAAGTTTTTGATCTTTTAGACAAAGGATCGTTGAACATTGGAAAAGGAAATTGTACARGACTTTTGGGACAAATTAATATTGTAAGACATCAATTAAATTTTAGAGAGAATTTGAGTGAAATTCAAATAGAAATTTCACAGCTAAGGAAAAAGGATGTCACCCTAATAGATAGGTTGTTAGTTGAGCCCAACTTAAAACTACAGTCGATAAAGTTTGTAGATAAAGCAGTTGAAGATCGTCTTTCCAAGATACAAAGAAAGGCTTATATTTTCAAAGAAAAAGACCTTCCATAACCCCCCATAAATTTTACACGGTTCCTGGAGAGATGTATTGAATGTATTGGATTGAAAGAAGGCGAGTCATCAATGAAGTGAAAGTATCGTTTGAAAGATCTTCACTTCCAATGAAAACAGGAAAATGGAGAAGATCCTGCAAACTGTTTCTAATCTATTTTTAACAAATAGTTAGTCACAAGGAATTAGGAAACTACCAACCGTCTTAAGATTGGTAGTTTTGTATAAATAGAAATTTTCAAGATGAAGAGAAGACTTTTTTCTGGAGAGGATTGTAAAGAGAAAATTTTATTTTGCAAGGATTAATACAATATAGATTGAAGATTCTAGATCTTTTCAAGTCTGAGTTATGTGTTTCTCTGTCATTTCATTTATTTTTTCATATCTTCATTAAATTCTTTTGTGATGTAACTTCTATTGTTGTGATTGAACATTCAGATTATCTAACCATTTGTAGTTTTTTTTATGTATCAGCTGTCAGCGGATAGAACTCTGAAATTATATACTTCTTCAAAGTTATCATCCTTCTTTCTTATTTTAGCATAAAATGAGATTCCTCTTAAATTGATGCCTCATTTTTTGTTATACAACTATATATTTCCTTCTCTTTCTTCATTCCATGCAATTGTCTCTTTTAATTTTGACTCAGATACTAGAAATGACCTTCATTTCTGTTATACTATTGATCCATAATTTGGAAGTTTTGTTCTTATTAATTCAAACCAGAAATTTGCGACCCTTTAAAAAATTTTGACTCATAAAAAAGAAACCCTTAGCTTTCATGATTGTCCTAGTTACCAGATAGCCTAATATAGAACCCGATCTGTCAGATTAGACAAGCATTGCATTAAACTTAATCAATACCATCTTACAAACAACAAATACATGGGTAGAACTTGAACGTTTATGGGTTGTAATTGAAAGGGATATTAGCATCCAAGAACAATGGGAAACTAGATATAGACAGTTAAGGAACCAACTGTGATCTCGCTTCCCACTAAACTAGTCTTTTTACCCACTAATTATCTCTACCTTTTTGTATGCCTTGATGGTATACTTTAGAGCCTTAAAGTATAAACTTAGGAACAACACACTTCATCCTTGGTAGAAAAGTAGATTCTTAAGGTTTACAAAGGGTTTTTGGATTTCCTAGGTAGCATAATCTTAGATTTCTCCTTGTTGTTCCATCTTTAGAATCCGACTTAGCTTAAAGGAAATAAATGGATTCAATGGTTCACACTCATCTTGGAAATTAATTTGTTGGGCTACTGAGGGATTTCCTGTGTTGAAATATATAAAGTGTTGTGTGTGGTGTTTTGTTGTGGATAAATTAGTGAATGCAGACATAGACCAATCTCCCTAGTTCGGGCACCCGAAACTAGAACAAAACGAAACATAATACACTCTTTCCTTAGGTTCAAAAGAAACATAAAAGATAGAAGTTCATACATTTTTAATCGTCGTTTTTCCTCACAAGTTGTAACTCCAAGTTCTCGATTAAATTTTTCATAAATAGAGATCTGCAAGAGGGACAAAAAAACAGTGAAAGAAACCAATATTTATATATCTCAATAAACCTATGTAAATAGCCAAGGAGAAATACGCACAAAGATCATTGGCAATCTTAGTTAGGAAAAGAAAATGTATCATTTTATTAAATAATTAGGAAATAACTTACAATCGATGCCTTGGTGATGACAAGATCCTTCCAACAATTCAATGCTTCAATACCCTCATAGCCTCTATAGATGCCATCATCATCAATAGAACATTTTAGCACAACTAAATCTCTTAGGGCCAAAGTGATATTCACAAAATCTCAATTAGAAATATGGATCTATTCTCAATTCACCATAATTTCATTATTCCTCTATTCTTTCTTATTTTTCCTTTCTGTTGGGCACAGACTCATTTTGGGGAAAATACTGATTTTGGAGAATAAAGCGCAAATAAAGAAAATACAGTTGGCAGGAAAAGCAGCACATGCAAGGTAAAGCACATGCAGAGGAGGAAAGCATGTAGGGTGCGCATGCAAGAAGACCTAACCATGCTAGGGTTAGGGTTTGGGTAAGAGGATCTAATGGCTAATAAGCCAAAAATAAGTATTAATAGGTACATAGGAGGTCTAGGTCAGGGTTCAAAGAGTGAGTCGCTACTCAAAGAGGTTGAAAGAGTTCGATGTGATTGTAATGGTAGAACGCAAGAGTGCCTGTAAAACCCGATCTCTTTCTGTAAGTTGTTGAGTTGGGGAGAGGAAAGAAAGTAGACCTTGAGGGTTAGATCACATGCTAAGTATCTTGGTGTGATATAGTCCGCCTCATTGTAGATCTTGATCCAAATGACTGAGGATTGTAAGGCGTGCAACGTTATAATTTTGGATAAACCATAATAAAAGAGAAAAGAATCCAAATATTTGTGGGCGTAGCCCAGGAGGGGGTGAACCATGGTAGATCATGTGTTATGTTGATTGATTATTGTTTATTTCTTTACTGTCAATGGTTAGTTGTTATACAAATACATGAATTGGTTAGCTAGATATGATTGTGTCTACATGCATGAATAAGAACGACAAAATGTGTAGTATATATGAATGTTAGAGTAAATAAATGAAGATCACAAAGTTTAATCCCATATCCCCACTCATTCATGGGTTGCAAGAACCTGAGCATTGTAGCCACCCATAAGAACTATCTCGGGTGAGATTGTGCAGTGCATTCTATGCATTGTGTTTCCTTCTGGTTTACCAGGAGGGTCAATAGTTTTAGAGGGTTTTGTTGGAAACTATAGTAGATATGAACCTGGGTCAGCCAAGGAGTAGTTAGAGGAGATAAACAACCAACAAATGGCTCTATTTTCGATTGGAACAAAATGGGATTGAGTGACTGAGATCTGCAGAAAAATCGTGAAAAGAATGCCACATCTGGTGAGGAAACGTTAAAAGAATGAAAATATGGAAGGGGATGTTCAGACTGTGGAATCCAATGAAGGCAGAGATCGAATGCTAGTTGAAAAAAATTGAGCTTGATTTTTCACAGAAAGACAACAAAAACCCTAAAATAACATCGTGCAAATATATGGACAAGTACGTGTTTAGCGAATTGCATGAGGTGTTTTTATGTGATCTTTCGTATGTACTGCAGGAGTGGCTATTAAGGTTGAAAGACAACCACCCTACAAATCGGATCAGACAACTAGAGTGGAATCTTTTGGATATTGCACAGTTACAACAAGTAGACAACAAATTTACACGCGCAGTAGATTTTTGGTTGGACAGTATTGTCACAGGATTTATCACAGAATTTGTAGTAGATATCACAAAGTATTACAATGCAACAAAGAAATAGTTCATGAAGGGACCTAGAGGTAGGTATATCAGATCGTTTTATACTTCCATAAACATTTTATTGTATAACAAAGGTGTAATGACAATGGCATCAGAAAAATAAACTTCCTTGCATGCATGGGGGAGGGGGAGAAGCACTGACTAGAGTTGGAAGGATGGAGGGAGAAATGGAGAAGGGAAAAGAGGCCATGGACCCGATCATGATGGAGGAATATCATATCAAGAATATAATGGAAACAGTTGGAAAGATGCGCAATGGAGCACCCTACCAATATAAGATGAATAATAAAAAGAGAGCCATAGCTGAGAGAGAGGGATTGGCAAGTGATGAAGAAGAGGTAGAGGATCTCTGTGCTATGGAGAAAATTGAGGAAATCCTATGTGTGACATATGAAAGGAAGACGGGTGGTCCAAGAGCAGGAATCGAAGGTTGAACTCACATCTCAGTTTTGGTGTGGAACCCATAAACCCATGTGAGACTAATACACCAATAAAAACACCACCATTTAGACAACCAAATTTTAGCGGAAGCAAGACAACATGAAGTACATCTAGTCACAGCGCAACAACTAGAGGAGCTAGTTCAAGAAGTAGAGCAAAGGCAGTATTCCAACACAATTTTCAATGGCAGAATATGATCCTACCATCAGGTTACCTGAATTCAGGGGAGAAGCGTCAGAGGATCCTGAAAAACACTTATTTTTCTGTGAGAATATTTGGGAAGCAAAGTAGATCATAGATAAGGATACAAAACTTGCGCAGTTAGCTATCACACTAAGAGACCGCGCACTAGATTGATACATAAGCTTAGCTGCAAACAATCCACATGGAACAACCAGAACTATTGTAGATGTCAAGAAGCTACTAATAAATGAATTTCATAAGCCTAGTTTCGAAGATCAATACATGAATGAGATGTTTGAGATCAGACAGAAACCATGAGAGTATGTTTGGGAGATCGATCATAGGTTCAAACAGTTGAAGGGTAAATTGAAATATGTCATGACTAACATGCAACATCGATATCTCTTTGTGAACTCACTATTACCACATCTGAAATACCCTTAGAGGCAACAAAAGTTTCAAAATCAGGCAGAGGCTCTATAGGAAGCCCTACAAATGGAAGAGAACTAGTATCAGAAGAGAGATCCAACAATAGAGGAGCTGAAGGAGGATTTGAAGAACCTCGCATTCCAACTAAACCAGAATAAGACAAAAGAGAAGTTGTGTGGTGTACCACATGCAGGACATAAGGACATCACAAGCATGAATGCCCAACATTCACGCAGTACATGGAAACATGGATACCAAACCCTTTTCCAACAGGAGGACCATGGTGTGAGATCTGAAAAATAGATGGGCATGATCCATATCATTGTCCAATGATGCAAAAATATCAGACAGTACCCAAGAATTCATATTGCAACTTTTTCAATTCAGTGGGTCATGATGATAAAGACTGTAGAACAATGGATATAATGAGGGAGATAACGTCAGATACCTATAGGGTGTAGGAAGAAATGATGACATGACAAGCTGCACCTCAGTTCAACCAAGTACCACCACCATACAACACTGCGCAGTAGCAGTACAACATTGTGCATCCTCAATATAATAATGCACAACCACAATATAACCCCACATAGTATAGTCAGATACCCCAGTAAAATGCACCATGAAGAAATCAATATGGCTACAGAGGTGGAGGACGAGGTATAGGAGGCTTTGGAAGAGGCATAGGACTAGTGGTATGTCATAATTTTCAATAACCAGGAAACTATGCACGAGGATTTTCACTCCCACCTCCAACATGTATGTATTGTTGAGCATCAAATCATGACACAAAAGATTGTCCGACACTATTGGGGAAGATCCAGGAGAAGAGGAATTAGAACAATTAGAATGTACAGTGGATATCTACAGAATCTAGAGAGGAGGGAAGAAATATCACCATAGTCATGCGCGGAGGAGCTAAAACAGGACCTGACACAGTAAGACAAGATCCAACACAACACCAATGGGTGAAGAAGAATGTCGAACCACATAAGTAGTTTGATGCGCAGAACGAAAAGGAGACATTCAATAAATCCAGACAAGAATTCTTGAATCCATATGTTTCATCTACATCAACTGCGCAACATACTCAAGACGTACCAATGTACGAGATTCCTTCATCATTTGATCACACTAATGAATCACAACCTTTCAGACAAGTAAGTACCATAAAGGATTTTTTGCAATCCCATGTTAGAATACTAAATGATCCATCATCTGTTAAATTATTACAAAGTATTCTAGAAATATGTAACATGTACGTAGAGGGAAAGATAGAGCAGAAAACGAACAATCACTTGCATACAAGAAGGAGGACAAGCAGAGAATTCAGACTGAATGCCAACATTGGATATTTCAACATGGGGGATATTATACTAGATTTAGGCTCTGAAGTAAATGTGTTACCCAAGAAGACATGGAAATGTATGGGGGATCCCACATTAGGCTACTCACTTGTCCAGCTAAAACTAGCAAATCAACACAAAGTTCTGCCAATTGGAAGGCTAAAGGGTGTGACAGTAGATCTGGATGGAGTGCTCACTAAAGTCGATTTTGAAGTGATAAAAATAGTGGATGGCACAACACCATATCCAACATTGCTTGTCTTGGATTGGTCGTTTGAAAACCATGCCATAATCAATTTGAAGAAAAGGAAGATGGAATTCAAGTCAAGAGAATACAGAGTCATTACACCACTAGACCCATCAAAAGGAGAAAGGTTTGTAGAACCCACTTTCTTAAACCTGGAGGAAATCAACCGGTTATACAGAACCACCGCACGCGAAGAATATTATGTGAATCAAACTACAGATGGAGTACTCTATTGGAGATCATGCACGTCGGACTTAGATACAATCTTGGAAAATTGGCAGCAGCGATTACATGAGGTTTCCACAAGAAGGTTCGCAAGAATAGACTGCACAGTAAGATGGGTGGGTGCAGAAACTAGAGAACCTCCCAGTTTCCATGGCATCAACGGCTTAGAATAATTCCTAAAAATATGCAAAGATGAAGTGTTATAAAATCAGGGGCTCTTATCCCTGGACATAACACTCAAGGAAACACCTGCAAGATGGTGGGGTGCACACAAAGAGACAGTTAAGGACCGGTACCAATGTAAGCGATCACTGTGCATTAGATTTGGCGTAGAACAAGGAAGCAATGAGATGAAAAGATATGATGGATAAGGGACACCAACAAAACACTTGGAGAAGTGCAAAACACTATGGATAATGACACCACCAGAGGAATGGCCTCATCACTTCATTCACACATTGGAAGGAATTCCATCAAACTAGTATGTAGACCAAGAACTACGCAGAGGCACTGAAAAATGGACAACATTATAATTTTTTTTTTATAGTGATCCAGTTTGCTATTGGTGGTCACCCACCTATTCAAACTAACTCCTCTTGTCCATTTTTAGTTCAACATGTTCTTTTGTACTTCTTTGTAATTGTGGGTTCTACACTTATGGGGTTGTTTGAAGCCCTACACATCTTCCAGGTCGATATTGGTGGTCTATGACCTAATCCAACTGGCTTATTTTGTATGTTTTAATGTCAACACATCTTGTTGTACTTCTAGGGCTATTTTGGAGGCCTAAACAATGTTTTTTTGGCTCACCACAGTCAAATTGTAGAGTTTGGCGGTGGAATGTGTATTTCTCTAAAAGGCCTTTCCAATGGGCTATCACGTGCCTAAAATGAAGGTCGTATGAAAAAGTTACGACCCCGGGAAGTTGAGATACCAACTTACCCATAAGAGCCCACATGAATTTTGACATTTCACCTCCTAGGTTTAGGGTTTTGTATGTCTAGGGTTTTGGAATTCATGAGTAATATCAAAAAGGGTTCTAGAGCCTCATTGTAATTGATTCTTCTTAGACATATGTGTGTAGCAACCACATATCTTCTTAGAGATAGATACCACCATTCGAGCAAGTGTTTTAGTTGTGCAGTTTTACAGTTTCATCCTATTTCATTATTCAATATAAGATATTGTTCATTGGATGTCTGTTTTATTCTTCATATCTTCGTGTTTATTGTATTCAATCTGTTAATCAGTTCGTTCCACTCATAAATCCGGATCAGTGGTATAAGAGGGATATGCTCTTCATTTATTTTTCTCTGTGCATGTCCCCAACAAGATCTAGGTACAAGAAGTTAGGACTCAAACCAATCGATCCATTGGAAGATCGTTCACACCAAGCCCGAAAAAAACCCATGGGGGACGAAAAGAAAGATGATGGAGCAAAAGATCCTATTAAAATGTTTCTTGAAGAAGCCCTCACGCAACAAAGGAATGAAATGATGGACAACTTCACGCAGATCCTTTAATGAATTCCCACAGGAGAAGCATCTTCATCAAGCATCCATGCAACCCCCTTCAAGGTACAAGTAAATTTTAATATTCAATTATTTGAGGGACTGATTGATGTTGATGTTGTAGATAAATGGTTGAATATTCTCAAAGGGTATTTTTTGGTCCACAATTTTTCCGATAGGGAAAATATCACTTTTGCACTCCTCAAGGACATTCCCAATGTTAAAGACTGGTGGGATACTTACTCTGAGCAAAGGGTCGTAAATGAATTTGTAATTTTTTTGGTGGCCCCTACATGGGATTCTTTCTGGGATGCAATTAAATAACAATACTACCCTGTTGGAAGCTACGAGGACTAGTACACCAGATGGACCACCCTATGTCAAGAAAGGGACCAGACAGTACTAGATTTAACCAATATTTTCAATACCCTGCACACCAAATTGGGTATCAAAGACTCTGAGCATCGTCTGGTGCTCAAATACCACGGTTGTTTGCATAGATACATTCAAACATAAATGGAGTTTCTGGACATCACCTCATTAGGCACAACTTATAGATACGTTGTCAAGATTGAGCAGAAAATTAAGAAGAAAATACGAGAGTTTGGATATGCAAACCCCTCACAGCCGAAGTAGGGAAAAGGCAGCCCAAACCCACACAACAAGGGACCAATTTGATATGGATTCCCTCAAGAAAATCAGTCCAAGTCGCAACACAAGAAGGGCAATGAGAAGACGAAGAAGGACACGGGAAAATGGTCCGAGTACCATAAAATCCCTTGGTACAACATTGAAGAATGTCACTCTAAGAAGTCACTCATGGTCGAACTGAAGGTTTCTAGGTCAGAGGCCGATTCTGATTTTGAATCAAATCCTGAAGGAGGGAAGCAAATTATCGATGTTGAACCCAGTGCCACTGTGGCTACCACCAAAGTCCGGCCAAACGAACCAAAAAACATTGTTTAGGCTTCCAAAACAACCCTGGAAGTACAACAAGATGTGATGACATGAAAAAATACAAAGTAATCCAATTGGATTGGGTGAGAGGCCACCAATATCCACCTGGAAGATGTTTAGAGCTTCAGACAACCCCAAAAGTGTAGAACCCACAATTAGAAAGAAGTAGAAAAGAATATGTTGAACTAAAAACGAATGCGCAGAACTAAAAATGAACAAGAGGAGCCATTTGGAATAGGTGGGTGGCCACCAATAGAAAACTAGATCAATCACCCACCCCTTAGGAAGTAATGGTATCCATTGCGTTGATTTCCCCCATCAGGTGAGGAAAATTTTGTTGGATTTGGCCTTGGGTGAGCCACTTGCCTTGGTGTAGGAGTTTCCCTACCTTAACAACCCGATAAAGATGGATCCTCTGCTGGCAAGTGCCCTTGACCTATGTGTCCACCATCTTATCAGTGGATGATTGTTCCATGCATTCAAGGTTGAGCTATGTGGGTGTCAGTTGTTCTGCGATCTCTGAGGTGTCCAATAATGGTGGAAAATATGGTTGAAGGAGGTCCACATTGAACATTGGGTGCATGCCAAGGAAGGGTGGAGTGTTGAGCTCAAAAGCATTGCTACCCATGACCTTGGTGATAGTGTAAGGCCCATAGTGAAGTGGGTGGTGCATCCAATGGGGCCATGTGAGACACTCCTTTTGCAAATGTAACTAGACTTTGTCATCAACTTGAAACTGGCGTGGTACCCTGTGTTGATCATGGCACTGATTGTACTTAGCATTGGATTTCTGCAAAATCTTTTGGACCTGTTGATGGATGTGATGAATCCAATCAATGAATATAGTGGCTTTGTCGATCACAGATTGATCATGGGAAGAGTGTGTTTGTGTGGTGGCAAGAGGAAGTGAAACATCAATGGGTCCCAAGGGTTGGAATCCCAGCCCCACTTGAAATGGGCTATGGCCGGTGGAGATATGTGTAAATCCTAACCTTGTACAATATCTACTACAAACAGATATTCATAAAAGAACAGAAAATATACAATGGCAAATACAAACATTACACAAATATTTTTCCCCTAGAAACCCAAACCGGGAAAACCAACATATTCTATATTCATTCATAGTGTTACATTGTTTACAATACAATATACATATAGGAGCCAACAACATCCAAAACCATAACCTAATGACCTGGATTAGTCCAAAACCCTAATTCCTTAACTGGAAATATAAAACCATCAACAAAAACCATGTGCCAAAAAACCACCTAAATACATGACACGTTTCTTGAGGTAGGTGTCACGTTTCCCGAGGTAGAAAAATTTTTGTGCAAAGAATATAACACATACTCCCACTTGTTATTTTCTTTGCATACAGGGGTTTACAGGGTTACATAGTCAAAAATCTAGGGCAACAATGCCCATGGATCCTCTACACCAAGAGAACTTCTCAGTGCTCACAGATTTCATTAATGAGTATGCAACATTCTTCAAAGTGTCCACCTTCATTAGTGATACTTTCTTTTCTTCAATAATATCTCTCACAAAGTGATATTGAATATCAATGTGCTTTGTCTTTGAATGATAAGCATGGTTCTTCACCAGAAAAATTGCACTATGACTGTTACACTCTATCCTTACAGCTTATTGTACCAACCCAATACCTGAACACAATCTTTGTAACCATACTGCTTCCTTACTTGCATGAGTGGTTTCCATGTACTCAGATTCTGTAGTTGAAAGTGCCACTACAGCCTGTCTTTTTCTCATCCAACTTATTGCTCCTCCAAATAGGTTAAACACATACCCGCTTGTAGATCTCCTACGATCCAAATCTC
>JZKD02S0200519.1:91065-123583 GCA_000966675.3 Picea glauca | reverse complement strand
AAACCTTGATCGGCAGCTGCGAAAGACGCTCAGGGCCCCTGCAAACGAAGATCAGCACGGTGGCGGCTAGGGTTTGGACCCTAGCCGCATTGGCTTCCGTCTCGCTCCATACATTGAATTTCCTGCATATATTAAATAAATTTGATAAGAAGAAAAAAAAAATTAATTATATGTATATAAGAGTTAGTTCATAAATATATTTACGAAGAATAAATAAACAGTTAGCTAGTTTTCTAATTAATAAAATTTCAATTTCACTTCTCAGTAATGTTGATGATTTCCTTTACCCAAACACTTAGATTTGATTTGTGAGAAGTTATGAAGTAGGGTAAAATTATCATAAATACATTCTTTTTAAAACAATTCGAATATAAATTTTAGTACTAAAGTTTCATCCAATTAAAGATCTAATTATAATCCTCTCTAAGTTTTAAGGGTTTAATTATAATCCTCTAGGAATTTTAAGGGTTTTAAAATTGATTAAAAGCTTGAAAAAACATAAAGGACATTAAGGACATTAAATTGAATAAACTGAACGATTTAAATCATCTTTCTAAATATTAATTAAGAATTTCAACTTTATATTAACATAATTCAAATACTTATTTTAATATAAAATAAATAAAAAATTAAACCTTATGCATTTTCTATACTATAAACTAAAAACAATTACAAATTAATTATAAAGTAATATAAGCATTAAAAAATTAAATTTTATGTTGTTTCTATATTATAAACTAAAAACCTTAAGAAATTAATTATAATATAGGAATGAAGTAATGTTGTCCTCTATCCCCTACTCTTTTCGGTATCTATATTGATAAGTTAGAAGATTATTTGGAGGATGTAAGTTGTGTTGACCCAACACTCGCTAGTATAGTTATCATCCTCTTTCTTTATGCTGATGATATTGTTTTTATGGCAAAGAGTCCCTACGACCTAGGTAAGCAACTAATAAACCTGAAGGACTTGTGCTCTAGCATGGGCATGACTGTGAACACTAACAAAACAAAGGTTATGGTAATTAAATCCAAAAGGATCACCTACATTACTTTTGTTTATGACAACAATAACTTGTAGGAAGTGCCTTCATATAAGTATCTTGGAATCGATATCCACCACAAGCTCAATTGGAACTATAGCATTGAAAAAAGGATAAATGGAGGGTGGAAAGCTTATTATGGGCTCAAAAACAATTGTAAATCAACAAACCTTTGGCTTTGGGATAAAAAAAAACTCCTCTTTCACACTCTTATCACTCTAGTTATCTTATATGGATGTGAAGTTTGGGGTTACAATATATCTAGAGAATCCTAGAGAAAGATAGAATAGATCCAAAATAATTTTATAAATTATAATCTCAAATAAATGGAAATCCACCCTATCCTATCCTCCTCATAGAAGCAAGCCTCTCCCCCATTGAGAGCATTGCTATGATTATATACCTAATGTACAAGAACACGATAAACAACATGGATGACAAGAGGCTCCCCAAAATTGCTTCAAAACCTAGCCAAAACCACCACCAGCTCAAGCGGGGATGGCATAAAAATGTCAAATCTTGGCTAAATCATCGGGGAATACAAGAAGAAGGCATCATGCAAAATATCAATAATATTACAAATATTATCACTTATAAATTTAAGGAGAATATGTGGTGTGACAAAAAATTAGTGGATAAAAGGAAATTAAGATACTACAAAGAGGTGGTCAATCCTAATTTAGAAGATCAAAATTGCCTCTCAGTTTTGAAAAGTGCAAAGAAGAAAATCAACATTACTAAAATAAGAACAAATTATCACGAGCTACATAGTGAAATTGGGCATTGGACAACTCCCAAAACACCATGGGATGAGAGAAAATGTCACCTTTGTGACACTAAGCGGGTAGAAAATAAAAAACACTTCCTCTAGGATTGCCTTTCCTATACTGTATTAGATCCCAATTTAAAAATATTTTCCACATTACCGACCTTCCTAACCTCCTAAGTCATCAAAACTATGGTGATCTTGGAATGCTTCTCTCAATGCATTTTGAGCATAGAAATACAATTTTAAAGAAATTGAAGTAATATCTTAACTTCTTAAGGTCCGATAAACCAATTGGTCTCAGTGGACATTAATCATCATCAATATAAGCATATGGAAGTGTTCAAAAGTCATGTATGATTCTTCGTTTCAAAATATATAAAAAGTTTTTGAGTACTGATTTTGTGATATTTTGAGAAGGTGAATGCATTTTAACTTGAGAGGAAAACAACCAATAAGAAAGCCTTAATCTATGCTTATACACTCAAATTTAATGTAGTTTTCTGAAAATATGTGGAGGATGAAATCCCTTTATAAAGGAATCTTTAGAATTTATATTTATATATTCAATTTAAATATTATTTTGAGGAAATAAATGGTGGGTTAAGTTTGTTTCATATTCTTTGTAAATTTTAAAAGGAAATGTTTTTTTAAGAGACTGAAGTTTGTATTATATAAGAGAAGTTGTGCCTGGGAAATACAACGTTTTGAGGATTACAAAATTGGGTACCAAACTGATTGGGCCCTCTACTATTGATTTTCTTGAAGAAAACTATTATATTCCTTATACTTATTAGTGACTATGTAGCTATATACTTTTATATATTGTTTGAGCAAAAAAATACCATGAACTTGCATAATTAAACTATAGATTCATTGCTGAGAGTTTCCATATTGTCCTCATGGTTGTGCTCGTCATTCTAAATCTCCAAGGGGGAAATATCTTGGTTCTCTTGACTTCTTTCCAATGTTGTTGCTTGATCTTCTCATATTGGCTGACTGTTTGATCCTGAGTTTGAGTTCGGTGGTAATGCTGGTTCTCGAAATTGATAATTTATTTGTTCTAGGCCCCCCACTCATTGTGATAGACTCCTTACTAATTTCTCTAGTTTGTTGGTGTGATGTCTTTCCTGCATACTTTCTTTCTCTAACAACTCAATTTTCTAAAACAAAGACACATTTATTTGGTCCTGGTTGGCTATTGATTTTGACAGTTGGAAGAAGTTTATTCAAATTCCTTTTTCTATGTCTTCGTGTTTGCGAAGGATATGTTTGAAGGGTCCATTTATTTTAAGACACTTCTTAGTGGTGTGTGGCTATACCAATTGCTCCTGAGGAAGAATTTAACTTTGAAACTCCTGTACATGTGAGGATTACCTTTATTGCAGTGATAGTGTCCCAATTTTCTCAATCCTCTGTCAAAGTATTTTTTTCCCAATTTGAATTTGATTGTCTTTTGTTATGAGACCCGTTGGGGAGCTTGAGAGGGTGCTAGGAGAGTCTCCACCGAGATCAAGGATTGAGTTACTGGGATTTGGATTCTCATCACCAAGAGGTCAATTTTTGTTCAAGCAGGGAGAATTTTCAATATTCTTGGTTTGTTGTTGTCGAACCTAAAATTGGAGGTCCAATTGATTTCCTGTAGATCCAAGTTTTTCCATTTCCATTTGATTTGGTGCTTCATGTATTCAGTAAGAAGGGTACAAGCTAGAATCAAAGCATGTTTTGGAATGGTTTTTTCACCTCGAAGTATTTTTTTATTTTTGGCTAGCCATGTGCTCCGGCATATATATTTAGGCAGTGTTGTCCATATCCTCTTAAAGATGGATTTGTTTGTGAAATTTCATGAATAATGGATCCTCCATATGTGGAATAAATCAGAAATTGAGGTGGGATAAATCAGTCTCTGAAAAAGAACACATGTAGCAAGCCTCCATACCTCTTTTGTGTATTAGAATTCAAGAAACATATGATTGAAATTTTCTTCATTATTCTAACATAGCACGCACCAAGAGGGCCCATTGATTCCTCTTTTTTGCAGATTTTCTGATGTGAGGATATTTTTGTGTGTCAGAAGCCAACAAAATAAGTTGATCTTGTTGGAAAGTTAGTTGTCATTGTTTTCAACTCTATATTAACTCTAGAAGCATTGATGTCAACCCTAATCAACCCTAGAAGAATCCCTAGAAATATGGCTAAGTGGTTAAGTGGTTGAGAAGCCCCACATGGTGTGGTCATGGAACCTGAAGTTGTTTGAGGAATAAGGACATGAAGGAAAATTCAACTGGATGTAACACACTCATAGATGGATAGTCCTTGTCGTGTCATTTCCAACGGTAGGTGGTACGTCATGTGGTTTCTTATGATTGAGGAATTATTCCCTCTTGAAGTTGGAAGCCTTGAAGAATGGTTAATTAAAGGGTAAAGTTGTTGTAACAAGAAAGTATAGGTTGACCCTACAAGTCATTAATTAAAGGGTAAAGTGGTTGTAACAAGATAGTACAGGTTGACCCTACAAATCATTAATTAAAGGGTAAAGTGGTTGTAACAAGAAATCATAGGTTGACCCTACAAGTCATTGATTAAACGATAAAGTGGTTGCAACAAGAAAGTACATGTTGACCCTACAAGTCATTAATTAAAGGGTAAAGTGGTTGTAACAAGAAAGTACAGGTTGACCCTAAAGTTAAGGAAAGAAGTCACTTTGAAAAAGTATAAATAGGGTAAAGTGGTTGTCACAAGCCCCTAAACAATTTCAAGTCATTAATTAAAGGGTAAATTGGTTGTAACAAGAAAGTACAGGTTGACCCTAAAGTTAAGGAAATAAGTCACTTTGAAAAAGTATAAATACACCTCAAGGAGTCTCTCATAAGCACATTCACATACACAATTCTATTGAATATCTTCTAAGTGAACAAGTGATATTTTGGTAAATATTTTCGTAATGTATTTGAGGTAGCGAAGCCTGAGGTAACGAAGGAAAGTGAAGGGAAAAGTCTTCAAGAGCAAGAAATGATGCTACTAGATTTCTGATGTTATTCGCAGGTCATAGTGGAGCAAGGCGCAAACATCTATGGGTCGCAGTGGAGCAAGGAGCGAACATTTGCAGGTTGTAATGGAGAAAAGTGCATATTTCTGAGGTTATCTATGGGTTGATAGTGTATGATCTACATTTGTTTTGAAAAATCCATGAGTTGACAATGTATGAGTAACATTTTTTTGGGAAAATCTTGAAGAAGGTGTTATCTTGTTGATACTAAAGTTGAGGAAGGTCTGTTGGTCTAATATGATATCCACCAGGGCCTCTTCATGAGTAAAGGTACACTTTTTTGTGTATTTGATGCTTGTATCATGGATGGTTTGGCACATGCTTAAGGCATGACTTGGAGAGCCTTTGGTACATGGTTGCATATGGTTGATGTTCATGCTTGAGACATATCATGTTAATATTTTTTGGTGTAACTACAAAAGATATTCTTGTATATTTGTTTTAGTCGAACATTTAAAATTTATTATAGTTATATTGTACAAGTCCGCTCGACATAAATTATTATATTATCGATATTTTACTTATAATTGTAAAAAGCCCCATTGTGGCTAGTTGACCCTGTTTTATGGGTTAGTTAGGTCAAGAGTCATGTCTCTTCAAGAGACATTGTTGTGTATAAATGGAGGATAGGTTCCTCTTATTTGGACACACACTCACACACTTCTCTTGTGCATCTTGGAGCACATAATAAGGTCTAGCTCACAATTCTTGGAGACTGGTTCTTTTGGTGTTTTGGTCTTGGTCTTTCTTGGAGAGCTATAGCGCACCATTTTATTGGTTGAAGGAATCTATATTGAGGATTTTGGTTGCTGGGTTTTCTCCGCCACAAGGTTTTCCCAGGATAATCTTTGTGTTCTATTGTATCTATGATTGTCTATCTTTTAGTGATCCTACTATAGTTGCTATTGGATTAAGTAAATGTAATTTCATAACTAGAAAACTTAAAATTCCAACACATCCTTGGTACTTGGTTTATGGATGTTATGGTTCATTGTTAGAGGCACATCCTTGTGATATTGGCACATGGTTGAGACATATACTTGGTATAAGGTTTTTTATTTTATGACATATGTGTGAAGCACATATTTTGGTACTTGGTTGAGGTACATCATTGATGTGATAGGACTTGCTTTTGGCATATCTAGCGATACATGGTTTATGGCATGATTGAAACATATCATGATTGATATGGTATATAGTTGATGTAAATCTCATGGTACATGGTTGACGGATGTTATGGCATGATTTATGTTTTTGGTATATGATATATGTAAGAAGATTTGGTTTCATTGACATGACAATGACAGGTTGGTCAGTGACAGATTGACAGTGATAGGTTGATGATGGTATATTAGTGCAAATGACAGGTTGATGATGGTATGCCAATGATAGATTGACAGTGACAGGTTGATATATCAGTGACAATGAAAGTGGCAGTGACAGTATCGATGGTAGTGACAGGTTGAGTCTGCACTTATATTTCAAGGATGGGGCAAGGAAAGGGGGTTGTAGCCTCCTTCTGGTTGGAGCTGAAGAATATAGGGAGTTGGAGCTTCCTTCAAGTTGGATCTTGTAAATCAGGGGGTCGTAGCATCCTTTTGCTTGGATCTAGAGAACACAGGGAGTTGGAGCTTCCTTCAGTTTGGAGCCTCCTTCCAATTGGTGCTAGAGAATTGGGAAGTTGGTGCTTCCTATGAATGTAATATTGATATATATAATAAAACATTTTGTGGTTTTCTCCCATTTGGGTTTCCACATAAATTTTGGTGGACTATGTATTTGTGGTTTTTTACTATGCATTGATGAATGATATTGTTTATGATGCAATAATATACTGAATGCATAAGTGATAAAATATTGAATATTGCTGATAAATTTGAATTTTATATATTGTGATTGAAAGTGGTAAAAAGTGCTCATACTGATTCACCCCCCCTCTTAGTATTCCAAAAATTGGTATAAGCGAAAGTCCTTCAAGAATCAGTCTAACCAATGGAAGGCAGATCATGGATTACATTAAGAATGGAGTATCGATGTTTAATGGTCAGAATGGTTTGAACTATGAAATATGGAGCACAATAATGAAACCATTTTGATAGGCACAAGGATTTGATGTTTGGAAATTAGTTGTTACATGATACACAACTTCAAAGAAACCAAAGACTGTAACCAAGAATGAGCTTAAGAGAAACAAAAAAATAGCAATGGATTTCATCTTGGAAGGGTTACCTGATCTGATAAAAGAAAAAGAGAGAAAATGTTCATCAGCCAAAGAACTTTTGGATAAGCTACATAATATCTACTTTAAGGAATCTCATCTTATCATAGAGCCAAAGCATGATAATCAGAATAAATAAGATGTTGAAGTCGAATGAGAAGAAAGATTATCATCATGTTAGATAGATCCATAAGAAGAAGAATAATGCAAAGTAGGAGTAATGGACTTTGAGACTGCACTAATCAACACTTTAGGTGATCTAAATAAAGAAAGAAGGGAAAAAAGTCCCTCAAGTAAGAATTGATCAAGCTAAAATAAAATTATGAAGAAGCCCAAAAAATTATCATAAGTTTAAAATCTCAGCTGGAAGAAGCCAAAGTGATTTAACAAACTCTCAAGGATCAGTTGAAAGAGAAACAATGTTTGGAAGCTGAAATAGTATCACAAAGAAAGGAAGCAGAGAAGATAGAAGGATTTTTGACAAGTCATCTTAAGGAAAGATATGAGGACTTAAACAATATTGAAGTAGAGTTTAGTCAACAAAAAAGAATACTTGAATAATAAATCATCACCTTAAAGACCCAACTTGAATAATAAAAGAGAACAAAAGAAGTTATGAAGATCAAAATGATGAAGAAAGAAGAATACTGTGAGAAGCTTTAAGAAGAACTCGTCACATTAAGAATTAAAGCTGTCAATATCAACGAGAACGTTGGAGAGAGAGAAATTTACACACCACCAATAAAGAAATTTGAAGAGAAATGTTACAGGTAACTAGAAAGAAAGAATGAAGAGAAGACTAAGAGTTACACATAAATCATCAAAGGTCCCATCAAGAAAGAAGAGCCTTCGAAGGAGAAGATTCCAAAAATGAAGAAGACTCAAGAAGAATATTACAGAAGAGATGGATATCAAAGAAGACCTTCCACTTCCAGGTATCAAATAAGCTTCAATCATTGAGAATAAAACAACAGAAGAGAAGATCGTGATTAGCCAAGGAATGATTTTATAAGGACTACATCACAAAGAAGATCATTTACTTCCAGGTATCAATTTGTTTTTTATGGTCATTGTTTTACTTCTAATAAATTCGGACATAAAGATTTAGATTGTAGAGCTTATGGAAGAAATGTTCAAGAAAGAAATGTTCATGTGGTTCCATACAATATTGAGTGTTATAAATGCCACAACTATGGAAACATAGCTCATGATTGTAGAAGAATGATGTATACTTCCACGAAAGAGAACATTGATATCAGATGCAAGAAGGTTTGGAAAAGAAAAAAAGAAAAGGTGAATAAAGAGCGGGTGAATGAAAAGCAGGTGAATGAATAACATGTGAATGAAGAACTCCCATAGATCATACTCTTAGGATTTGCAGTAGTACGAGATCATGATGAATCTACAGGAAAAGAGGAAGATGTCAGAATTCAGGAAGATGATGAAGAGGAAGATGTCATAATTCATATGATAGAAGAGGAATATTACTTTGCATTAGGGTGGATTCCTCCACCTTTCCGAGCCATCTAAATTGGAGCCTACTAGTAAATATGAATATTGAAGAGGGGAAGCCTAAGCAACATCTCTACAGATCAGAGAACTATCTTTCGAACATTCTGAAGTATTTTGATATTTTTGGAAAGGAAGATACTGAATGATTTAAGGCAGATATTCATGATGCTATAGAGGATTCCATGCATATATTTAGGTAGGGATATATTCAATACATATTGTTCCATTTTGAGAAGAAATATTGAGCAACAAGAATGTGTAGTAATCAATTGTATAATATTCAAAAAGGATTTGAGAACAATAAAGTGATAGATGGATCAACATCGTTTAGCAGAATCACTGACAATTTATGACATATGGACATAGTTGGATTCATGAAATGTTTGACAGGCCTAGAAAAATATATGACAATGGCTTGACAAGTGGAATCGATTAGTCACATGAAGGAAAGCAAGGTAAGGCACAACAAAACAAGGGAAGAGAAATCGTCAGCAGAAGCCATACAATCAAAGGGAAATTGTTGAAACGTATGTTCATTGATGTCTAAGTAGTAAACATGAAAAGCTATGAAGATATAAATTCAAGTAACTTTAAATTCTTTTTTATATTTCACTAAATTATAAGAGGAATAAGCAATGGACAAGAAGCACTGGAAGAGAGGAAAGGAAGCAAGTACAATAAGCCCCACATTTATCTACATAGAATCTTGCAAAAGAAGACATGGGGAGAGAAATCATCCAACGTGGTTACCCTTATGTCAAAGGGGAATAAAAAGAACAACATAACAAGAGAAAATATCATAAGAATGAACATAGGGGGAGCACATGAAAACATAGAGAGAATGTTCAGACAAGATATACTGTCAAGGGGAGTCACTCTTTGCAATTGATAAGAGAAATATCGGGAGAGAAATATCATAGGCATGAAGATAGGGGATAAAGCCAAAAGAGAGTTTATATTTTCCATTGATGTCAAAGGGGAAGAGAAAAACGAGGAGAGAAAGATCGAGAGCATTGGTCACGGGTAGAGTATGAGTGTTGCCATAAATTCTAAAGAGGGAGAATTTTGGAAAGTTAGTTGTCATTGATGTCAACTCTAGATGAACTCTAGAATAATTGATTTCAACCCTATTCAACCCTAGAAGAAACCCTGGAAAAATTACTAAGTGGTTAAGTGGTTGAGAAGCCCCAGATGGTTTGGTAATGGAACACAAAGTTGTTTGAGGAATAAGGGCATGAAGGACAATGTAAATTCATGTAACACACTCATACATGGATAGTCCTTGTCATGCCATTTCCAATGGTAGGTGGTAAGTCATATGTTTCCTCATAGTTGAGGAGTTATTACCTCTTGAAGTTGGAAGCCCTAAACAATGGTTAAGAAGCCCCTAAAAAGTTACAAGTCATTAATTAAAGGGTAAAGTGGTTGTAACAAGAAAGTATAGGTCAACCTTAAATTTAAGGAAAGAAGTCACTTTTAAAAAGTATAAATACACCTCAAGGAGTCTCTCATAAGCACATTCACATACACAAGTCTATTGAATATATTCTAAGTGAACAAGTGATATTTTGGTAAATATTTTCGTACTGTATCTGAGGTAGCGAAGTTTGAGATAACGAAGGAAAGAAAATGAAAATGTCTACAAGAGAAAGAAGTGATGCTACTAGCTTTCTGAGGTTATCTGTGGGTCATAGTGGAGCAAGGCGTGGACATCCACGGGTCCCAGTGGAGCAAGGCACAGACATCCACAGGTTGCAGTGGAGAAAATTGTGGATTTTTGAGGTTATTTGCAGGTTGACAGTGTATGATCTTCATATTTATTGAAAAATCCGCAAGTTGACAATGTATGAGTAGCGGTTTTTTGGGAAAATCTTGAAGAAGGTGTTATCTTGTTGAAACTGAAGTTGAGTAAGGTATGTTGGTCTGATATGATATGCACCAGGTCCTCTTCATGAGTAAAGATATGTTTTTATGTGTATTTGATGCTTGTATCATGGATGGTTTGGCACATGCTTAAGTCATGACTTGGAGATCCTTTGGTAAATGGTTGCATATCGTTGAGGTTCATGCTTGAGACATATCTTTGGTATTTGGTTTATGGATGTTATGGTTCATTGTTAGAGGCACATCCTTGTGATATTGGCACATGGTTGAGGCATATACTTCGTATATGGTTTTGGATGCTATGACATATGTATGAGGCACATAATTTGGTACTTGCTTGAGGCATATCATTGATGTCATGGTACTTGATTTTGGAATATCTAGTGATACATGGTTTATGGCATGATTGAGATATATCATGAGTGATACGATATATGGTTGAAGTACATCTTGTGATACATGTTTTATGGCATGATTGAGACATATCATGAGTGATATGGTATATGATTGAGGTACATCTCATGGTACATGGTTTATGGCACATATTTTTGTACATGGTTGATGGATGTTATGGCATGATTAATGTTCTTGGTATATGATCTATGTGAGTAGATCTGATTTCATTGATGTGAAAATGATAGGTTGATCAGTGACATATTGACAATGATAGGTTGATGATGGTATATCAGTGAAAATGACATGTTGATGATGGAATGTTAGTGATAAATTGATAGTGACATGTTGATATATCAATGACAGTGAGATGTTGATATATTAGTGACAGTGACAATGAAAATGACATTATCAGTGGTAGTGACAGGTTGAGTCTATACTTATATTTCAGGGCGGTAGGATGGGGCAAGGAAAGGGGGTTGTAGCCTCCTTTCGATCAGAATTATAGAATAGAGGGAGTTGTAGCTTCCTTTAGGTTGGAGCTTGTAAATCAGGGGGTTGTAGCCTCCTTCTGGTTGGAGCCAGATAACACATGGAGTTGGAGCTTCCTTCGGGTTGGAGCCTCCTTACAATTGTAGTTGGAGAATTCATGGAGTTGTAGCTTCCCTTAGGTTGGAGCCTGTAAATAGGGGGTTGGTTCCTCCTTCCAGTTGGTGCTAGAGAATTGGGAAGTTGGTGCTTCCTATGAATGTAATCTTGATATATATAAGAAATCATTATATGGTTTTCTCCCATTTGGGTTTCCACATAAATTATGGTGTACTATGTATTTGTGGTTGTTTATTATGCACTGATGAATGATATTTTTTATGATGCAATAATATACTAAATGCATAAGTGATGAACTATTGAATATTTTTGATAAATTTTAAGTTTATATATTATGATTGAAAGTGGTAAAAAGTGCTCATATTAATTCACCCCCCCTCTCTTTATTCCAACAGATCTTTGGCAGCTCGTCTGTATGCCATATTGACTGGATCTAGGGTGTTGGTGCTCCATTTCCACCAAGTATTGATAGCCTTTATTTACCGTGTAGAGGGAATTTCCCCATCCACATGAATCCTTGGAGAATTGATCTTTTTGGGAACAACCTTGGATATTTGAAAGGAAGGGGGAGACGTGAGCAACTAGATGATCAGGTGGAAATAGGTTTTTCCATATTTCCCATGCTCTGTCTTGAGACTAAATGGAAATATATAAAAAATAGTGAATACCTTGTTCTTCCATCCATGGGTAGAGTGGAAATAGGGGATCGAGTGTAGTACGTCTTTCAAATTCTAGGATATGATTTTTCCATGGGTTGATATTGCTCCCATTTCCTGGTGTTCAGTTGATATTTGATTGTATGAGGTCTTTGGCAACAAGGAGAAGCTCATAAATTAGAGACCCGAAGTCCCTTCTTGGGATCAGTTCATTGCTTTTGAGTCTGTTCCCTCTGAAATATTTTTTCCAAACTACATGTTTCCACCAGGTGAGCTTACCAGTTATCATCCTCCAGAGTAGTTTGCCCCCCATCACTTTTTTCATCAAGGTTGGTTATTTGATGCCCAATCCACCTTGAGTTTTTTTATCTCTCACTTGATTCCAGTTAACCAAATGAAATTTATTTTGTGTCGATTTTCCTTCCTACCATAAAAAGGTTATGATTTTTTTCCACTTGATTAGAGATGCATTTTGGTGCTAGAAGCATAGAACACTGATAGATTGGTATATCTGATAACACTGCTTTAATTAGAACTATTTTGGCAGCAGGATTCAGCCATTGAGTGCCCCAGTGAGTAAGTTTATTTCTGATTTCTTCTAGGATTTGTTGCCAAACATGAGAGTAGGGGGGATTTAGGGAAATTGGTATCCCTAAATACTTGAATGATAACCAGTTTTTTGCAAGAGGAAATTGGAAGATTTGTGCTATGGAACTCAAGGTCCGAGGTGGAGCATTCAAACCATAAACTTGACACTTTATGTTGTTGACGTCTCCTCCTAAAGAATCTAGATAGGAATCAAGGAGAGAATTGAATCTTGAAGTGATGATGAGAGAGACACCCCCCAGAAGCAAGGTGTCATCCACAAACTATGAATGATTCATGTTCTTGACAACCCAGACAATTTGGAGGCTAGGGAGGTTTCCAATTTCCCTTTCGTGCTCCAACTTTCTGCTTAGAGCATCTGCAACTATCATAAAGAGGAGGGGAGACACTGGGCATCATTTTTGAAGTCCTCAGCTTATTTGAAAAAATGTTGTTGTCCTGCCATTAAAAAGGGGAGTGATCCACGAGATTTTGATACAAGTTGATATCTAATTGATGAAGTTTTGGTTGAAGTTGAATCGTTCCACGACTTGAAATATTAAATAATATCTAACCTTGTCAAAAACATTATCCTTGTCAAGATTAACTATCATACCTTTACCTTTGTCCCTATAACTGGAGTGGATTTCCTCTTGAAAAAGGATGATATTATCCAAGATTTGTTGGTCTTGCATGAAGCTACCTTGATTGGGGGAGATTAATTTGGGGATAATGCTTTTGAGATGGGTGGCTACAATTTTAGCTAGAATTTTGTAATAAGCATTACAAAGAGAAATAGGATGGAAGTGGGAGAAAGAGGCAGGGTTGGTTTCTTTAGGGATTAAATCTAGGAAGGATGAGTCAGTGTTCCCCCCAATCTAAGAGAGGTATGGACATAACGCAAAATTATTTTGAGATATGTTTTAATTATGTTCCAGAAATGGTGGTAGAACAAGATGGAGAATACATTGGGGCCAAGGGATTTGTTAGGTTCAAGGCTCCATATGGATGAGATAATATCTGCTTCAGTGAACGGTTGCATGAGAGCGAGGTTCTCTTCTCTGGTCACCAAGTTTGGAATTTTCTCAAGCATTGACAAAGTATTTGTTTGGTCCGCCGCCTCACTTGGAGTAAACAGGGCCTCAAAATAATTTCTATTTCTCATTTTCCCCCCCTCAAAGTATGTGAGAGTGTATCCATCTTCTTGATTTATCTTTTCCACATTTTTTTTGAACTGACGAATCTTGTATTGGTTGTGGAAGAACTTAGTGTTTTTATCCTCGACCTTGAGCCAAAGGCTACGCGATTTTAAATGTTAGTATTCTTCTTTCCTTTTTAGCGTGATTTGATATTTACATTGTAAATCCAACTCTTCCTTTTGGATCTGATATGTGATATCTACAGATTCATATTTCTTTTGCAGATTGCCAAGATTTATTTTTATGATAATTTTCTCTTCAGTTGGGGAAGGAAATGAAATTTTTTCCCATCACTTTATAGCTTGCTTGACCAACATGAGTTTCTTCTCCCAAATGAATACTTGATTGCCCAGGATCCAAGTTGCCCAAGTTGTTTGGATCAAGTTCAAAGCTTCTTGGTGATGAATCCATTGTGGATTGAACCGAAAGGGAATGGGTCGATAGTTCGGGAGGGCTTGGAGGTGGAGAGATATTGGCTTATGGTAAAATATAATCAAGGGAAGAATGTAGGATTTAATGGAAGAGTTTTGAGTTAAGAAGGTTATTTTGACTAGGAACCTATCAAGTCTTGTTGTTATGTGTCCTTGTCCCACTCACATGTTGGACCAAGTAAAATTCCCACATATTCGGGGTATGTCTAGTAAATCCCATTCCAATATGAGTTCTTCTATACTATCTATAAATGGGTCTCTACCATAAATTCCCCCTAGTTTCTCTGAACATTTTCTTATTACATTAAGATCTCCATCAACAATATTGTTTTGAGAGAGATTCATGTTGCTCAAGTTGAGGAGAGAGTTCAAACACTCATCTTTCTCTGTAGGGTTATTAGGCATGTATATATTGAAGATTTCATACGAGATATTGTTACGTTTATTCTTGAATTTGGTGAAAATCCAATGCTAGGTTTTTCTTTGTTGTTCCATACTTACCTCTTGTTTTTCCCACATTGTGCAAAGAACTCTAGATACTCCCACGGTATCCACTGCAGAGAGATCACAATTTTTCCATAGTCTTTTACAAAGGGTTATGACTTCTTCAAAGTTCATCTTGGTCTCTTGAATGAGGAGAATGATAGGTTTCTCATATTTAATTAGATCTTTGATAGTCATGGCCTTGGGACTACTACCTAGCCCCCTACAGTTCCAAGAGACCAAGATCATTATTTGGATGGGTTTGCATGGGAACCCACTTTATTTTTTGTATTTCCACCTTGTTTTTTGGGTTATTTGGAGCATGCACTGGCCTTGCTTCTAATAGTTTGTTGGGATCCAAGTATTATTTGTTTATTGGATTGATCTTCCCTGATAACTTGGGATGTTATTTTACCATTTATTTGAGGTTGAATCTCTTCAGATGCTCAATCTTCCTATCCATCCTCACCAATGCTTTATAATTCTAAAATGTAGCGGCCTTATGAAAATAAAATTTTGACATATTTAATTTTTTTTGTCTCCTCTACTCTAGGTTCTTGTGAGGCTTCTTCTTCTAAAATTAGAATTCCATCAGCAACCCACTTTCCTTCTCTCTGCATTTGAATTTTTGTGTTCTTTTCTTGCAACCAAGTCCCATATTGTACCTAGGGCCCCTTATTACTTACCTTGATGCTGCAATGGGCTGATAAAACTTCCACTTTTGAGTCCTCTAACTAGAACAAGGTTTCAAAACTATCTAGGTTTGTAGGGGGACCACACTTTCTTGAGATTTTAGATTCTTTTGTAGGTGACTTGGTGCTAGCATTAGACAATCCTATTGTGGAGGGTGGGGACCTATTCCCATTATTTCAAAACTTTCTTGAGACTTCTTGCAATTGATCATGTTTTCCTTTTCCAGTTGGGGTAGATTCCACTTTTTTACAATTCCTTGTGAAGTGTTTATATTCATGGCATATCTTTCATTTGAAGGGGAGTGGTTGTAGTCTAGCTGTTGGATGTGTTTCCATTTATCTAGTGACATTTCCACTACTTCAGGTATTCCTTTTTCAAGATCAATGTCTACGCAAATGATTGCACATGACAATATATTTTCCTTTGGTTTGACTTGGTCTATATATTGTCCTATCGAGTTTCCAATGCATCTGAATGCATAATCACTCCAAAAATGAAGGGGAAGATGGGGCAGTCGAACCCATACCGAGATAGCTGAGGGAAAATTATTTTCTAGACTGCAGTATGGGTTTTGTTATCGCATATTATTGTATGGGGTGTTTTCCCCATTAGGTTTGGCCCTTGGGTGGAAAAATGTGAAGAATGGGGTTAAAAACCCACTTTTTGGCTTCTATCCTAAGTCGGATGAGCGATGTAACCTTTTGGCACTATGTGATAGATGTGTGAAAATCTGGATGGCTGAGATCTGCACACCTCAGATTGACTATCGTTGATAATATCAGGGCCTCAACATGCATGGACTTTAAAAATTGTAGGGCGGGCTGGGTTTGAAACCAAGGTTTTGTGGAGATGCTACGTGTCAGTCAGAGACACATATCGGGCCCAAAAGAGATGAAGTGTCAAACCACTTTTCGCAGCCTCGATATGCGCATGTGCATATAATGCCCTATCCTGGGTCGACAAGTGGTCGCTCCCCTATCACTTTCGCTCCCTCACACCTGTCCCCTTCTCATCTCTTGCCACCTGTGCCACCTCGTTCCACATCACCTCCATCCCATTACACCTCATTTCCCTCTTATGTGGCCCCCACGCTCCTCAGTCTCCTCTTCCCATCCAAAACTGTCCACCTGGCCATCTGTCGTCTGATATTCCATGCCAAGCGCGCCAATCACTTCGTCAGCATCCTCGTCCACAGTCTGACCTCCTCGCAAGCATTCGGTTCAGATCCAGATTGTAGAATGTTGAGGCTGCCACGTCTTACAGGTGCGGAGTTGACTAAGGCCTTTCCCAATCCCGATGAAGTAGTTATTGAGGCTGGGTGGTGGCGGTTGGACATCGTTTCCACCATAAATAGAAATCCCAGAAAAGGACTGTCAACTAGTCGACTCATCTGCAGGTCCGTTTCAAAGCGTGATTGCGTCTGACAAGAGCTCGCTTCTGGAAGGAGACTGCATGCACAGTCTTCCAGGAAGCATGCAGACGTAATGTCTTCAATGCAAAGGCTCGAGCACACTTCCGTAGTTTTTTTCTGAGTATATAGGAGTCTTCCTCATATTTTTTTATGGTTGATGGTCGAGCTAGGCTCCCGATTTGTAAAGTTTTAATGAAGCCTCTGGTTCTCTGGTTATGTATATGTATTTGAGACTTCTTGTTTAATGAAATTTGGTTTTCTTCCATATCTTTGTAACAGTTGTGTTAAGACACTCGGGCATGGATGATCCAGTTGAGGGTAGTTATGTTCTTGTGATGTAGGTTTGATCACAGTAGCATCACGACCAGTTTTAATCAGTTTCTTGTGATTTTTTTCCCCTAACGCTGAATGACTTGGGCATGGATGATCCAGTCGGGTTGTTATTATTGAATTATGATGTATGTTTGATTTCATTTTAGTAATAAATTCATTCAGTTCCTTGAAACTTTGAACCAAGAGGATCTTCCCTTCTGAGTTTTTCCTCCTTAGGCTTCTGGAAGACCGGATGTCCATAGTAGACCTTGACATTTTCCTCAAGTTCTTCCCCCTACTCACCCTCATTACAACTTACTGACTGAAGTTAGATTGAGACCTCACTTGCCCATGCATTCCAACCCAGTTTTCTGAGTTAAAGCGATATAATCTTGAGACTGCATCCATTAGACCACCCTTTAAAAATATTCAATGTAACATACAGACTGATGGGTATTAGGCTTACCTCTGCTGCAATCTAGAGGTGACTTCTAGTGACAAAATTTCTGGTGTTGTTTCTGGGGATGAATTGAATATTTTCCCTGGGATTGAACGACAAAGTTTACTGGTTCTCAAAGGTGCATTAGAACTTAATACATCAAGATTGCAACTGTGCACCTGACAACTCCACTGTGGTGACTCCACCGAGGCAACTCCACTGTTTCATTGTGGATTCATCTGGCTACATTTGGTAGCCCTTGGGAGAACACAATGATCAAATCTGGTCTTTGATGGTGAACAAGGACTAGACACACTCTTGCTGCATATATTTCACCTGGCGAATCCATGATTAAAGGATCGATTGGCGACTCCACTGGTTCGAAATGGAAAAGATCTTGGCTCGAATTTTTTCTCCTTTTAATTTTTATGTTGTTCATGGTTTTCCAAATGACGTTCCTGCTCCAAATGAATGGAATGATTATTTTCCTATATTTGGAGAGTGTAAAGAGGAAAACCTTGCTCAACATCTCAGTGAGTTTAATGAACTCATGCACTAATGGGAGATACATCATGCGGATGTATTAATGAAGATGTTCATGTTCTCTTTAGTGGGGGATGATCGTCAATGGTATCATTCGTTACCCCCCAACTAGAATTTCTTCACTGGGAGAATTTCATGTAGCTTTCAACACTCATCGTCATATTTTTTATCCCTCCGAGTTAATCTGTCATAGATGTTGTGAGGGATACAACGACTATATTCAAGATATAGCTGCTTCCTATGCAGGCTGTGAGGATGAGCCTGATGATTTGGATCAGAAATTAGTTCTTTCTCTTCCCTGTTCGTCTGCATCAGAGGAAATCTATGAGGATGGAGGCTGCGAGGAGGAAGAAGATGTTTTGAGTGAAGTAATGGAACTGGTAAGATCTCTCTCTTCCAAACTAGAAAGGTTGGAATCTGAAGAAAGCGCAGAGGATTTTATAGTCCTTGAGGCAGATGTCCTTGGCATCTCTACTGAGGATGATGAAGAATATTTCATGACTGTAGAGGCCCTGCATCCTTCTCTTGATGTGTCTATTGTCTCAAGATTTGATGATTATTTAGATGAGGAGCAACAGAGCCCCACATCATAGTTTTCTGACCAGAGGAGCAACCAACCTATATACGACAACTACAAATCAGATTCTGAGCTGGATATGAAGGATTTCCAAGAGCATACAATAGAGACTTACTCTCTTCTTATTAAAGGAGATTATCATGAGGAAATCAACCATCCTTGGCATGCATAAATCACTGAGGAACATATTGAAGAAAGGAGCTTTCCCATAGGTCCTGTCTATGATGATTATGACTTTGACCCTTGGGAGAGACAAGAAGATGAACCAGGGGAGCATCAGAAGGGGAAGTTTGTCTCTTGTCCAGAGCCTGTCAGTGAGAAGCCATCACTTGAGATCAGTCAGCCTGCATCAGCTTCTCATACACCTATGCCTACTAGTGATATTCAACCCTGTATCAACATCTGTGGAGTAGAGTAGGCTTTCTGCTACAAGTTTCATAGAATTTTCCACTCATCCTATGAGCCTATCAATTATTACATGGAATGGCATTTCCTTCATGTCTCGAAGTCGCCCAAATTTATCCTAACCTCAACCTTAGTCGTAAAGATGAAGAATGTAACCGTTCTGCTGTCAAAATTGCATTATCTGTGTTCAATCATCGATAGAGTGAAGCAACTTCCAGTTAGGAAGTTACTTAAATGGCTATGATGGAAGTTTTATTTCACCTAACACCATGTGAAAATCAATTAGTTTAGGACTATACATAAATAATCTCCATCGAGCATGTGTATTTGTTTTCATTTTTCTTACTTATCTTCCTATACTTTTCAGTAAGATGATTTTTGAGAATGAATCCATAACCCAACAGTGAGGCACTGAAGCTGCATACGAGTTCTTAGAGCCTCGCAAGGAGGAATCTATCCCCCATGGAGCCTAATGTTATCGCATATTATTGTATGGGGTGTTTTCCCCATTGGGTTTGGCCCTTGGGTGGAAAAATGCGAAGTATGGGGCTAAAGACCCAATTTTGGGCTTTTATCCTAAGTCTGATGAGCGATGTGACCTTTTGGCGCAATGTGGTAGACGTGCGCAAATCCGGGTGGCTGATATCTGTGCACCTCATATCGATGGTCATTGATTATATCCGAGCCTCAACATGCGTGAATGATAAAAATTGTAGGGTGGGCTGGGTTTGAAACCATGTTTTTGTGGAGACGCTACGTGTTAGTCAGAGACACATATCGGGCCCAAAAGTGGTGAAGAGTCAAACCAATTTTTGCAGCCCCAATATGCACATGTGCATATAATGCCCTATCCTAGGTCAACAAGTGGTTTCTCCCCTATCACTTTTGCTCCCTCACACTTGTCCCCTTCGCATCTGCCACCACCTGTGTCACCTCGTTCCACATCACCTCTGCCCCATTACACCTCAGCTCCAGCTTATGTGCCCCCCACACTCCTCAGTATTCTTCCCATCCACGACTGTCCACCTGGCCATCTTCCATATGATATTCCATGCCAAGCATGCCAATCACTTCGTCAGCAGCCACATCCACTGTCCAACCTCCCTGCAAGCATCCGGTTCAGATCCAGATGGTAGAATGTTGATTCTGCCACGTCCTACAGGTGCAGAATCAACTAAGTCCTTTCCCGATCTTGATGAAGCAGTTATTGAGGTTGGGTGGTGGTGGTTGGACATCATTTCCACCATAAATGGAAAGCCTAGAAAAGGACTGTCAGTTATTCAACTCATCTATAGGTCCGTTCTGAAGCACGATTGCGTTTGATAAGATCTTGCTTCCGATAGGAGACTGCATCCACAATCTTCTAGGAAGCATGTAAACATAATGCCTTCAATGCAGAGACTCGAGCACGCTTTCATAGTTTTTCTTTGAGTATATAGGAGTCTTCCTCATATTTTGTTATGGTTGATGGTCGAGATAGGCTCCCGATTTGTAAAGTTTTAATGAAGCTTCTCGTTCTATGGTTATGTATATGTATTTGAGACTTTTTCTTTAATGAAAGTCAATTTCCTTCCATATCTCTGTAACAACTGTGTTAAGACACTCATGCATGGATGATCCAGTCGAGGGTAGTTATGTTCTTGTGATGTAGGTTTGATCACAGTAGCATCACAACCAGTTTTAATCAGTTTCTTGTGATTGTTTTCCGCTAATGATGAATGACTCAGGCATGGATGATCCAGTCAGGTTGTTATTATTTAATTGTGATGTATGTTTGATTTCAGTTCTATAATAAATTCATTCAGTTCCTCAGGCTACTGGAAGACCGGATGTCCATAGCAGACCTTGAAATTTTCCTCAAGTTCTTTCCCCTACTCAGCCTTATTACAACTTATTCACTGAAGTTAGATTGAGACCTCACTTGCCTGTGCATTCCAGCCCAATTTTATGAGTTAAAGCGATATAATCTTGAGACTGCATCCATTAGACCACCCTTTAAAACTATTCATTGTGACATATAGACTGATGGGTATTGGGATTACCTCTAGTTCAATCCAGAGGTGACTTCCAGTTCCAACAGGTTCCATTTGTTTAGGTACATTCCTCGAGCTCCCAAAAAGTATGGACCGCTTCTGACAATTAGGTCTCTATCTTCTTTGATATCGAAAAGAAAGATGAAAAATCCTCTTCTGCAAAAGTAACATCTCAGTGAGCCTTTGATCAATGGATTCCAATTCTTCTCAAGCCATGTGGCTACCATATTTGTGGATTTCCATATTCTAGTGAATTGGTCGAATAAACCATGATCTACCAAGGCTAGTGCCTTCCTTCTGGAGGTGGATGGAGGGAGGACAACCTTGGGGATCTTTGTTGACTTCTTCATGAATTAGGATGGTTGGGATTTGGAATATTTCACCGATGCTGCCACTATTTCTTGGAAATCTTTAATGTCATCATCACAAGGGGGTGGTTCCCCCCTACCACTGCTAGAATCCATGCACAAACCATATTATAGTGGAAGGGTTTCAGAGCGAGTGACAATAATTATTTGGCACCTCAAATCCTTTAAAAGAAAATGAAATTTTTTACTTATTAGCATGAGTGTTTCTTTTCTTTAATTAAAAGATGAAATTGAAGTTGTTAGTAAAAGATAAGGATGTTGTCTTCTAGTTTTGGGTTTTTCAAAGAACGTGTAAATGTTTTAAATTATTTTGAAAAATTATCAAGCCTATTTCTATATTAATGAATTCAAAATAAATATTTATAGTTATTAATTTGATATTCTAAATGGGGAAAACAAATTTCAAAACTTGTAGAGGGCATTTCATGTTAGATCTTGGAAATCATATTAATGGACAATAACTAAAAATCGTCTAATTTAGGGCATTAAAAGGTGTTTGATTTGGTTAGTCAGAATGTAAATGGCATAGCTATTCTAACCCCTATAGTACTTGCTAGGATATTTCTAACAAAAACAAGAGCATCCAAATGAAGGTTTTTTGTGAAAGTTTTTCCTTGACAAGGTAACCATCGATTATTATTCCCCACCCATATATGTGAAATCCATGTCAACTTCCCAACATTCACAATACTAACATTCCTAACCTTATAGCTCATCAAGACTATGGTGATTTAGGAATAATGTTTTTTGGCCCTCGACCAAGTTTTGAGGAAACATTGGTCGGGATTGACCACTTTTGGTACTTCGATGCATCAGTCGAAGATGGATTGCCAAGGCGGAGCTGAGATCGTGGGATCTCACTTATTTTGTGGGCTTGTGGACCCATCAAGGGGTTCATTAGGGTGTATATAGTGGGTTATGGGATGTTGTCCCATAGGTTTACCCATGATTAGGCCTTTTTGTAAATGTATAAATATATAAGGATGTAATGTAGAAGTAGGAAGTGGCTAAGTGCAAAAAGTAGTAGTATGTAGCTAAGTGCAAGAGACAAGTAGTTCTGAGTTGCTTGGTGTAATAGACCGTGTATGTAATTCTCTGTGCTTAGAAGAGGAGTTGGATCTATGCCTTGAATTGATTTTGGGAAGGTGGATCTAGTGCGTAATGCGCAAATCACCTTTCCAGTGTGAAGATTGGATTTGTGGCTTAGTGCACAGGAGTAGAGGCATGTAAGAGATTGAAGACTAATAACAAAAGAAGAAGAGTTTGGTGGATGTAGCCCTACACTGGGGTGAACCACATATATCATGTGTTGATGGTTTTATTTGTGTTATGATATTTATGCTGTAGATCTGCTTAGTGCATTGATTATAATGAATGATAGATATATCTATGAATTCTTAGTGCTTTGTCTATGTTGAATGTGTTAGATATAACTTCTGATGCTAAGTGCGAAGTGTATGTTGTCATTGTTACTGCATCAATTTGTACTTAGGGTTTGATATGCGATGTAAATGAATCTAATGAATTAATATGTGTTGTCCCTAAGTACTCTGCGAGGTGTTATAATCACAAATCTATGTCCCAACCTGGTTACAGACACTTGAGTCTTGTAACCCCCCCTGCCTCTACCTTGGGTGAGACTGCATTTGCTTCGCAGGTGTTTCCAAAAGGGCCAGTAGTTAGGGTTTTTTTGGTGCACTATTTAAGCGTTGAACCCTGGGTCTGCCCTTGTACCAACAAATGGTTCCGTTGTCGGGACCTGAAATTGTGACTGCTGGGAACTGAAAGAAAAGAGAAAATTTGTGCATAGATCTACTGCTATAGTGCGTAATATTATACTTGACTTGTGAAGCTCTGTGCTAAGAAAGAAACTCGATCTAAAGAAAAGAGTTAAGATCTTGAAAGAGGTAAATATTTATGATTTGATAAGAGTAAGATAACTGGAATTTTTTGTTTCAAAAGTATGAATCTAGGTATGTTTGATAGATTATGTCCTAGTCTAAAAGATAGGGTACAATTAGAAGAAATAGTTGATCCAAATTATACTGATAGAAATAGAGAAAGATATGTTATTCCTATGCATAGAAAGGATTTTTGGACTAATAAATGGATGCAGGAACCTAGAAAGAAGTTTTGTAGATTGCAGGTCCAACACTGTGATCCCAGTGCGCAGTATAGGGGGAACACTTAAGAGAAAGAGAGGATTGACACTATGTTATAACTGCAGAAGACCGGGACATATTGCTAAGGAATGCCCTGGTGCAGGTCCTATTTGTCTTTGTTGTGAAATTATTGGTCATGAAGTTGAGGATTGCCCAAGGATGATTGCTAAAGTAGAACAAATGAATGTGAGTCAAGAGAATAAGAGCATGTTAGAGAATCAAAAAGATAAATAATCAGAGAAAGCTCAAACTATGTTAGTACAATTAAAAGAAGTAATGGATGACCACAAAGATGTTAGTTTATCAAAGATCTTGAAACAATAGGATACTTCGACATAGACTATGTCTTGGATGAAGAGACACCGGTGAATATTATGGCAAGAAGCACTTGGGAAATTTTGGGAAATCCTATTGTGGTACCTTCACTGGGAAGGATAGGCTTGTTCAAAGGAAATATGATAACCCTATGTGGAAGAGTTACTAAGTTACCTGTTATTCTCCATGGAACATCGACTCAAGAATAATTTGAAGTTATTAGGTTTGTTGAGAACAACGCCCCTTTTGCTCATTTGTTAGGAACGACTTGGATTTAGAAGGATATGACCAGAAGGAAAGAAGAGGAAGAAGCTACAGAAAAGAAAAAGAAAGAACTAAGGGATCTCATAGCTACAAGAATAGATCAACTGATATAAGAATGAGAAGATGAATCGAAGTAGCAGAACGAAAGAGAATTAGATGTCGAAGTTGAAAGAGTGCATTAAGGTGTGAAGGACTTATCCTTGCAAGAAGAAAGTATATCCACTCGAGAAATAATAAGAAAAGAGGTATTACATTTGAACCCTTTGAAAGATCATCAACAACGCGAAGCCACTACTCTAAGAGAAGATAAGAATAAGAATAGAACAATGAATCCAGAGACTCAGATCATAGGAAAGAAGGCAAGAAAGCTCAGTAAGAAGAAAGAAAAGTTATAAAAACTAAAGGAAGTTCTAGAGAAGACTTCACGGGAGGCAGGCTTGTAGGCTCTGAATCTCGCCGGAACAACAAAACCATGCAAAATGGGACTTCTCCCGGACGAATCTATATGACCATTCGAGGCACTTCGACCGTTAGAGTGACGCGCTGAATGGATAGGAAACACATTTATGGGTGACTAGAAAACATATGGGATGTTGAGACCACATCATAACAAACCGATTCACATTGATTGAGGAATTCCTACCCATTGGAGGAATCCATTACAAGACCTGCTTATTTAACCCGTCGGACGCTACACTGAGACCAATTTTTGCCACTTGTGATTATCTGAGCTAACAAAGAAGTGATTGTGTGTGTCGAGTTGTGCTATCATACTTTGCCATGTTTTGTTTACCCCACGATCCTCTTAACTACCCCGACTTATTTGTTGACAATGAAAATATCGATCGAGCGTACCGAGCTAGAGAAATCCATTGCAGAGGTTCTGAAAAATTTCATGGCTGATAAAGCTATGTTTGAGGGAGCACAAGCATCATCGACCAGGGGAATGTAAGCATCCCCCTTGACCAGACGTCACTCGAAATGTGTCGACCCTGCTATTGATAAGTGAAGTAAGCATCACGACGATCTGGCTAACGTGAAGCAGATCCCATCAATTTTACCCGATTACATCCTGCCTTTGGCTGGTGTTGTTCCTGAGTCTGTACTTAAGGCTTAAAAGTATAGTTTCAAGGCATATGAAAGTGAGTAATAGATGTAGAAGAGGGAAGCATAAACCTTCGGTAAAGGAAACTAGGGAAGATTCCTACGTTGGCGTTGTCTAGCTTCCAATTGTTCCTGGATAGTTATGTCTTATTCAATGGCTGCCCACGAACATTCAAGTTCGACCCGGTTAGTAGTTGTTTTAAGGATTGTGTCGAATAAGTTTAAAGCGATATGCGTTTGGTCTGATAGTCCGGGTTCGATATTAGGTTGTGTTGGTACAGGGACAGTCATGGAGGAAGAATAAAAGTAGAAAAGACTTCAAATAAATATTAAATGTTGTCTCGATTTGGTCGAATAAAAGAGATTTTACGGTTTTATGAATAAAATAGCGATGCAAATCAAAGGCTCTTTCCCGTAACTGTATTATATTTTAATAAAAGGTGTGAGGTGGGAGAAAACATTTAGCTGTCTATGGTGTAAGGCTTCTACCATGGGAGAATCTCACAAATAAACAGAAGAGGAAAATGTAAGGAAATAACCAATGTAGCAGAGAATATATGTAGAATTCTGAAAATGCAGATTGGTCTTACACCCGCTGATAGCTGGTGCAGAGGAAAGACAATAAACAATTACAAAAAACCAAAATTCATTTTCTATAGTAGTGGTCGTACTAAAGTATAACGAAGCACATCAATTATGAATATGAAATGAAATTTAATATGAAATACAAAGAAACAAATTTGTAACACAGTCGTGACGGAATCGAGAATCTTCAGATTTGCTTGTATTAACTTCTCAAATGTAAAAAACTCTGTTACAATCAACACAAAAAGGTCCAACCCTATTTATTTCTTTGTGTGATATATTTATACAATTTTTCAAATAAGATAGCATCTCAATAGTCACAAAAATTCGGTTACAATAGGGAGGAGTGCAATCGCTCCATTTCTCCTACTCTGTCCTCATTTGGTGCCAGATGTTTGTCGTTGCACAAACTCGGTATAGGTGATACATCTTTCCACCAGTTGAGATATTAGCCGCGACGGTTCTGCCTGACAGCTGGCTTCAAAGAAGTAACATTCGCGGGCTAACTGCTGCAGCCTGTCCTCCATCTGTCCATCGATGATGTTTATGGCACATAGTTGCGCACTAGGTTTGATCATGCACTTATCAACTTGGACTATGTCCACCATAGTCATATGAGAGATATCGACCGAATATCTCTCTTCCTTTTCCTTCAGATCAAGTGAGATCTGTTCCACATTCATTTGCATCAACGCCTCGGCATTGCCTCCGTTGTCAATACCCAGTAGCTCACCATCTATAGAATTAAAGGCCTCCTCCAAGGAATTGGTTATCTTTTGGGATTGCTTCTTGCCTTCGGCGATGTTATGCTCCCATTCCTTTAACAAAATGTTTCCTCGGGTTTGCTCTGAAATGGTGAACTTGGGAGTACCCACCGAAACCCTATTGTTCGTGGCTATTACTGCCTCCTGGAAGGTGACCCGAGCCACTCCTACATCCCTTTCTCTAGCCGGTAAGTTCTCGGAAACTTGCTTTACCAATAAACAGTTGTCACAGATCGCTTCCACCTTGGAGATAAAATTTTGCTGTGCCACAGAGACTCTGGTCCGAATCTTGATTGCCTAGGATTTGAACATCCCAATGTTTATCATTCTGCTCTCGGTGATCTCTACCTGAGCCTACAACTGTTCAATCAAATTCTTCTGCTGGCTCGCCTGCATCCGACCATCTCGGACCACCAACTGTACTTGCTCAAGCTTAGTTCTGAGAACCTCTATTTCATTTTTATCTGCCAATCTAGCCTGCTCTATTTCCACACTCGCCTGACCTTTAGCATTCTTCCTGGCTGTGGCCAATCTGGCTTCAAGAGTCTTGATTAGGTGATTTTTTCTTTTAAGTTGGTTCTTTAAAAGTCCGATTGAGAATTGATTCGCCGAGGCATACGCTCCTAGAGTCCTGGCAATTTTAGTGGCGATTTTCTCATTCTTTTTATTTTTTCCATCGGTCATAACTTTATAATTTTTGGCAGTCGACTCTCCTTCCTGGTAGAATTCCCTTTTTACTACTTCTTTTCTCTTTTTATCAAAGAAAAACTCATTCGGAGGGGGTTCTTCTACTCTTATGGGGCCTCATCTCATCATTGAATATCCACCCTTCTTCGATATTTCCCTGCGTCGACTGCAAAGGGGTGACAGATGTGATGGGTTCTCCAATCTGTTTCACCGATTTTCCTGGGGTGTTGACTGGGTTCTGCTTCTTTGGCGGTTCTTGGGTCTTTATCTCTGTCTCCGGATTCTGTTTCTTTGGCGGGTCCGGAGTCTTTTCCTCTGCTTCTGGATTCTTCATTTGTTCCTCCTCGTCCTGATGTTTTCCTGGGTCGGGAGTTGCATCTTTAGAACCTTCAACATCCTTCTGTTTCATCTCCGAAATGCCTGGACCCTCACCTCGCAATACAGTGGGGAGACAACTACGTCGATGTTCTTGGAATTTCAATACCTCGGCTCTATCCTTGGGTGCCAAGGATTGAATCCGGGCTAGAATTTCTTCATATGACCTCACTCCTCAGAAAATGTCAGTTGAAGGTGAATTCTCATGCTCAAATATTTTGAGCCCGCAATTAGCCAAATGATTTCTCACGACCCTCTGTGGATCGTGCTTCTTGTATTCGATGGAGAACAAATTTAGGTCTTCCAGGGATGCAACCTCGGCTTTGGCATGCCCGAAATCTAATAAAGAATAAGAATTCAAACGAATGGGAAAAGATGGCCATACCTTCTTTGATTACCCTTTGAGCTCTTTACTTACACTGCCAATTACTGTCTGCCGGGCGACCTCCCGACAAGCCATCTTTTCAGGAATGAACAATGGCAGCGCATGCGGGGGAACAGAAGACCCAAAACTCTGAGGTATGAAAATAATGACTCCACATACTAGTCTGCGATGCTACTCAAATTTGTCACTATGCTGTCCGAGATACGAGGTGGCGAGTGACCAAAAATGGCGACATGCAGGGGCACCATCACCCAGTTAAAAATTTCATACGCGAGATTTTCTGCTTTGTTTTCCCATAGTTTTTCATGATATACATGTATGGGTTGGTCTTCGGCCGGAGTCCAACCCTAGCTCATTAATGGAAATGGTGTGATAGAACAAATTGTGTCCATAATATATGCGGACATGAAGAATGAGGATGGCCTCCCATTTTCCTTCTGCTCTCGATACTCTGTGCCCCAATTAGCCAAGCTATCTAAAAGCATCCTTGCCCAGTTGAAGGAAACGCCTTCTGTGACCCAAAATATTAAAGGCACCCATGCAAGGTAAAAATGTGTTGTGTCCTCTTTCCCATATAACCGACATGTCATCATGGCCACATATTTGTACTGCGGCTCTAAAGAAGCGATTGGATATATGCCGTGGTTATCAGCTCTGAACTTCGCTGTGTTCGAAACCCAATCCTTTATCAAATTGGCCATGGTTTTATCATATTGGACGCATTATTTCTCCTTGAACTCCTCCAAGAACTCTACGCCATATTCGTGGTCGGACGTCACGGGCAGCTTATACATGGACTGCAGGTGTTCCGGCCTGAAAGTCTCGATGGTGAATTTTTGCTCGTTCATGATAGTCCTGGTGGGTATATCCACATGATCCAATGCCCATCAGACCATGTCATAATATGGAAGCAACCATGGCCTGGCTGCTACTCTGTGCATTCCAGATTAGACGACTATTTTGTACTTGGTGGTTATATCATCTCTTTCGTTGTCGTCAGAGTCGTCGGAATAATCCACCAATTCTGATTGCAACATATCTGAAACGTATGACTAGTTAGGGACCAAGTCTGTATTTTAGGGCGAAGTATTAGAGGCATTATCTGAGCCTTGTCCCGAAACCTCAACATTCACCTTTGTTGCTTTCCACGGAGCCATGGTTGAAGCTTGTGTTTTAGCTCTTCTGCGATAGAACTGCGTATACATACAGAAGTCAGTTTACTCAGAAGTGATGAGCTCTGCGTGCTATGAAAATGCATTCGTTATAATGAAGTGCATCTCTTACATATATTTGAAAACTCAGTACCTTTCAAAACAAGCCTATCCAATCACATTTAGAAATAAATTGCTACCGTAAAAATCTGATCTTATATTCATAGATTTACCCTATTTCTTCATTAATGTCATAAATTTTGGCGGTTTCAAAGTCAGTTGGTGTATGGAGTGAAAAGGTTTCCTCGTGAATTGTGAAAGCATCGAAATGTGGCATCTGTCTTGTTTTAGTTTAATTAATCCAATCTCTCCAACGTTAATCAATATCTCGCCACTCGTTATATCGGGGATTTTTCTTTAACATCTTGAGTCTTTAACGCCCGAGACTACGAAGAGCGATTTTGTTTAATAAAAAGGTAATCGTGATCTGAGGATCGATTAATTTTATAATTATCACTTTTTCCATATCGCGACTCGGGGCTTCGAAGCTAAGTTTCTGGGAGATTTATATGCCGAGTTGCGAAACCGCGAGATCTTGATAACAAGACTTAATTAAAGGGAATATAATCTTGGATTAAGTGATTAATTAATCATGTTATAATTACATCGTGACTTCGTGGGTCGGGGTTTAGACGCCGTAACTTTCGAAAAAGATAGTGCCGAGTGGCGAAATGCAGAGAACAACTTTAACCATGGTTAGCTTTTTTTATTTTAATCCTTGACATGGGTTATCCAGAAAGGACCTCGTGTTCTCGGCTCTCGGGGCTGTAAAAATAAAAATTTGGGTTTGGCGAACGTCGAGGCGTGAAACCCCGACGACGTCTAATCATGAGTTAAAAAAATTTACCCTTGTTATTGTCTTGAGTGAAAATTTAAAATGACTTCACCGTTTCGTGACTCGGGACGTGTGAATTCATGAGTTATAGTATCCGACCTTTGAGATCCCGAAGTAGAACAAAAAGAGGGAACATTCTTACGAAAAGTAGGACTTGTTTCAAGAGTAGAAAAATCGTCGCTGCTCACGTGAAAAAGTTTTAGAGGTCTCAATATCTTAGAGGGAAAAAGAAAACCATCTTTAGATTTCAAGCATCAAATGAAAAGTGTGACAGACTAAAAAAACAAGGGCGGCTCCAACATAGGCTCCAACTAGGGATCCCGCCTTCCTATGAGGCGGGAAGAACAATAGACCACGTGCCAATATTGGGTAAATGGAGTCAAAAATTCAATCAGGCGGAAAGGTTGTCGAGAAAAGAGGATCGAAGGGGGAAAACGACTCCTTTCTTTTCCTTGAATTTTTTTTTCAAAATCAGATACGCTTTTCAAACACAGCTGTAGTCCCTTTCACAATTTTCCCTTTCCCATTACTAAATTTATTTATGTCTTAAGACAATCGAAACTGTCCTAGGAGACTCAACAGTTCGTGTGGCTCTCGGCTTGCATCAAAAGAATGAGATTATATGTTTTTAATTGGGGAGTCCCATCTGAATTTGGGATGTGGATCAGGTTTTAGAAAGCAATGGTTACCAGAGTAGAGTGATATTCATGTATAACAACCTTACAGATATCTCAAACATTACTTCACTGCCAGCAAGCCTGTTCAGTACCCCAGTGAAGTTATCTGGCCCCTTTCACTGAATTTCCTTTCACCACTTTGGAATATATTTATGCATTTAAATGCTGAGACGAGGGAAATCGTTTCTGAATTTCCTTTCATCGTCTTCTTGGACTAGGTGGGGGAAATCATTTCTGAATGTCCTTTCACCACCTGTCTTGTAATTTACTTTTTTGAGTGCGAAGATGGGGGCAATCAGTTTGTATCAGGGCTGATATCCGTGTAATATTCTACATTATAGGTCTGTCAACTTACTTTGATTACTCGGTACCGACCTTTCCTTGACCTTCACAACATCTTCTTCCTTGGGGGAGAAAAAGGAAAATAACTTTTAAGGTGCATCCCATTTGAGCAAGCTTTAATCCTCTAATGCTGTTGAAAAACCTAGGAAAGTTAGGATCGCTCTAAACGTTCCTTCGCTTAGCAGGGGATCAAGTGGTTGTGAAGACCCGCTTCCTTTCCACAATCTGTTTTGAAACTCATGAGGCTAAAACGAAAAATTTGTATCCCTTCGTAATGAAACGGAAAGATGGTAGCTTGTCAAAAGTTAGACCTGAAGACAGACAGGGTGCCAGGTAGCGATTTATTGACTGAAAATACAGAGGTCAAAACAATTCGAGATTGAATCTTTAGATATTTTCGAGGATAGTTTACTTTGACTGACTGTTTTTAGATCGAGTGAATTGTTTAAATTATTTTAATTTTTTTCAAAGATTATCAAACCAAGAAACAATCCTGTTATCTATCATTTCAGTTGATATTGCAGTTTAAATGACGTTAGCTCGGTTTTCTTTAACAATATTTTATAACATATGTTTTTTAGAAAGCTCATTTTTACCTTTTCCTTTCACTTTCTTTGCGCAATATGAAACTACTTTAGGTATCACCTGTTTTATGCAGATCTATTTCTAACACCGACTTGCAAATTATTTTTCCTGCTAGTTTTCGTATGCAGCTGGAATCCTGTAAAAAGAAAATACGAATCTTATTCGAAATGTGTCGAAAGTTCATGAGGGAAAAAGAAAATCAAAAGAGATATTTAAACGAAAATACATATATGTACATCAAATCTATATATCAAAAATTTATTTATTTATTTGTTAATTTTTTTTTTTTTTTTGGATCTGGTGACTGTTACGTCATGTAATGCTTTAGATACCGCCCGTTGACAGTGGCGTGGAGAAATTATCTGTCTATATTTTCCAATAGGATATAATTTTTTCCTTATGGAGCCGAGACCCTGAATGTTCCATACCAGAGGTGGTCAAATTACTATGCTTCACCGCTTCCTCTTTTCTTGCATCCCATCTTAGCACTAAATCACCTAGAAGATGTTCGACAACAAAGGTATTCCAACAGAGGATGAACACCTTCAGTAACCACTCACATAACCAGATCAAAGATCAACACACCGATGTTTTCACGTGGTAAAACCCCTACGGGGAA
>JZKD02S0200519.1:48143-73595 GCA_000966675.3 Picea glauca | reverse complement strand
CTTGTATGAAGCAACACTTTTCAGCCCTAGATTTGTGCTTGTAAGCTAGCCATTTTGCCAAAGAAGTCTCAAGGAAAGAAGAGAGAGCTTTAGGCCTAGCCTTAGCTACACCTAGATAAGCCTTTTTCTCCTTAGGGTTTTGGTTTGGTGGCCTTGCCATAGCAACACCATCAAACCCTAATCCTCTTGTCCTTGAGTTTAAGCCCTCCAAGCTATTAGTCTCACCTCCTTTGACTCCATTAACCCAAGGCACTAGTCTAGAAACTCTTTCTTGAGCTTGTTTATGCTTAAACTCTTTTCAAACACTCTCAAAATTGAAACCCTAACTAGCCTAGTGTCTAACCCTAGCTTTTCTTTACTAACCCTAATAAGGTGACGTCTTGCTGATTTTAACTTGTGTTTGGATTGAAAAGTGCGGCCTAGTCATCTTATCATAGCCGTAGAGGTTTATTGCAATTTTATTGGTTGAATTTGTCAAAACATCCACTTCTAGGCTAGCTAACCCTAAACTGTAACAAGAATTGTATAGGTGACGTCACACCTTTTAGATCTCTTGTTTATGCATGCAACGTTGTGACATTCATCATTTATCTTGATAGACATTGAGTTATTAATTGCATCTACAAGCTGATTTGTTGAAATGTTTCACTCTTTGTCCTCATTTTGACTTGTTGATAAATGCTTGACGTCACATACATAGCAGCAACAATATAGGTGATGCAGCAACATTATTTATTATGAGCAAATTTGATATTTGGGCATTGTGATATAACACAAGTTTTAATCTTATACATTGAATGCTCTTATCTCTCATGCATTTATTGAAGAAGTGATAAGTGATTTGTCTTTGTCAATAATAGCACTTAATCATTTGCTCATATATTAGAGGATAGTCATTGATATTATGAAGTACTAATCCATTGCAAGCACATTTTCTAGTTATTTGTCTTGTCTCGCAAACAGGTGCCATTCAGTGGAAGAATTTTCTTTTGACTATCTCACACTTGGTAGTAATCTGTCAAAGGGAACCTCTCATCTTGATCCATTATCCTTTATCCCTTCTAAAACCCAGATTACATAGGGATGTCTCCCTTGGACCAACCATCTTAAATAGAAAGAGCTCCCCATCGAGGTGACAGTGGGTGGGGAAGCTCCTGTTATGCCAGTTTTAAGCCTTGACTCAAGCTACTTAAACCCTTCCTACAAACCGTGCGATAACAGGCTCCTCCCCCTCCTCCTCCGATAAACCCTCCGCCTTCTCCTATAAATACTCCACCTCCTCCTTTGGCAGCTACCATCATTGTTTGTGGAAAGTTGTAAAGGGCGTTTTGGAAAATTAAAAGGGAATCTTTATTTTGTTCGCGAAGAGGAAAATCCGCCGAGGAAAGATAAAGAACATGAGGACTCGGTTCCTCGGATTTGCAAGAGACAAAATCAATAGATCTGACGGGTGTGGGAACCAAGTGTGTAACACACTCTTCATAATTTGGTGAATTCAGAAAATTCAAGTGAAGAAAATATGGTATTTCGCAAGTCGATGAACTTCCAAGGGGGCCCTTTCCTTTGTGTGCTAAGGGGACGGTTGGATGAATCTCACTCCTAATTTTGGAGCAGATTGGCGTTGAATCTTTAGCGTCAAAGAGAGGACTGAGCAAATTTGAGGGTTCAGAAGGACTCTTAGTCTTTAGTGATGGGGTTTTAAGTTTGTAAACTGCAGCAGTTGGCTTAAAAGAGCCTCGGACCTTTAGAATTTTTTCAGTATCGGTAATGGGTGTAATCTTCTTACCATCTGGGTTTTGTCTGGTATTCCTTTGACTGGATGCCACTTTATTTCTCGTGGATTCGCCAAGTGAAAGATAAAAAGCCTTAAAAGGTGTGTATGCTTTGTTCACTATCAAAGGATAACACTTTCAACGAAAAACAATTGTCGTTTTCCTAGGGAAAAAGATTTCGTAACTTCGGTCCCCGACAACGGCGCCAAAAAGATGTTGTTCCTGAGTCTGTACTTAAGGCTTAAAAGTACAGTGTCAAGGCATCCGAAAGTGAGTAATAGATGTAGAAGAGGGAAGTGTAAACCTTCGGTAAAGGAAACTAGGGAAGATTCCTACATTGGCGTTGTCTAGCTTCCAATTGTTCCTGGATAGTTATGTCTTGTTCAATGGTTGCCCATGAACGTTCAAGTTCGACCCGATTAGTAGTTGTTTTAAGGATTGTGTCGAATAATTTTAAAGCGATATGCGTTTGGTCTGATAGTCCGGGTTCGATATTAGGTTGTGTTGGTACAGGGACAGTCATGGAGGAACAGTAAAAGTAGAAAAGACTTCAAAGAGAGATTAAATGCTGTCAGGATTTGGTCGAATAAAAGAGATTTTACGGTTTTATGAATAAAATAGGGATGCAAATCAAAGGCTCTTTCCCATAACTGTATTATATTTTAATAAAAGGTGTGAGGTGGGAGAAAACATTTAGCTGTCTATGGTGTAAGGCTTCTACCATGGGAGAATCTCACAAATAAACAGAAGAGGAAAATGTAAGGAAATAACCGATGTAGCAGAGAATATATGTATAATTCTGAAAATGCAGATTGGTCTTACGCCCGCTGATAGCTGGTGCAGAGGAAAGACAATAAAAAATTACAGAAAACCAAAATTCATTCGCTATAGTAGTGGTCGTACTAAATTATAACGAAGCACATCAATTATGAATATGAAATGAAATGTAATATGAAATACAAAGAAACAAACTTGTAACATAGTCGTGACGGAATCGAGAATCTTCAGATTTGCTTGTATTAACTTCTCAAATGTAAAAAACTCTGTTACAATTGACACAAAAAGGTCTAGCCTTGTTTATTTCTTCCTGTGATATATTTATACAATTTTGCAAATAAGATAGCATCTCAATAGTCACAAAAATTCGGTTACAATAGGGAGGAGTGAAATCACTCCATTTCTCCTACTCTGTCCTCATTTGGTGCCAGATGTTTGTCGTTGCACGAAATCAGTATAGGCGATACATCTTTCCACCAGCTGAGATATTAGCCGCGACGGTTCTTTCTGACAGCTGTCTTCGAAGAAGTAACATTCTTGGGCTAACTGCTACAGCTTGTCCTCCATCTGTCCATCGATGATGTTTATGGCACATAGTTGCGCACTAGGTTTGATCATGCACTTATAAACTTGGACTATGTCCACCATAGTCATCTGAGAGATATCATCCCAATCTCTCTCTTTCTTTTCCTTCAGATCAAGTGATATCTGTTCCACATTCATTTGCATCAATGCCTCGGCATTGCCTCCGTTGTCAATGCCCAGTAGCTCGCCGTCTATAGAATTAAAGGCCTCCTCCAAGGAATTGGTTATCTTTTGGGATTGCTGCTTTCCTTTGGCAATGTTATGCTCCCATTCCTTTAACATAATGTTTCCTCGGGTTTTATCTGAAATGGTGAACCTGGGAGTACCCGTCGTGGAAGGAGACCCGAGCCACTCCTGCATCCCTTTCTCTAGCCGATAAGTTCTCGTAAACTTGCTTTACCAATAAACAGTTGTCACAGATCGCTTCCACCTTGGAGAGAAAATTTTGTGCGCCGCAGAGACTCTGGTCCGAATCTCGATTACCTGGGATTTGAACATCCCAATGTTTATCATTTTTCTCTCGGTGATCTCTACCCGAGCCTGTAGCTATTCAATCAAATTCTTCTGCTGGCTCGCCTGCATCCGACCATCTCGGACCACCAACTGTGCTTTCTCAAGCTTAGTTCTGAGCACCTCTATTTCATTTTTATCTACCAATCTGGCCTGCTCTATTTCCACGCTCGCCTGACCTATAGCATTCTCTGTGGTTGTGGCCAATCTGGCTTCAAGAGTCCTGATTAGGTGATTTTTTCTTTTAAGTTGGTTCTTTAAAAGTCCGATTGAGAATTGATTCGCCGAGGCATACGCTCCTAGCGTCCCGACGATTTTAGTGGAAAATTGCTCATTCTTTTTATTTTTTCCATCGGTCATAACTTTATACTTTTTGGCAGTTGACTCTCCTTCATGGTAGAATTCCCTTTTTACTACTGATTTTCTCTTTTTATCAAAGAAAAACTCATTCAGAGGGAGTTCTTCTACTCTTATGGGCCTTATCTCCTCATTGAATATCCACCCTTCTTCGATATTTCCCTGTGTCGATTACAAGGGGGTGACAGACGTGATGGGTTCTCCAATTTGTTTCGCCGATTTTCCTGGGGTACGACCGGGTTCTGCTTCTTTGGCGGTTCTTGGGTCTTTATCTCTGTCTCTGGATTCTGTTTCTTTGGCGGGTCCGGAGTCTTTTCCTCTGTTTCTGGATTCTTCGTTTGTTCCTCCTCGTCCTGATGTTTTCTTGGGTCGGGTGTTGCATCTTTAGAACCTTCAACATCCTTCTGTTTCATCTCCGAAATGCTTGGACCCTCACCTCGCAATACAGTGGGGAGACAACTACGTCGGTGTTCCTAGAATTTCGATACCTCGGCTCTATCCTCGGGTGCCAAGGATTGAATCTGGGCTAGAATTTCTTCATATGACCTCGCTCCTCGAAAAATGTCATTCGAAGGTGAATTCTCATGCTCAAATCTTTTGAGCTCGCAATTAGTCGAATGATTGCTCACGACCCTCTGTGGATCGTGCTTCTTGTATTCGATGGAGACCAAATTTAGGTCTTCCAGGGCTGCAACCTTGGCTTTGGAATGCCTGAAATCTAATAAAGAATAAGAATTCAAACGAATGGGAAAATATGGCCATACCTTCTTTGAGTACCCTTTGAGCTCTTTACTTACACCGCCAATTACCGTCTGTCGGGCGACCTCGCGACAAGCCAGCTTGTCAGGAATGAACAATGGCAACGCATGCGAGGGAACAGAAGCCCTGAAAACTCTGAGGTATGAAAATTATGCCTCCACGTACCAGTCTGCGATGCTGCTTAGATTTGTCACTATGTTGTCCAAGATATGGGGTGGCGGGTGACCAAAAATGGCGATATCCAGGGGCACCATCACCCAGTTAAAACTTTCATACGTGAAATTTTCTGCTTTGTTTTCCCATAGTTTTTCATGATATACATCTATGGGTTGGTCTTCGTCCAAAGTCCAACACCAGCTCATTAATGGAAATGGTGTCATAGAACAAATTGCATGCATAATATATGCGGACATGAAGAGTGAGGACGGCCTCCCATTTTCCTTCTTCTCCCAATACGCTGGGACCCGATTAGCCAAGCTATCCGAAAGCATCCTTGCCCAGTTGAAGGAAACGCCTTCTGCGACCCGAAATATTAAAGGCACCCACGCAAGGTAAAAATGTGTTGTGTCCTCTTTCCCATATAACCGGCATGTCATCATGGCCACATATTTGTATTTCGGCTCTAAAGAAGCGATTGAATAAATGTCGTGGTTATCAGCTCTGAACTTCACTGTGTTTGAAACCCAATCCTTTATCAAAATGGCCATGGTTTTATCATATTAGACGCATTCTTTCTCCTTGAAATCCTCCAAGAACTCAACACCATATTCGTGATCTGACATCGCGGGCATCTTATACATGGACTGCAGGTGTTTCGGCCTAAAAGTCCCGATGGTGAATTTCTGCTCATTCATGATAGTCCTGGTGGGTATGTCCACATGATCCAATTCCCATAGGACCATGTCATAATATGGAAGCAACCGTGGCCTGGCTGCTACTCTGTACATTCCGGATTGGACGACTATTTTGTAATTGGTGGTTATATCATCTCTTTCGTTGTCGTCAGAGTCGTCGGAATAATCCACCAATTCTGATTGCAGCATATCTAAAACGTATGACCAGTTAGGGACCGAGTCTGTATTTCGGGGTGAAGTATCAGAGACATTATCTAAGCCTTGTCCTAAACCCTCAACATTTGCCTTTGCTGCTTTCTGCGGAGCCATGGCTGAAGCTTGCATTTTAGCTCTTCTGCGATAGAACTGCGTATACATACAGAAATCAGTTTACTCAGAAGTGATGAGCTCTGCGTGCTATGAAAATACATTCGTTATAATGAAGTGCAGCTCTTACATATATTTGAAAACTTGGTACCTTTCAAAACAAGCCTGTCCAATCACATTTAGAAATAAATTGCTGCCGTAAAAATCCGATCTTATATTCATAGATTTACTCTATTTCTTCATTAATGTCATAAATTTTGGTGGTTTCAAAGTCAGTTGGCGTATGGAGTGAAAAGGTTTCCTCGTGAATCGTGCAAGCATCGAAACACAGGATCTGTCTTATTTTAGTTTAATTAATCCAATCTCGCCAACGTTAATCAATATCTCACCACTCGTTATATCGGGGTTTTTTCTTTAACATATTGAGTCTTTAACGCCCGAGACTGCAAAGAGTGATTTTGTTTAATAAAAATGTAATCACGATATGAGGCTCGATTAATTTTATAATTATCACTTTCGCCATATCGCGACTCGGGGCTTCGAAGATAAGTTTTTGGGAGATTTATATGCCGAGTTGCGAAACCGCGAGATCACGATAACAAGGCTTAATTAAGGGGAAGATAATCTTGTATTAAGTGATTAATTAATCATGTTATAATTACATCGTGACTTCGTGGGTCGGGGTTTATACGCCATAACTTTCGAAAAAGATAGTGCTGAGTGGCGAAATGCCAAGAACAACTTTAACCACGGTTATCTTTTTTGTTTTTAATCCTTGACATGGGTTATCCAGAAAGGACCTTGTGTTCTCGGCTCTCGGGGCTGTAAAAATAAAAATTTGGGTTTGGTGAACACCGAGGCGCGAAACCCCTACGACGTCTAATCATGAGTTAAAATTTTTTACCCTTGTTACTGTCTTGAGTGAAAATTTAAAACGACTTCACTGTTTCGTGACTCGGGACGTGTGAATTCATGATTTATAGTATCCAACCTGCGAGATCCCGAAGTAGAACAAAAAAAGGGAACATTCTTATGAAAAGTAGGACTTGTTTCGAGAGTAGAAAAATCGTCACTGGTCACATGACAAAGTTTCAGAGGTCTCAATATCTTGGAGGGAAAAAGAAAACCATCTTTAGATTTCAAGCATCAAATGAAAAGTGTGACAGACTAAAAAAACAAGGGCGGCTCCAACAACTGGCATGGTTAACTGCTACAGAATTCCATGGGACTTCGACTATACATTGATCATCACATACATATCGAAGGGGATACATGTAGAAGGAAGCCAGTTGGGACAGATCCCAGCCTTGAAGAACAATGATTTCAACCTTGGGGACAGAAAGAACTACATGATGCTTGTGCCCCACTGATATTTGATGAATATGACTGGGAAGAAGCCTTGCATAGTCTCCCAGCCATGGATTAAGGAGCTCATGCAGTCCACGATATTGAATGTAATGAAGATCCCTCACTTCGGCCAACATCAGGAGGTTAAATATTGCGTTAAAATCCTCTTGTCGTGCTATCATGGAGGATACATGTGGCTCAACAAGCGCATTATAGTGGATCTGATGCTGATCCAACTGATCACATGACTGAGCATACATGGCCTCGACCCTCGGCAGTTCTACCCAGGGAAGACCTCAGATCGTTCCCTGGCACAATGCATTAAGGAGGCATACGTCGAATTTGAGAAGGGAAAGCGAGGCTACAAGGTAGCCTCCATACAATATGGAGCAATGCACCTAGCCTGTTAGCTCATAGCTAGAAATCTCGTCAGAAAGAACCGCCCCACACAGGTCATCAGGTTTGTGGTAGACCTCATAGGAAAATGCATGGAGGGAATGCAAATGACTTGGGCGAGCTACCTCGTCAACGAGTTGGAGAAATATTGTTGTGAAGCGTAGGATCAAGGATACGAGTTCCATTTCAGTTGGTTGATGGTGTTGATCAAATTTGTCACCTGGCGATTGCCGGAAGGAGATGCCTTCCTAGAGATTGAACCTCTGGAGCCATTGGCCATGAGGTTCTCCACTCTATGGTACATGAATGACATGTCAAAGAAGTGGCAGTAGAACACAGTGTTCAACACCTATTATCACTAGTTGAAGGTTGCTATTGAGTCGTTCCCACACATGACTCCGTGAACATTGCACCAGTACATACCGTTATCTAAGTTCCATGTAGATTGACACTTCATTTATATCATCATGCATAGGGATGAGAGCAAGGAGAAATTATAGTCCTACTATAAGTTGAATGATGAATATATGGAGGAGATCACCAAGGAATGGTCAACAGAGTTCCTTATACTGGTTGATGATGCATAACTCTCCAACCTTTACATCATCGGAAACCCCTTGGTCACCCAGGTCGAGCATGATGGACAGACTAGTGTGAAGAAGAATAAGACAAAGGAGGAATTCCAAGATATAGCGACTGATGAGGAGGATAACGCCTCGGAGGAAAGTGGGCCTGGATCACCCGTAGGAAGAGGAGGAGACGAAGTAAATCAAGAAGTAGGAGGGGAAGAGAGAGAAAAACAAGGAGAAGGTGAAGCTACACTGTCGAAGGACCCCCCTACCGAGATGGAAGCATAGAAGAGGAGGAAGGGTTCTGAGCAAAAACCCTCAGAAAGAAAGAAGACCCACGCTAGTAAACCCCAGATGGAGGCCACCCTCATAGAATATGATGTAAGCCTAGTCCGCAGAGTGATGGAGGATGCTTCCGAGGACATCCTGCAGAGATACAAAGTGAATCGGGATGATATCTATGGTAGAATAGAAAGGGAGCTGAGCAAAGTGTAGGAAGCCATTCGCTCAGTCTGTGCAGTCCCTACTGCTCCCTCCTCCTCAGAAACTGCAGAGTTGGGAGATGAACCCACCCAACATCGAAGATTGGCAGATGCAATAAAGGCTCGATTTCAACGAGTCCAAGAAGAGAAGGAATAGGCTAGAGAAGCCCCGAAGAAAGAGAAAGAGGAGATCTCAGAACAACTGCGAGTTGTGCGGTACTGTGTAACCACGTATGAAAATGAGAGAGATGAGTTCTAGGCAATGCTAGAGGGAGAAAAAGTGCATATACAAAAGGAAAAGGACCAGTTGCTCGTAGTGAAAACTGCAGTCAAGGAAGTGATAAGAAAATCACTTCGTTGTGTGCTAGGCTCGACATAGGAGGAACACAAAGCAGTTGAGGTCTAAGTGACAAAGCTCACTGAGGCCATCCAACAACTACAAGAATGAGTAATGGAGTTGGAGCTTCAAGCAATACCTAGCACTCCATAGGAAGTGTGTGACTAGAGGGAGGAAGATGCTAAGAGCGTATTTGGAAGGATCAAGGTACTCACCTTAGAATGCAAGAAGATAAGCGATCGAAGTGCACAGACCTACGAATGCCTCACAGAAGACCTAGAGATTAGGAAGTTGGAAGCACAACTACAGAAAGTGAAACAATAGGCACTGACAATACAAGCCCAGATGAAGTCACTCACTATGGTCGAGAGAATGAAGAGATCAAAATAATAATGCACATCCCAACAATAGATTACTGCCATCTAGGGCAGAGTAATGGAGGTCACACAGAGGCTACAACTGGTGCAGGAGGAAGCCTGCATGGTTTTTGAAGAGATCGAAGGGCAAGGAGCACAACTGACCAAGTGGTTGAGACATTGGAACAACGTCTGGAAGGGCCTATTAAAGAGAAAATGATCCAGGAGTTCGATGAGTAGGAAGCTTAGGAAAAGCAGCTAGTCGAGGCAGCTTGAGCCAAGATCGAGGCCTTTGAAGCAGCATTGCCCAAATCTGAGTGACTCAGGATGAGTCATAGGTGAGGGTTAGGGAACTGTTGGCCCTCGACCGAGTTTTGAGGAAACATTGGTTGAGATTGACCAATTTTGGGACTTCGACACATCGGTCGAAGATGGAGCACCCAGGCAAACCTGAGATCATGGGATCTCACTTATTTTGCGGGCTTGTGGACCTCGCTTTACCCATGATTAGGGTTTATGTAATGGGTTATGGGATTTCAGCCCATGGCTTTACCCATGATTAGGCCTTTTTGTAAATGTATAAATATGTAAGGATGTAATGTAGAAGTAGGAAGTGGCTAAGTGAAAAAAGTAGTAGTATGTAGCTAAGTGCAACAGGAAAGTAGTTCTGAGTTGCTTGGTGCAACAGACCGTGTATGTAAGGATATGTTCTTAGAAGAGGAGTTGGCTCTGTGCCTTGACTTAATTTTGGGAAGGTGGATCTAGTGCGCAGTGCGCAGATCACCTATCCAGTGCGAAGCTTAGTTCTTTGTCTTAGTGCACAGGAGAAAAGGCATGTAATAGATTGAAGACTAATAACAAAAGAAGAAGTTGTTGGTGGACGTAGCCCCACACTAGGGTGAACCATGTATATGATGTGTTGATGGTTTGCTTTGTGTTATGATATTTATGCTGTAGATATACTTAGTGGATTGATTATAATGAATGATAGATAGATCTATGAATTCTTAGTGCTTTGACTATGTTGAATTTGTTAGATATAACTTTTGATTCTAAGTGCGAAGTGTATGTTCTCATTGTTACTACGTTGATTTGTACATAGGGTTTGATCTGCGACGTGAATAAATATAATGAATTAATATGTGTTGTCCCTAAGTACTCTGAAAGGTGTTATAATCACAGACCTGTGTCCCATCTTGGTTACAGACACTTGAGTTCTGTAACCCCCCCTGCCTCTACCTCGGGTGAGATTGCATCTGCTTCGCAGGTGTTGCCGAAAGGGTTGGTAGTTAGGGTTTTGTTGTTGCGTTGTTTAAGCGTTGAACCCTGGGTCTTCCCCTATGCCAACACTTTTCTTAAATATTTTCAAGCACATAATAAAATTCTAAAGCATACCAAGTAACTCCTTACCTTTCTTAAGGTTTAATAGACCAAATTTAGTCTCAGTGGATGTTAACCATCATCATCATCATAAATAACATATGGGATTCCATAGAAAATTTTAGAGGCATTAATAAATTCCAAAAAGACCTAATGATGAAGAAAGAGTTTTCACACCGTAGAAAAGGGTGGATAACAAAGGCCCCACCAAGAGAGGTAGAGAGATAACATAGGGTATGAGAAAGGTCAATCGACAGGGGATGAGAAAGGCATTTATAAAAGCATGGACGCATTAATAGCTATTATGGAAAGAAAGATACACCCTTTTTCATAGCATCTTAACTCTCATGAAAGAAGAACAAAATCTCTAAAAAGGAAACTTCGATGACCAATCCTCATCAAAGAAGTAAAGGTTGATATCATTGTTATTCTTTACAAATGAATAACGGTTAGGAGTTGATCAATTTAACCATCAACTAATTGTTTTGGATTTGTTGAACTCAATGTTACGATTTGGATAGGAAAACCATGTGAAGATTGAAATTTTGAAGCAGTTTGTGTGGATAGTCGATTCACAAACTAAGTGTACTAGGTGTCGACTTCCATTCAACAAAAATTCTTGTGGCCAATTGTTCCCGAGTGAGGAGCCCAATCTACAGTAAAAAAGACCAATGAATATTTAAATAAGATATCGATGAATGACAAGTGTTGTGTTGGACTGGTGTGCCTTTCTAGTGTTGGTTGTGAAGTACAATTTGTGTTCCCAAGCTGTGTGAACCACTAAGTGGTGAGTAAACTGAGTACAAAATAAACCACCAAGGGTCAACTTGTGTGATGGACTAGTTTATTCATGTTTGAATATTATATATTCTTCTTAAAATCTACCTATAGTTTAACTGAAGTGTTGTTGTGTTCATTGTTGAATAAAATTTTGAAGCAAAAGCCCAAGGCTCCACTTCCCTTGATTCGATTTTGTCTTGAAGATATATTATTATTTTATATATCCTTGTTTGTTTTGATCATTGGAGGTAAGGTTGTATTGGTAGTACTTTATACATTTCTCAAAAACTATAAATAAGATGGATTGGTGAAGTACTTATTGTTGTATTAGAGATGACCAAGGATTAAATTTCCTTTGCTAGTTTTTAAATTTCCTTTGCTACATTTATTTTGCTAGTTAAAATTTTGAAAGGGGTTGGATTAAGGAGATTGAAAGATGGGAAGAAATGATATTGTTTCAGGGCAAGAAACAACTGCTAAGTGTAATGATTTTGTTCATCAACTTCTTAGTGAATTTGTCTCCTTGCAAGATATTAATGTTTCTTTGAAAGTAATTGTTACTCACTTGAAGACATAAAATGGAGGATTGAAAAAGTGGTTTGACAAGTGAGAGGAATCTAAAATCTCGTTAGAGGATGAAGCTAATATTTTTGAGGAATTTGCTACTCTCTAAGTAAATAATATTTGGTTATTTGATGAGTACTAGGTTTTGATGAAATATTACAATCCTTTTCTTTTATAGACCTAGATGAGAAGGACTATATGATCAAGGATTTGCAAGACCTCAATCAAGGCCTCATTTAAGAAGTTTCCAAGTCAAAAATTACTGAAGGTAATTTGAATTATTGTAGAAATATGTTCTTTCAAGGAGTAGTATGACCGTGTTGAGAGTTGGAAAATTTATATAAATGAGCTAAAAGAATTCAATTTGAATGTTTTTTAAGACCTTATGTATCAATGTTGTGATAAGGAAGAGCTAATTTACTAATGTTCTTTCCAATGATATAAAAAGACCCAAAATAGAGAACCAAGTGAAAATTCTTGACATGGATTCCATTTTTCTTATATAACTTAGATTATTTCAACTCAATGTCCTGCTCAACCCTAATCATTATAGGTTAAGGTTCTTTCATTTTAGGGTTTTTCATTTGAGGTTTTCTTGGATTTCTTATAAAATGTAGTTTCAACATCTTGTTATGGGAATTTTGTGAATGAGCATAGATAATTAAATCTTTTCTTAGAGATATGCTCCCACCATTTATCCATTCTATATTTCTATATAGATTACAATGTTTTTCTCCATTTGATTCATTAATAGAAGTTGGTTTTCACTATAATACTCTACTTTCAGTATCATATTTGTGTTCTCTCTGCACTATTGCATTCTCTTAATTTGTTCTTAATCTAGTCTATATCACATGTGTGTAAGGGACCTAACGACCACTCGACCCTTGAAACATTGATGGTCACATCAAAGAAAAATGTTGGAATTTGCATCCAGAGTTGAATCCCAATAACTATACACAATACTAGTCTGAGAAGAAGAATCTTCTAGGTGTGGAAGAGAGAAAGGAGACAAAAATCAATGCTAATGTGGATGATAATATTCTACACAACATCGCAGAAGGAGGTGAATCAGAGTAACCTCCATCACAACAAGGTATTCCATATCAAGATTCAAATCAATAAGAAAAGGGTAGTTGCTCTAATTTATTTTGGTTCACATACCAACATTGCAAGGGACTTAGTAAGTAAGACTATCTTAGAGGTGCATGATCATCCTTAGCTATGCCCCTTGGGATGGATGAACAAGGATGCAAATAATTGTTTTACCAAGAAATGTAAAATAATTAGATTCACTATAAAATCGAATTTATTGATGAAGTAGAAGTTGATGTATTTCCCTTGATGTCTCCAATGTAGTGTTTGGAAGCCCTATCTGAGGGGTATCTTTTTTGATAAGGTCCAACCAATGGTAATTGGTTAAGGACGAAAAATATTTTATAATTAAGGCACATAAAGGGAAGTTCAATATATCTTAATGAGGGTGCCCCACCAATGATCTAAAATGGATTCAAATTGATTAATGGTTGTAAGACTCGATACTTCCAAGTTAATTAGTCCATTAATGGAGGTTAGTAAACTATGTAAACGATAATACAATGTAAAGTGGAATAATACAAAGGAGAAAAAAAAGAGAATAAATGAAAAAGAAAAAATATAGAAGAGGAGAAGAGGATGAGGAATGGGAAATGAAAGGTCATTCCCTTTGACCTTCCCATGAGTCCAAATCTCCCTATTTGTTCCTAGACTTTCAATATAAAAGGGATTTTTGTTGGCCAATAGAGGAATATGCATAGGGAGCCAAGAGTTGCATTGTACTATAGATTTCCAAAATGAGAACTAAGCAACCATTCAAGGTTGGTTTTCCTTTATAAAGTGGAATAATACAAAGGAGAAAAACAAAGAATGAATGAAAAAAAAAATATAGGATAGGAGAAGAGGATGAGGAATGGGAAATGAAAGGTCATTCCGCTTGACCTTCCCATTAGTCCAAATCTCCCTATCTGTTCCTAGACTTTTCAATATCAAAGGGATTTTTGTTGGCCAAGAGAGGAATATGCATAGGAATCCAATAGTTGCATTGTACTATAGATTTCCAAAATGAGAACTAAGAAACCATTCAAGGTTGGTTTTTCTTTGTAAAGTGGAATAACACAAAGGAGAAAAAAAAGAGAATGAATGAAAAATAAAAAATGTAGGAGAGGATGAGGAATGGAAAATGAAAGGTCATTCCCTTTGACCTTCCCATTAGTCCAGATCTCCCTATTTGTTCCTAGAATTTCAATATAAAAGGGATTTTTGTTGGCCAAGGGAGGAATATGCATAGGGAGCCAAGAGTTGCATTGTACTATAGATTTCCGAAATCAGAACTAAGCATCCATTCAAAGTTGGTTTCCCCATTTGAGATTCCAACGTAAAATCATTATGTTTATTATGTGATTGATTTTGTCTATAGTATGGATTTCTTTATGGTTTAGTGGATTGTGTTTGTTGTTAGATGCATTAAATTAAGTTATCATATTTACTTTCTTAACCTACCTACACTTACTAATGTGAGCATTATTCATCAAATTTAGTGATTAGTGGGATTAAATGTTCATAGAACCTATTGATATGCTCTTTTCACACATCTCAAGCCATACATGAATTATATTTCTACAGAATGGATTCCCGTGTGTTTTTAATGCTCCCAACTATTAAATCACCCATGAAACTTTGTCATTATAGTTTTCAATTCCCACTTTCTTATTATGCATAAACCAAAAAAACCAAACTAATGGATGAATGCACATTGAGTGAGTGGTTGAATGGGATGAACAATTTTTCATCCAAGTATTGAGCCATTTGAGAAGATTACATGTAAAATATTTATCAATTGTAGTCTTCAAGGTTGATTCTACCAAATATGTCGAGAACGGTTTCTTAACCCTATTTTTGGGCATTCTAATCCACACTCAGACGATTGTCATGTCTATCATATCCAGTGTATAAACTGTTGGATTATTCAGAGGGGGGGAGAGGTGAATCAATAATAGAGAAATCCAATCCTTTTCAACCACAAAATACAAGTGTTATATAAATGTAGCATTATCATCCAATAGCTTAAAAGTAAATAAACAATGAACAAATGAGCAATCATACACATACACAGTACACCATTGTTTTACGTGGAAACCCAAAGCGAGAGAAAACCATAGGATGCTTTTTCTTATATGTCTTTAAGAGTTACATTCATTGGAAGTACCAACTTCCTTTATTTTTTAGCTGCAACTGGAAGGAGGCTCTAACCCCCTATTTTTTTAGGCTACAACCTAAGGGAAGCTCCAACTCCCCAATTCTTTGGCTACAACCAAAAGGAGGCTACAACCCCCTATGTTCTCTGGATACAACCAGAATGTGGCTACAAACACCTATCCTTGCCCCGTCCAACCGCCCTGAAATATAAATTCCAAATGTAGACAACCTGTCACTGTCACTGAATCAACCACTGCCACTGTCAACCTGTCACTGTCAACCTGTACCAATAACCTGTAACAACCTGTACCAATAAACCTGCACCAAACAACCTATACCAATAACCTGAACCAACATGTACCATGCATCAAACATGCATCAACTTCACATAAACTATGACTCATCAAGATGTACCAACATCATCAACTATACACCTCATGTATGTCACAACTACTTGTCTCAACCATGTATTCAACATGTACCTCAACCATATACCAAAGACATACACCAATATAACCATAAAAAATTCATCACTCTATTCATAAACCAAATACCATAAACCCTTACATCAAACCATATGCCACAAAATCACTATTATATAGCCTCAAGCTAAACCAACAACTTCAGCAACACATCACAACCAAAAGACCAATACCCATATGCCAAATACCAACAACAAAATACCAACTATATCCCTCAACAAATATGATATATGCAACAATATTGAACATCCAATACCATCTCAAGAGATAAACCTTAGCTCACAAACCATACCTCAAACAAGATGTGCCATATCTCTCATAAATAGACCCCAGCCATGTTTCTGTTGTGATTTTTCTGCCGCACTTTTTCTGCCGCGATTTTTCTACCTTGAATTTTCTGCCGCACTTTTTCTGCTGTGATTTTTCTGCCATGATTTTTCTTCCGCACTTTTTCTGCCACGATTTTTTTGCTATACTTTTTCTGCCGCGATTTTTCTACCGCACTTTTTCTGCTATGATTTTTCTGCCACAATTTTTTTGTCACACTTTTTCTGCCACACTTTTTTTGCTGCAATTTTCCTGCCACACTTTTTTTTTCCGCACTCTTCCTGCAACACTTTTCCTACCGCACTTTCCCTGTTTCACTTTTCTCTATCAATAAAACCTGCCCAAATAACCTTTCATAAAATAGATATTAAATGATATTCAATGGGTTCAAGTGTGACTAAATGAGAGAGCCTTGAATTATTTATACTTTCATGTAACATCCCACTTTCCTTATTTTAGGGAGTTCTCGATTAACTTTATTATTTAAATAATTTCTTTTGCAAACACTTTGACTACTTTGACCTTTTGGGGCTTCTAGATGACTCATGAGGGTTCTCCAACTTCACATGGCCATAAATCTCTAACCGTGAGGAGTTATGTGATGTTCTACATACCACTAGAAATGAAATGACATGTAATATCCATCTGGAATGGTCTTACCTACAAATATATCAAAACGCATACCATTATACATCAAACAAACTTGGGTCAATTACCCAAACCTTTGTGCTACCAGAATTTGCTACTGAACTTTCTTCAAGGGTTGACATTAATGAAAACCAACCCAGCTAATCAACAATCTCCCCGTTTGGCATTGATGGCAACACTCTGATGCAATAATGAAGTCATGTCATGCAATACTGAAGTCATATCACTCATGCTCTGTTTGTGACCATCGCTCCCCCTGGAACCATGCCTTTGTGCTCTGCATATGATAAATCTCTCCCCCTTTGTCATCAATGGAAAATGTATCTTTCCATCTGGGGCTACTCCCCCTAACTGAACTGTCCTTGGGGATACTCCCCCTGAATGAACTCTTCCTGAAACTGATCTCATGACTCAAACTTTCCTCTTTATTGTGTTTCCTTGTGTAAATATAAGACATATAAGATAAGCATTCAAAAACATTCATTTTGGAGTAGAAATTACTCAAAGTCTCTGGTGAAGATACTCAAAGGCTTCCCGTGGAAGCGGTTTTGTAAAGATGTCTGCCACTTGTTCTTTTGTGCCCACATATTCAACTCTAATGTTATTCTCTGCAACCTATTCCTGTATAAAGTGATACTTGATTGGAATGTTCTTTGACTTGGAGTGCATCACCGATTTCTTTGAGATACTGATGGTGCTTGTATTATCACAATAGATTGGAATGGGCTCATCATACTCAACCTGTATATCTGTCAGAGTTTTTTTCATCCATAGAACCTGTGTACAACATGTTGCTGCTGCAATATACTCTACCTCGGCTGTATATAAGGATACTAATGATTGTTTCTTACTTAGCCATGATACTAAACACTCACCCAAGTAGAATGCTACTCCACTAGTGCTTCGTTGGTCATCAATGCAACCTGCCCAATATGCATCTGTGTAGGAAATAATTGATAGATCCTTTCCTTTTGGATACCATAATCCAAACTCTTTTGTTCCTTTGAGATATCTGAAAAATCCTCTTCACTGCTATGACATGTGTTTCCTTTGGTGCTTCTTGAAATCGTGCCACTTGTCCAACTGCCCGCATTACATTTGGTCTAGATGTTTTCACATATAGTAAGCTGCCAATCATTGACCTGTATTGCCTCTGGTCTGTAGACTTTGAATCATCATCTTTTCACAACTTGCAATCGGTTTACATAGGAGTGGTAACTGGTTTGCAATCTTCCATTCTGAACCTCTTTATAATTTCTTTGATATACTTAGTTTGAGAAATAAAAATTCCTTGGTTTCTTTGACATATTTGAAGACCCAAAAAGAAGGATACTTCTCTGAGTAATGACATTTCAAATTCATTCTGCATATTCTTTGCAAATTTATGTCTTAACCTGTCATCATTTCTTCCAAAAATACCATCATCAACATAAAATTCAATTAATAAAATACTATATTGAATTACCTTGATGTAGAGGTTGTTGTCTACACTTCCTTTTCTGAACCCTACCTGTTGTAGATATTTATCCAGTCTAGAGTACCATGTTCTAGGAGACTATTTTAGACCATATAAGGCCTTCTTCAATTTACACACATAATCTGCGTTCTCTGAAGCTGAAATCCTTCTGGTTGTTCAATGTAGACTTCTTCTTCAAGTTCCCCATTCAAAAAATATGATTTTACGTCCATCTAATATACTTTAATATTCTTGGAGCAAGCATAATATAAAAGAAATCAGATTTCTTCCATTCTAGAAACTGGGGTAAATGTCTCTTCAAAATCTATTCCTTCAACCTATGCATATCCTTTACATACCAATCTATATTTTTACCTTGTAACATGTCCATCTTCATTGAATTTATTTATGAATACCCACTTTGTGCCAATCACATTCTTATTCTTTGGTCTTGGAACCAATTCCCAAGTTTCATTCTTCTCTATTTGATCCAATTCTTCATCCATGGCATTATTCCAAAATTCATCCTTGTTGGCCTCTTCAAAACTGTTTGGTTCAATCGTATATGTGAGTGATAGGTGCGTTTGTTCTAGTGAACAGATTCTTCTTCTAGTCTCAACTCATGCATATTTTTTTCCTATAATCTGATCTGAAGGATTATTCTTCTGTACTTGTTCGCTAGGTGTATTTGGAGGCACTTGCTGAAATTTATCTTCTACTTCTGTTTGATCCTCTTCATATTCCCCTTCTACTTCTTCTTAATCTTCTGCTTCTTCTTCGTAAATTTGTTCCATTGATTCATTTTCTTCTTCCTTTAATTATCGTCCACCTGTTTCATCAATTGTTACATTGATGCTTTCCACAACTTTGTTCAACCTCAGATTGTAACACTTGTATGCTTTCCTTGTACTTGAGTAACTAACAAGTACTCTTTTGTCCACATGAGAGTCAAACTTTCCCATTCTTCCATCTTCTCTTTTGATAAAGCATTTTCTTTCAAATACTCTGAAGTGATTCACATTTGTTGGTCTTCCTTTCCATAACTCGTAGGGAGTTTTTTCAGTGTTGTTTCTTAGCATTACTTTGTTTTGAATGTGACTTCTATATGCACTGCATGTTTCCAAACAATATCTATCAATTTGGAATCCATTAATATTGTTCGAGTCATTTCATGTACTGTCATGTTCTTTGTTTCAACAACTCCATTTTGTTGAGGTGTCCTAGCAATGAAGAATTGCCTTTTTATTCCATGTCTGTTGCAGTAGTCCGTAAATTTCTTTGAAGTGAAATCTCCTCCATTATCATATCTCAAACATTTGATTTTTGAATCCATTTCATTTTCAACCATTTCCTTGTAGATCTTGAAGTTTTCAAAAGCTTCTGACTTATTCCTGAGAAAGCAAACTGCAGTCATTCTTGTATAATCATCAACTAATAACATAAAGTATTTCTCACCTTTTAAACCCTTTGTTGTAGTTGGTCCAACTAGATCAATATGCACAATTTCCAGTGGTCTTGTTGTTGAATATTCCTTTTATTTAAACCTGGTCTTTATTTGCTTTCCTTGTTGACAATGCTTGCATAAAGTGTTGGTTGGTTTCGTAATCTGGGGCATTTCTCTAACTGCTTCCTTTTTATGACTTGGACAAGGTTATCAAAGTTTATGTGACCCATTCTTCTGTGCCATACCAACTTTCATCTTCCTTTCCTAGACAACACTTTTCATTTCCAATTTCACTTAATACATATATGTTGCTTGGAGTTCTTGCAGCTATTGCAATCAATTTTCCTGAACCTTATTTTCTTATCTCGCACTTTTGTGAATTGAAATTAACTTTATGACCTTGGTCACACATTTGACTCACACTTATAAGATTATGTTTCATATCTTCTACTAGTAGAACATTTTTTCCTTGCTATTCTTGTTTCCAATTTTGACTATGCCTTTTCAAATGATTTTCGTTGAATCATCATTTCCAAAAGAGACTGATCCATCTCTTTCCTTTTTTAATGTAAGAAACATGTCTTTATCACATGTCATGTGTTTTGAACAACCATTATCAACACACCAACCACGTTTCTTCTGCTTAGCTTGTAGAGTGACTGTGCATTCTTCATTGTTATACTGATTCTGCTTTCTTATCCATGTTCTCTTCTAAGGTTCCTGTCTGTGACTTTTGTAGTTTTGTTGTGGTTCTCTAGGAGGAAATTTCATTCTGCAATCTTTGGACATGTGTCCAAATTTGTTACACTTGTAGCATTCCACTTCAGTTCTCAATGATTCAAACATGTTGTAACTTATTCTCTGTGTTTCACTTGGCCTTCTTAGATAACCCTTTTGGGTATGAATTTCAAACTTGTTTATGTTCGTATTGTTATCTCTAGAATTCATAGATTTATGTCCAAAATTATTACATGCATAGCATAAACCAAAAAATATAGTTTGATACATAGGAGTTGAGATCTTCTGAAAGGTGTTGCTCTTCTGAATCCTTCTTCTTCCTGAGGCCTATTTTTCGGTCGTTGATTCCAAAATCTGAATCTTCTTGGTGGAGGAGTGTCTCTATAATATTCTTTGTAGTTCTTCATATCCCTTTTGATTGTTTTTGCATAGATTTTTGAATATGTTTATTTTTCTGTTGTTTTGGATATTGATCCCTTTTCTGTCTGATTGTATCCAAGTCCGGGCTTGTCATGATGAGGATTTTGACTGTTGATAATGTTATCCAAAATTTTTGAGTTGTTCTACATATTTTTCTCTTGAAGATTCTTTCTTAATGTGACAATCTCCGCTTCCAAATTTCCAATGATCCCATCTCTTTATTCTAGCTATTTTTTGAGTACTTCTTCAATTCTTTTATCTTCTTCTATTTGAACCTTCAAATTTGTGATCATTTGTTCTAGTTCCTGAGTGTTTTCTTTATTTTCTAGTTCTTCTTGTTTTTCTCCATTTCTCTTCATATAAATTCTATGGCACACAACAATTCTTCTCGGTAGTCAACTTTTGCCTCTTCATATTCTTCTTCGGTGTCTTCTTTATCAGAGTCTTCTACTGCCATGAATAGAACTCTTTATCTTTCACTATCACTGACTTCATCTTCATCTGATGAGGAGATGTCTTCTTTGGTGCATAATCTTTTCTTGAAAGCTTTCTGTGTGGTTATTTTTCCTTTATATGTTTGTTTTCTATTTGAGTAATCTTCATCATTCCTCATATTTTTTTTATGAGGACATTTGTTAGAAAAATGACCAATACCATCACAATTAAAGAAAATCAATGGAAACTTACCTTTATATCTGTCTTTGGTTCCTTTGTTCAATCTTTTGACAAAGTTGGCCATTTATTCATCATCTTCCAAGATGTCACTATTGCTACTATGTTCTTTTTCCTTTTTCTTTCCCTTTTTCTTTGACCTTTTGGATGCTTTGAAACATGCTTATTTTATATCTAGATTTTCCTGTTCGGTTCTTATTTCATATGTTGTAAAGATTCCATGTAGTTCATCCAACCGCCCTAAAATATAAATTCCAAATATAGACAACCTGTCACTGTCAATGAATCAACCACTGCCACTGTCAACCTATCACTGTCAACCTGTACCAATAGCCTGTAACAACCTATACCAATCAACCTACACCAAACAACCTATACCAATAACCTAAACCAACATGTACCATGCATCAACCATGCATCAACTACACATCAACTAATTCTCATGAATATGTACCAACATCATCAACTATACACCTCATGTATGTGACAACTACTTGTCTCAACCATGTATCCAACATGTACCTCAACCATATACCAAAGACATACACCAATATAAACATAAAAAATTCATCACTCTATCCATAAACCAAATACCATAAAACCTTACATCAAACCATGTGCCACAAACTCACTGTTATATAGCCTCAAGCTAAATCAACAACTTCAGCAACACATCACAACCAAAATACCAATACCCATATGCCAAATACCAACAACAAAATACCAACTGTATCTCTTAACAAATTTGATATATGCAACAATATTGAACATCCAATACCATCTCAAGAGATAAACCCTAGCTCACAAAACATACTTCAAACAAGATGTGCCACATCTCTCATAAATAGACCCCAACCATGTTGTTGCCGTGATTTTTTTGCCGCACTTTTTCTGCCATGATTTTTTTGCCGTGATTTTTCTGCCGCACTTTTTCTTCTGCGATTTTTTTGTCACACTTTTTTACCACATTTTTTCTGCCGCACTTTTCTCTATCAATAATACCCGCCCAAATAACCTTTCACAAAATAGATATTCAATGATATTCAATAGGTTCAAGTGTGATTAAATGAGATAGCCTTGCCTCTTATTTATACTTTGATGTAACATCCCACTTTCCTTATTTTAGGGAGTTCTCCATTAACTTTATTATTTAAATAATTTCTTTTGCAAACACTTTGACTACTTTGACCTTTTGGGGCTTCTAGATAACTCATTAGGGTTCTCCAACTTCACATGGCCATAACTCTCTAACCGTGAGGAGTTATGTGAAGTTCCATATACCACCGGAAATGGAATGACATGTACTATCCATATAGAATAGTCTTACCTGCAAATATTTCAAAAATCATACCATTATCCTTCAAACAAACTTGGTTCCATTACCCAAACCTTTGTGCTACCAGAATTCCCTACCGAACTTTCTTCAAGGGTTGACATCAATGGAAACCAACCCAACTAATCAACATAAACCTTGTGCAATACGATCTAAAAAGTGGTATCCAATACCAAAAGTAAAGGTTAATTAAAGGAGTGTCTTCGAGTAAAAATCACTACTACATATTGAAAAATTTGTGACGACTACTTGCGATGAAAGTACCCTTTCGTCAAAAAATTGAAGACAAAGAGTTGGATTTTTCATTTTTTTATAAATCTAGCCTGCATTTCTTGCTCTTGCGATGGAACCAGTTGTATGTCCCAAGAGAGATGAACGTGAAGATAGTGGAATCTCATCGCTCTTGCGACGACCTTTGGTTATCATTGCACGAGCAATGACCTTTGGTTATCGTTGCACGAGCGATGATCCAATGATGACCATTACACTATTTGACAAAGTCAAAATTGACCGTTACACTGTTTGACAAAGGCAACATTGACTTGGTCAATGTTTGTCGCTCTTGTGAAAAAAAAATGTTGATAAATATTTTGCAAATTAGAGATGTTGCAACAATCTTGTTATAATAACGACGGTTCAAAAAGGGTATTTTTGTGCAAAAGTATGTCGCAAAATATTAGAGGTGGGAAAAAAAGTAAAGAGGGTGAAAAGGGTGATGGTATATGTTATTTCCCTTACAAAAAATGTTGCACTACACGTCCCTTAATAATTTCAATAGCAACAACTAAAACACATTGTAGGAAATATGAGCACATTGATGGGGGATCAAATGAATATCGTCCCATGGTAATAAGCTATATATTCATTATATGTTTTTATATTGTCGATTTTATATAAAATTATATATATGTATATATATTGTTTGAATATTTGTTATACACACTAATTTTTCATGATTGTTTTTAATTATAAAGTTAGAGTTTCCCTCTAACTTTCTGCATAATATTGCATCAAGTAGTAGTAGAAATGATGTTGTACAAGATGAGGAAGATGATCAAGAAAATGAGGATCTCATGGAAGAAGATGATGGGACAAATCAAGTTAATGATACCATGTAAGAAGATGATGGGATAAATCAAATGATCCAATATTTGTTTTCTCAAATGGATGAGGATGGGGACACCGATGGTATTTATGATGTAGCTCTATTAGAAAAGTAAAATAAACGACTTTATGAAGGCTCACGAGCAAATATTCTCTCTGCTACATTGTTGCTAGTGAACTTAAAGGTTATGAACAATTTGTCGAAAACTTGTATGACATAGATCCTAAGGTATGTAATATGTTTCATCTCATATACATAAATGTTGACTTTTTTCTATTTTTTTAGTGTTAATTAATGTGTAAAATAAGAATGCAATTTTTACGATTAATATTTTTTACATTAACTAGTTATTTGTTATGTTGTAGATTGTCAGGTGAAATTTTGTTACTATCGTCAAATATTTTACCTCACACATATTGAGATTTTCATGCCATTATGAAAGACATTGGATTGGATTATCAAACTATAGATGCATGTCCTAATGATCATATTATATATTATGGACATCATGCTTCAAAAACATAATGCCCGCAATGTCTTATCAGTAGATATCGAACCGATCAAGTAACAAAAGGGGTGCCTTGAAAGGTTCTTCATCATATTCCCATAATTCCACGATTGCAACGATGGTTCAAGTGTGAAATCATAGCACAATTTATGGATTACCATGCACGTAACAGAAGTGGAGATGGTGTTCTTCGAATGTCTGTTGATGGTTATGCATTTAGGGAAATTGAAGAAAAATGGGAATCTTTCAAAGATGAATCTCGTAATGTTAGGCTTTCATTGGCAGTTGATGATGTTAATCCATTCGGAGAGCTTAGGTCTATTTACTCAGTGTGGCCTATTTTTTTTTATCAACAATAACATTCCTCCTTGGATTTCAATAAAGAGGGAGCACATAATGTTGACAATGATTGTTCCAGGTGTTTTTTTACAGTAATATTTTGAATGTAATATTTTCATTTGTTTCATTTTTTAGATAATATATTTTGTTTATTTATTTACTTATATATGTTGATTAAGGTTGGTTGTCATTGATGTCAACCCTTGAAGAAATCCCCGTAGCACAAAGGTTTGGGTAATGGACCCAATATTCTTTGATGTAAATATGACTCATTATTGTTTTTTCATTGTTGATAAGAAGTAAATATGGATGAACTTCAAAGTGGTTCCCTTATGGTGAAAGCCCTCATGGGAAGACGCTTTGTGTAGTAAGAGAACCCATGCTTCATTGTGGAATAATGAAATGAAGGAAAGTGAATTTGTCAGGGAAAATATCCTAGATGGATAGTGATTTTCATTTCATTTCCGGTGGTATGTGGAACGTCACATAATTCCTCACAATTAGAGAGTTATGGCCATGAGAAGTTGGAGACCCCAGGTTTGGGTAATGGACCCAAGTTTGTTTGATGGGAAATGGTATGAGTTATGATATATTTTCAGATAATACTATTCTATA